>CM065702.1:8800318-8810011 GCA_017654935.2 Phymorhynchus buccinoides
TCTGTCGTTTCCGACCATGACTGCCAGACTATGAGCTAGCAAAGGGGGCAACTACTATTCCGGTGGGATGGGCTAAACTTGTTTATAATAGAAGCCTTCTGCGGCCGGGGCACATCCTCATTCTATCTGATAAAGGGATTTGAGACACCTGGCGTTGGGGAAAGTCCCAAAAGGCCAACTAACCCCTTTGGCTGCAGCACAAGAACCAGTGCACATGCCCCCTAGTTTAAAAGTCATGAAGAAGACACAGACAGACAGAGAGAGACAAACAGAATGAGACAGACAGACAGAGAGAGACACACAGAATGAGACAGATAGACAAACAGAGACACACAGAATGAGACAGACAGACAGACAGAGACACACAGAATGAGACAGACAGACAGACAGAGACACACAGAATGAGACAGACAGACAGAGAGAGACACACAGAATGAGACAGACAGACAGACAGAGACACACAGAATGAGAGACAGACAGAGAGAGACACACAGAATGAGACAGACACAAAGAGAGAGACAGAATGACAGACAGACAGAGAGACACACAGAAAAAGAGACAGACAGAGAGAGACACACAGAATGAGACAGACAGACAGACAGAGAGAGACACACAGAATGAGACAGACAGACGACAGAGAGAGACACACAGAATGAGACAGACAGACAGAGAGAGACACACAGAATGAGACAGACACAAAGAGAGAGAGGGTGAGGGGGAAACGGGGATGGAAATCATGATTGAAAATGTGCATGCTTAGGGGAAGACGGGGTAAAAAGCGCATGGGCGGGTAAGAAGCCCACCCCAATTATCTCATGAAATGAAGCAAATTTCAGTCTCATTTTGCCCATGAGACGAGCGTTAATGTCTAGCATTCGTCTCATGGGCAAATTTGACTGAAATGTTCTTTATTTCATGAGATAATTGGGGTGGGCTTCTTACCCGCCCATGCGCTTTTTACCCCGTCTTCCCCTATTGTTTTCATATAACGACCACTACATGTAATGAAATGTTGTCTTGTGAGCATTTGTCGTCTCTTTCGCTAATGCTGTGAGCATTTGTCTTGTGAGCAAGTGTCTTGTGAGCAAGTGTCCTGTGAGCATCTGTCTTGTGAGCATAATTATGTCTCCCAATCACTGAGACGGCGTGACGAAGACCCCGAAGAATTATTGAAGACTTGAAGCCAAGACAGGTATTATACTGATAGTAAGTGGTTCGCGTTGCAGCCGATGCTCAATTTATTTATTTCTATTCGGCAATATTAACATTTCTTCCCCTCACAACACTATCTGAACCATCTTAGACGGAAAAAGTGCTGAAGAATGAAAATATCACTTTTTCCGTAAAAAAATTCAACCAATATTTTCTGTCCCGGATAGTACACTTGACACTTGGAGCGCAAGTGAAGTTATAGTGCGTGTGCACTACAACTGCACTTGTACCGTTTTGGGTTGAGGGGAAGAAATATGGCCGCCTTTAAGTTAACTTTATTCTTTTACATTTGATTATTGGAAAATATATGGTACTTTTTTCTTCTTAAATCTTTAGTTTCATTTTGGTTGTAGCTGCCGGTAGAGGTTACATAGTACTTATAGGTAGTGTAGCTATAAATAATGACCCACTAGAAGATTAAAACATACATCTGTATCGTTAAAAATTCGGGACTTTCCTAGAGTTGCGCTGCCTCCGGGCATTGCCTCCAGGATCGTTCCCACCATCTTTATATTTACTAATGTCCCATATATGTGTCTGTTTCAGACCGGAGGACGTTTAACGGATTTTCACCTCAAATAACAATCAGCCTAGTAGGTCTCACGACCTATCAAGCGTCCCCTCTTAATCAAAAACTTTAGTAGGCCTATTGGGATCTGAATTGCAAACGTGTTTTTTTTATATCAAACTCATCAAAAAAAGTATGATGTGACGTTATTTTATTCACATGAGACACAATAAAACAACTGGACATTTTGCCGAATACACTAATCGCAAGAAATAATTGTGTTCTTTGGTCCAGACATAAGTTGCGTAGCAACAAGACAGAAAGCACATTCATATGTTTCCAGTAGCCTAGAGTACAAGAAGATAAAAATACAAGCATTGCTCTAAAGACTTTGTCTGAAACTATTTTGTTTCTGTTCTCATTTGAGGGATGGATGGCCTGGGGGTGTTAAGATTCCTTCCCTTTGAACAGTTTTGTTGTTGGCTACTAACTTCAACATCAGCCAGCAGACCATACGGAACCGCCTTGGGTTTAACCTCCGTTCTAGTCGCCCAGCTGTACGGCCACGCTTAACTCCAGCCCATAGCGCAGCAAGCCGCGCCTTCTGCAGACGTCACGTGAGGTGGACACGTCAGCAATGGTGCCAGGTCCTGTTCAGTGATGAATCTCTCTCTCTCTCTCTCCTCTGCCACGCTTAACTCCAGCCCATAGCCCTTCTGCAGACGTCACGTGAGGTGGACTGTCTGTGAGGAACCACAACGACGGAACCTGGACTCTGTCTCTGTCTCTCTCCAGGATGACTCTCTCCTGCTCTCTCTCATCGCAAAGTCTCTCCCAGCACCTCTCTGCTCTGAGTGGCAGGCGCTTCCACAGAGGATCTTCACCACCCTGGTAAACTCCATGAGGACTCGCTGCGTCGAGTCTCTCTCTCTCTCTCCCTCTTCTTTGATCAAATGTACAGACCAAACGATTGCTCGAAATCAATCTCATTGAATTAAATGTTGGCTCAACGCATTGGCTTTCTCAAGTCCTTAACTCTCTCTGGATGGCCTGGGGGTGTTAAGGTTCTTCCCTTTGAACAGTTTGTTTGTTGTTGATGATTCCCCCTCTCTGTGTGTGTGTCTCTGTCTCTCTCTGTGTGTCTATCTCTGTCTCTCTGTCTCTGTCTCTCTCTCTCACTCTCTCTCTCTCTCCTCTCTCTCTCTCTCTCTCTTCCCCCCCTCTGTGTGTGTGTGTGTGTGTGTGTGTGTGTGTGTGTGTGTGTGTGTGTGAATTAAACCCTAAACGAGAGCCACAGCAATCTATAATGGCACATATGCCATAATTATTATGAGTGATGTCATGTCATATCATAATTATTAGGTCATAATTATCATGGGTATGTTCATACCGACCCTAACCCTATTCTTTTACATTTATATCCTGACAAATATATGGAAACTTTTTCCCCATTTTTTTTCTGTTTGGTAGTAACTGCCGGTAGTTGTCACACACACGCGCACACGCACACGCACGCACACACACACACACACACACGTGGGGTGGGGTGGGGGGTGTGTGTGTGTTTCTCCCCCCCCCCCCACACACCCGCCCCCAGCTTTCTCTTCCGTCGACCCCTCCTCACCTATCTCACCCCCCCCCCCCCTCTCTCTTCTGTTTGATCATAATGTATTCCATGTTTTGTGTTCCTGTCATTATTATGTTCTTTTTTCATTGATCTTTTATTTTTATTGATGTTTGTATTTTTTATGAGGGCAGGATTCTAAAAAAAAGGCTTGTCAGCTTATTCTTAGTTAGCCCTCAATAAAGATAATTTTGACTTGAATTGACACACACACACACACACACACACACACACGTACTGGACTGGACTGGAGCCAATTTATTGTCAGATTAACAATAAAAGCTGTACTGACATTGATTAAAAACATGTCCCATATGGCTTTACCGAGAGGACGTAAAACTTTAACTTTGTCGATTAAGAAAAAGGAAAACAAAAAACGATGAAATTCAACAGATAAGGAAATTAAACAAAACTTTAAATTGGAAAAAAAAAAAAAATCTCTCTCTCTCTCTCTCTCTCTCTCTCTCTCTCTCTCTCTCTCTCTCTCTCTCTCTCTCTCTCTCTCTCTCTCTCTCTCTCTATCTCTCTTTCACTCACCTTAATTAATCACCCTATCTTAATCCATAACACATTTTGTGCAGACACACACACACGTACACACACACCGTCACAGAGAGAGAGAGAGAGAGAGGGGGGGGGGGGGGGGAGCTGGAGTCGCACAACGTACAGTGTTATATCAGAGGCGAACAGCCAAACATCCAGGCTCAAAACAGAAAGTTAAACAACATTACGTCAATTACTATTTATAGGGGGATTTTCGTCGAAAGCGAAACTTGAGCTATACTCAGTGAAGTGAGAAGCTCACACGTCTAGACGTGCCACGTGATTTGGCGCAGTAGTGGCGAAAGATAACGGAACGACTGGTGCAAGAGAGCAGCAGCATCTAAGATCACTGCATCAGAGGTATGTCTTCAAATATATGGCTTGAAGGGTGTGAGGAGACATGATAGAGGCTTATAAATAAAATGTTGCATGGTTTGTATGATTTCTCAACTACTGCACCTCTTTTCCACTTATCTTGTCTTATCTAGTCATAACAGTACTCGGGAAGGAAAAATAATTTTAAAAAAATGGTCAAATCCTAATGAAATTTATGTCATTGGAAAGAGCTAGAAAAGACCTTTAAAATGATACCCAAATTATCAAAATCGGTCGAAAATTGAGAAAGTTACGACGTTTTAAAATGATAGCCTTTTTTACATACATAAGAAAAAGTTGATCAACTCGATCGTCAGTGTGACTGGGAAAGAAAAAGAAAATTAAATGTCGGACATGGTCGGACTAGGCTAACACCTGCGATTAGATTGTTTTCATTGGTAGTTATTCTTGTTGCTGACCCATCCAGTCATTTTCTCTTCGTGTAGTAGACACTTGTCTATGGCGGACGAAATGGTATCAAATGCACGTGCAATTTTGCACGTGCTTTTTTATAAAATGCACGTGCATTTTAGAAAACGCACGTGCATTTTACTATTTTATAGAAAATTGCACGTACATTTATACACGCACATTTTGTTTTACCCGTACATTTTATTATTTTTAGAAAATTGTACGTGAATTTTTTCACGTGCAGTTCAGAATATGCACGTAAAATTTTCGAAAATTTCTCGCGTAGTTTATAAAATCGCACGTGCAGTTTAGTTAATTGAAAACTGCGACTGGAATATAACTGAAATATAACTTAAATCTATTTCACCAACGAGAAGTGTCTACTACACGAAGAAAATGACTGGATGGGTCAGCAACAAGAATAACTACCAATGAAAACAAAGCAAAGACAGTGACCACTTGGCACGAAGCCAAAACACGGGTTCGACATTTTGAGGGGAAACTATCGAGTCGGCTTGACCCGATTCCGTCGATCTGAACTCGGGGTCACAATTTTAAACTAACCAAAATACTAACCAACACTAGACAGTTTCTTTATTCTTTACTGATAGAATAACAAATTTATGGAACAATTTATCATTTGATACCGTCATTGCACCTTCAGTAAATGCATTTAAAAATCGTATTGACAAAGAATTATCAAAACATACTTTTTCTACCAATTTGGATGTATATACAAAAACAAAGCTAGTAAGTGTTAGTACTAAGTACTCGTGCAGAAATAAATCCACGGGCAAATAAAAATGTATTTTTTAAATTGATATCTTGATATCTGATGCAAAAATAATCACTAATGAGGGCAAAAGGCCTATAGCCTTATGTGATGTGATGTGATGTGATGTGATGTGATGTGATGATCATTGGTTCACACTGTACTCCCATAGTAGGGGCCAAGATTAGTAACAAGGTACGTTAACATTTCTGCAGCAGTGGAAAATCATGGTACCCCCCCCAAAGTGCAGCAGAATCTTCAGCCTGATGAAGTTTGGCTGCCTGAGGCGAAGAAGAAGAAGGAAGACTATGACTTTTAGGCCTAAACTAGGGTGCTCTAATTTTGCATTGGCTCTATGCTGAGTGCTGCAGCCAAAGGGGTTGGTTGGCTCTTGGAGACTTTCAGTTCCCCAATGTCAGCTGTGTCCTCAAATCCCTTTAGCTTAGAGAGTGAGGATGTACCTTGGGCAAAGCATCTCTCTAAAAAAATTATAGTCCAGCTGGCCGGAATAGCAGCTTCCCCCATTGCTATCTGACAGCCATGGTCAGAAACGATTGACTGGCTAACATGCATGTCTTCAATAATGTTTTGGTAGCAGTTATAACTCTATGAATGAATCTTTAATTAAGGCTGTGTACACATACACACGGATGTTCCGCGCGGAAACCCATGCGCAATCCGTGAATAAGTAAAAGAAAGAAGGGAGAAAAAAAATATGGATTAGGGGAAATATGGACGTGTACTTCTTAAATCTTTTCCTTCTTTCTTTTACTTATTTACGGATTGCCCATGGGATGTCCGCGTCTACTGTGTATGCAGCCTTACGGCAACAGTTTTAACTTTTTTAGCGCTGGACCCCAGATACGCAATGCATGGTAAGGACCTAAAGCCCCAAGACAACAACAACACACGACAACAACAACAACAACAACAAACAACAACAATACACACACACACACCACACACACACACACACACACACACACACACACACACACACACACACACACCCACACAAGCTTGGTTGTGAGTGTTACGTAACTCACACACATGAAGGAACAATACAATGGGAAGACTTGTGTTCGTGATGTGGACTTTACTACAGTAAACTTGGAGGAGAAGTAGAAGAGAGAGAAAGTCTTAATACCACAATCTACCGGAAACTACCAAAGCATGCAATAACGTAACAGTGGGAACACCAGAATGGAAGTTTGGAACGGGGAACATCGGAATCGGTAGGGGGAATATCGGAACAGGGGACCTTTGCAACGATGGAACTTCGGGACGGGGGGAAAGTGGGGGAACTGCAGAACGGGAGATCTATGGCACGGAAAGTGGAAACTTATGTGAGGGGAACATCGGCACGGGGGGATGGGGAAACATAAGCTTGTGGGAAATACGGAACGCACCCGTGATTTTTTTGTCCTTAGCGGCCCCGATATAGATCGGGCAAAGGAGTCTGAGTTTGTCACGTTTTTATTTATTTTTGTTTCGTTTTGTCTTCTAGGAAAAACGAAGATGGCTTAGCTGAAGCAACCCAGGAAGAACAGAGAATGGAGAAGGAAGAGAGAGATGCCGGTGGTCCTCAGGTGATGGGCTTTGAGCGGCCCAGCCTTCTGCAGGATCTGAGGAACATCCTGCAAGAGTACCCAGACAATGGGCAGATTTTTAAGGTAACTGGTGACATTTTTTGGCTCACTCTGTTAAGGAAGTGAAACTTAATGTTCTTATCATTGCTCAGTTGTGTGTGTGTGTGTGGTGTGTGTGTGTGTGTTGGGTCTATGATCAGAACTTTAACAACACATGCACTTAAACCTTCACAACACATGCACTCTTCTAAATAAAATCCATTAACATTGTAATTTTCTCGGAAACTGCAAATATATATAATAACACAACCAAATTTTGCAAGGTGATAAATACCATCATTATGTTTTCAGTGACTCCATTTTTGGAAAAAAAAAGTAGCCAGAGTGATATGATAGTAAATCAGTTATTAACTTTTGAAGTGAGAGTAGAAAGAGTACATGTGAACGGATGTAGGGAAGTCGTTGCTTTAGGATATAATGTTACAAGTGGCCAGCGACAGTAAGAGCCACATTAGTAAAGTTGGTAAGACATTCGTTCACCTCTCACACGAATGTTGCGGGTTCGTTTCGCAGCATGGGCATATACATTTTTTCGTTTGTTTGTTCTTCTTCTTTTGTAATGCAAAGCGAGTGAGCCTTGAAGGCTTTGCCTTTCTTGCATAGAATTATGTTGGAATCGGGTGGCTCAGAGTCAGGCTGAGTGCACAAAATGTACCTCTAGTTGTTGTGATTTTGGTTTTGCCCTTTTAACATTTTCTTGAAAACGCATGTCTGCAGAAAGCACAAAATCATTTCCATGAAGGTTAACATTTAAAATTATTTAAAATGAAAAACACTGCACTCCATCAGTGTTGCGGCGGTAAATTTCACTGCACAGGAAGAGGTATATGACTCCATTTGCAGGAGATGTTTCAAAACGTCTGATACTAACCCCATCCCAAGAATGGCAGAATGTTGTTTGCTTCTCAGTGAAACTTTTCAATGCAACAATGTGTGTATGCGTGCATGTGGTGCATGTGGTGCATGTGCGTAAAGTACAAGAGAGCCACAGTTTCATTGCTCTATAGAATTAATGACTCCATTTGCAGGAGATGTTTCAAAACGCGGAGGATGCCGGCGCCCAGGTGGTAAAGATCCTCTCCGTGACGGCATCGCCTGATGCTCGTCCTGAACTGGGATCCCACAAAGCCCAGGCATCAGCAAGGCGCCAGGAAAGGCATGAACCTTCTCGCAAACAGCGTAAAAAATCGGGCAAAAAACAGACACCAGTTACTGAGTCTGTTTGGCGACCGCCTCTGACTGATGTATTCTCGGTGAGCGAACAGGATCATTTTGAATTTCCCCTTTGATTTGTGGTTTGATTTTTTTTCTATTGTTTGTTTATTTTTGTCTTTTGCCATGTGTTTTATGTCATAGACTCAGTTTGTGAGAATATGTCTTGCCAGTTTTATTCTTTATGGTTTTTGTGCACACTGAGCAATGAATCTCTTTACTTTTAAAGACTATTAAAAAAAAAAAGAATTGTAAATTGTGTGTGAACATTTTCTTTTGCATTGTGAATGTGATCAGCACTGTGCAGGTGCAGTTTATGGCCTTACTTCTTTTTGTATAAAAATCGTTAAGTATTGAGGTATTTCTCAACAAAATATACCCAGTTTTCGTAGCTAAAGTTGACAGCACTGGCTCTTTCAGCCATCTAAGAAATGATTTAATTTAAGGTAGCAGGATCACCTGGCAGATGAAGTCCTAGTAGGCATCAGCCTGATAAGAAAATCCCTCTTTTCTATCCTGCTGCTTATCTTTGCACTTTCTACTTCTCCTTCAGTCTATTCTCACTTCATGGGATGCTGTTTTGGCCTGGTATTGAGTAGTTATTGCATAAAATAAGGCAAACTCCGAGCAATCAGTATTGCAGCATAAACCGAGCATTAATTTACTGAACTTATCACTAAGTACCCAACTTGAATTTGCTTTGATGTTTGTTCGAAGCATTGAAAGCTATTTGTTGATCATATATTTTTGCTGCAATGAAAAACAAGCACACTATCTAAGTCTAGCCTCCCTGTTTCCATGAGTGTGACGCGGTCACAATGTTTATATTGCAAATATGATAAAATCCTGCCAAGTGTTCTTCAGGTATGTCATATCCATTATTTATTCTATTTCCAGTTGGCACAGATGGATCAAATTCAAATGCATGCCTCTTCTATCCCACTATTAGGACAAGGGCGTCGCCGAGCGGCAGAAATGTCAGTCACCAGCAATGACACGCACTTGCGACACCCTGTAGCATATTTTTTTTTGTGTAGGCCAACTTGTATGCCAACGCAACTCTCTCTCTCTCTCTCTCTCTCTCTCTCTCTCTCTCTCTCTCTCTCGCTCTCTCTTTATTTCCACACACAAATTTTAAGCCTAATCGTTTTTGCGGATGCACACCCTTAATTGGTTTGGGTTGTACACCCTTAGCACTGAGACATGTTTGCCGCTCGGAGACATTTTTTTGAAATCCTAAGTGGCATAATTTGAACTGCAATTGCTTCTACTTACAAACAAACAAAAACAAAGAAGCAATCATGAACGAATTCATGCTCCTTTGCGATCGTAAATCGGCAAAGGACAACAAACAAAGAAACATACTCAAGCGAAAACCTACTCCTTT
>CM065702.1:8810511-8815511 GCA_017654935.2 Phymorhynchus buccinoides
GACAAACTCAGACTCCTTTGCCCGATCTATATCGGGGCCGCTAAGGACAAAAATCACGGGTGCGTTCCGTATTTCCCACAAGCTTATGTTTCCCCATCCCCCCGTGCCGATGTTCCCCTCACATAAGTTTCCACTTTCCGTGCCGTAGTTCCCCCGTTCTGCAGTTCCCCCGCTTTCCCCCCGTCCCGAAGTTCCACCATTGCAAATGTCCCCTGTTCCGATATTCCCCCTACCGATTCCGATGTTCCCCGTTCCAAACTTCCATTCTGGTGTTCCCACTGTTACGTTATTGCATGCTTTGGTAGTTTCCAGATGATTGTGGTATTAAGACTTTCTCTCTCTTCTACTTCTCCTCCAAGTTTACTGTAGTAAAGTCCACATCACGAACACAAGTCTTCCCATTGTATTGTTCCTTCATGTGTGTGAGTTACGTAACACTCACAACCAAGCTTGTGTGTGTGTGTGTGTGTGTGTGTGTGTGTGTGTGTGTGTGTGTGTGTGTGTGTGTGTGTGTGTGTGTATTGTTGTTGTTGTTGTTGTTGTTGTTGTCGTTGTTGTTGTTGTTGTCTTGGGGCTTTAGGTCCTTACCATGCATTGCGTATCTGGGGTCCAGCGCTAAAAAAGTTAAAACTGTTGCCGTAAGGCTGCATACACAGTAGACGCGGACATCCCATGCGCAATCCGTAAATAAGTAAAAGAAAGAAGGAAAAAAGAAGAAGTACACGTCCATATTTCTCCTAATCCATATTTTTTTTCTCCCTTCTTTCTTTTACTTATTCACGGATTGCGCATGGGTTTCCGCGCGGAACATCCGTGTGTATGTGTACACAGCCTTAATTAAAGATTCATTCATAGAGTTATAACTGCTACCAAAACATTATTGAAGACATGCATGTTAGCCAGTCAATCGTTTCTGACCATGGCTGTCAGATAGCAATGGGGGAAGCTGCTATTCCGGCCAGCTGGACTATAATTTTTTTAGAGAGATGCTTTGCCCAAGGTACATCCTCACTCTCTAAGCTAAAGGGATTTGAGGACACAGCTGGCATTGGGGAACTGAAAGTCTCCAAGAGCCAACCAACCCCTTTGGCTGCAGCACTCAGCATAGAGCCAATGCAAAATTAGAGCACCCTAGTTTAGGCCTAAAAGTCATAGTCTTCCTTCTTCTTCTTCGCCTCAGGCAGCCAACTTCATCAGGCTGAAGATTCTGCTGCACTTTGGGGGGTACCATGATTTTCCACTGCTGCAGAAATGTTAACGTACCTTGTTACTAATCTTGGCCCCTACTATGGGAGTACAGTGTGAACCAATGATCATCACATCACATCACATCACATCACATCACATCACATCACATAAGGCTATAGGCCTTTTGCCCTCATTAGTGATTATTTTTGCATCAGATATCAAGATATCAATTTAAAAAATACATTTTTATTTGCCCGTGGATTTATTTCTGCACGAGTACTTAGTACTAACACTTACTAGCTTTGTTTTTGTATATACATCCAAATTGGTAGAAAAAGTATGTTTTGATAATTCTTTGTCAGTACGATTTTTAAATGCATTTACTGAAGGTGCAATGACGGTATCAAATGATAAATTGTTCCATACATTTGTTATTCTATTAGTAAAGAAACTGTCTAGTGTTGGTTAGTATTTTGGTTAGTTTAAAATTGTGACCCCGAGTTCAGATCGACGGAATCGGGTCAAGCCGACTCGATAGTTTCCCCTCAAAATGTCGAACCCGTGTTTTGGCTTCGTGCCAAGTGGTCACTGTCTTTGCTTTGTTTTCATTGGTAGTTATTCTTGTTGCTGACCCATCCAGTCATTTTCTTCGTGTAGTAGACACTTCTCGTTGGTGAAATAGATTTCAGTTATATTTCAGTTATATTCCAGTCGCAGTTTTCAATTAACTAAACTGCACGTGCGATTTTATAAACTACGCGAGAAATTTTCGAAAATTTTACGTGCATATTCTGAACTGCACGTGAAAAAATTCACGTACAATTTTCTAAAAATAATAAAATGTACATGTAAACAAAATTTGTGTGTATAAATGTACGTGCAATTTTCTATAAATAGTAAAATGCACGTGCGTTTTCTAAAATGCACGTGCATTTTATAAAAAAGCACGTGCAAAATTGCACGTGCATTTGATACCATTTCGTCCGCCATAGACAAGTGTCTACTACACGAAGAAAATGACTGGATGGGTCAGCAACAAGAATAACTACCAATGAAAACAATCTAATCGCAGGTGTTAGCCTAGTCCGACCATGTCCGACATTTAATTTTCTTTTTCTTCTTGCCGAGTCACACTGACGATCGAGTTGATCAACTTTTTCTTATGTAGAAAAAAGGCTATCATTTTAAAACGTCGTAACTTTCTCAATTTTCGACCGATTTTGATAATTTGGGTATCATTTTAAAGGTCTTTTCTAGCTCTTTCCAATGACATAAATTTCATTAGGATTTGACCATTTTTTTAAAATTATTTTTCCTTCCCGAGTACTGTTATGACTAGATAAGACAAGATAAGTGGAAAAGAGGTGCAGTAGTTGAGAAATCATACAAACCATGCAACATTTTTATAAGCCTCTATCATGTATCCTCACACCCTTCAAGCCATATATTTGAAGACATACCTCTGATGCAGTGATCTTAGATGCTGCTGCTCTCTTGCACCAGTCGTTCCGTTATCTTTCGCCACTACTGCGCCAAATCACGTGGCACGTCTAGACGTGTGAGCTTCTCACTTCACTGAGTATAGCTCAAGTTTCGCTTTCGACGAAAATCCCCCTATAAATAGTAATTGACGTAATGTTGTTTAACTTTCTGTTTTGAGCCTGGATGTTTGGCTGTTCGCCTCTGATATAACACTGTACGTTGTGCCACTCCAGCTCCCCCCCCCCCCCCCCCTCTCTCTCTCTCTCTCTCTGTGACGGTGTGTGTGTACGTGTGTGTGTGTCTGCACAAAATGTGTTATGGATTAAGATAGGGTGATTAATTAAGGTGAGTGAAAGAGAGTTGGTGATAGAGAGAGAGAGAGAGAGAGAGAGAGAGAGAGAGAGAGAGAGAGAGAGAGAGAGAGAGAGAGAGAGAGAGTGAGTATTTTCTTTTTTCCAATTTCAAGTTTTGTTTAATTTCCTTATTATCTGTTGAATTTCATCGTTTTTTGTTTTCCTTTTTCTTAATCGACAAAGTTAAAGTTTTACGTCCTCTCGGTAAAGCCATATGGGACATGTTTTTAATCAATGTCAGTACAGCTTTTATTGTTAATCTGACAATAAATTGGCTCCAGTCCAGTCCAGTACGTGTGTGTGTGTGTGTGTGTGTGTGTGTCAATTCAAGTCAAAATTATCTTTATTGAGGGCTAAAGAATAAGCTGACAAGCTTTTTTTTTTTCATCCTGCCCTCATAAAAAATACAAACATCAATAAAAATAAAAGATCAATGAAAAAAGAACATAATAATGACAGGAACACAAAACATGGAATACATTATGATCAAACAGAAGAGAGAGGGGGGGGGGTGAGATAGGTGAGGAGGGGTCGACGGAAGAGAAAGCTGGGGGCCGGGTGTGGGGGGGGGGGGGGAGAACACACACACACACCCCACCCCACCCCCACGTGTGTGTGTGTGTGTGTGCGTGTGCGCGCGTGTGACACCTCTACCAAACAGAAAGTAAATGGGGACAAAGTGTTCATATATTTGTCAGGATATAAATGTAAAAGAATAGGGTTAGGGTCGGTATGAACATACCCATGATAATTATGACCTAATAATTATGATATGACATGACATCACTCATAATAATTATGGCATATGTGCCATTATAGATTGCTGTGGCTCTCGTTTAGGGTTTAATTCACACACACACACACACACACACACACACACACACACACACACACACACACACACACACACACAGAGGGGGAGAGAGAGAGAGAGAGAGAGAGAGAGAGAGAGAGAGAGAGAGAGAGAGAGAGAGAGAGAGAGAGAGAGAGAGAGAGAGAGAGAGAGAGAGAGAGACAGAGACAGAGAGACAGAGAGAGAGACAGAGAGAGAGAGAATCATCAACAACAAAACTGTTCAAAGGGAAGGAATCTTAACACCCCCAGGCCATCCATCCCTCAAATGAGAACAGAAACAAAATAGTTTCAGACAAAGTCTTTAGAGCAATGCTTGTATTTTTATCTTCTTGTACTCTAGGCTACTGGAAACATATGAATGTGCTTTCTGTCTTGTTGCTACGCAACTTATGTCTGGACCAAAGAACACAATTATTTCTTGCGATTAGTGTATTCGGCAAAATGTCCAGTTGTTTTATTGTGTCTCATGTGAATAAAATAACGTCACATCATACTTTTTTTGATGAGTTTGATATAAAAAAAACACGTTTGCAATTCAGATCCCAATAGGCCTACTAAAGTTTTTGATTAAGAGGGGACGCTTGATAGGTCGTGAGACCTACTAGGCTGATTGTTATTTGAGGTGAAAATCCGTTAAACGTCCTCCGGTCTGAAGCAGACACATATGGGACATTAGTAAATATAAAGATGGTGGGAACGATCCTGGAGGCAATGCCCGGAGGCAGCGCAACTCTAGGAAAGTTCCGAATTTTTAACGATACAGATGTATGTTTTAATCTTCTAGTGGGTCATTATTTATAGCTACACTACCTATAAGTACTATGTAACCTCTACCGGCAGCTACAACCAAAATGAAACTAAAGATTTAAGAAGAAAAAAGTACCATATATTTTCCAATAATCAAATGTAAAAGAATAAAGTTAACTTAAAGGCGGCCATATTTCTTCCCCTCAACCCAAAACGGTACAAGTGCAGTTGTAGTGCACACGCACTATAACTTCACTTGCGCTCCAAGTGGCAAGTGTACTATCCGGGACAGAAAATATTGGTGAATTGTTTGACGGAAAAAGTGATATTTTCATTCTTCAGCACTTTTTCCGTCTAAGATGGTTCAGATAGTGT
>CM065702.1:8825511-8828011 GCA_017654935.2 Phymorhynchus buccinoides
ATGGACAGTCTCTCTACCACCAACACAAAAGTACAGGCGCTCATATTTTTCTTTCTTCTGCTCAACATTTATTTTGCAAAGAATACTGAAGGAAAGTATGGAATAAAGGAATAAAAACAACTCAATTAGTCTTGCAATCAAGTGCCTGTACTGTTTAGACTGTCTGTGACGCAACTGGTATGAGGTAAGCTTTCCCTTTTTGGAACGACTTCAATTTTCAACTCACTTTTAAAGACACACTGACCCAACACGACTACCTGTATGTCCCTTGCTTTTTCTGGGTAGCTGTGACCCACATACAAATTCTCCCAACTTCAAATTGAGGCTGCTCTTTAAAATGTTTTGTTTTCAATGTGGGGGCATTTGCATGGGAGTCAAACCTGGTCAAAACAAATTTATTTTTATTTTTATTTTTTTCCCATTATAGTCCCGTCAACAGCTATGGTCATCTCAGGACTGTCACCGCGTAAAGTTCGACCACTTATTACAAAACACTCATCAATATATCTTACCAACGTTCAACAACCTGTAAACAACAAAACATACAGTACAATTCATAGCATGACACCTCCATCATTGCACCCTACAGCATATAAGTCCACACAGTGCTGGAAGCGTTGAGTCAAGCTACTCTAATTTATCGGATCCAGGTTAAAAAAACAGTAAAAAAGGATCACAAATACATACTAGTAGGCTGAAATACATAAAAAGGCTATATAAGCAAATATGCACTGCAGAATGGACAACAGGTGCCCACTCAAGTGCATAAGGTCTCACGTGTGGAAGCCAGTGAACAATAATAAAAAAAAACCACCCTGGCATGTCATAAATTGTAAAAAAGGAAAAACGTGGACCAATAAGGCAGAAAGAAGTAGACGCCAGAAAACAAAAGGAACAGAAAAGGCAGAGTCAAAGAGAGTGATAGAGTAGGGGAAGTTACTGGCGCAGAACTTCCAGAAGATGGGGGAACTATTTCTACTTAAATACCCCATGATATCCCCACACGAGGGCCCTATCCACGCAAACCAGCTTAAGCCGTTGCCCGCCTCCTACGATGAGGACGTGTGGTTGGCCTTTAGGAGGATGATGCTGGGCTCCTCTCCGTAAGCCCCCCCCACCATGATAGGTGGAAGCCCGCGGGGGGTTATAGATATGGGGAAGTTTATAATACTATCCAGTAAGCAAAGACCTTTGCCATGGAAGTGCCATTTTCCTTCTCCCATAAGTCGCTATTTTGTTCATTCGAAGCATTTTATATATGATGGTAACTTTATGACCCAACAAATGATTTTTAAAAAATGAAAAACAATAACAAAGGAAATTCAAAGTAAAAAGAAACATTAACACAGGGAAATCTTAAGATCATTGACTCTACATGTTTGGAAAGTATGACTATGAATTAATGCACATGCAAACTGAAGAGGCCTGCAGCAGATCATAATTATTGTACCAAGGTAACAGAGATATGTAAAAACATTTTATTAGCATTTTGTTTTGTTTTTTACATATATTTATTCATATGAGATAATTATGAATAAATAATTTTGTTGGTAAATTTCTTGAGGCTCCTCCTTATGCCTCCAAGGCAAAGTTTGATATCACATCTGATGCAAAGACATGGGTATATAGCATACACATGTACATCACATAATGAAATCAACATGACATCAAAGCAACATATTTATAATCGAAGAGAGCAGTTTTGCAAAACTTTGTGAGATCGGCCATGAGGTAGTTTTGGCGCAGACAGGAAGGAAATCAACCATTTAGGAAGCTGATCTGCGCATGCGCTAAAGTACAAACATCGTCTGCTCTTCCTGTGAAACTGGTTTCAGATGTAGGTGGATAGGCGCGGTGACAAGCATTTCATGAACGAGCGGTAATGGCGGATCGGCGCGGATCGGAGCGGTTTATGAGAGTAAGAGCTTTAAGGAGGGCAGGGCGTTTATAGTGGATATCTAGTTTGGCGTTCACTTCGTCGCGTTCGCCGCCCGTGTCTTTTTTTATGCTGGAAAATTCCAGTGCCTCCATGTCCTGGAGGAGGTTGTCATCATAGTGGTCGGTGACCTCGTTGACTGATCCACGCTGGTATGGGGGCCGTCTGCGAGGCCCATAATGGCGAGTTGGGGATCTGACCGCTGGTGGCCCATGATAATCTCCCCCAGTGTTTCTTCTTGTGGCATTGGGAGCACACCGTGCAGTAGGCTGGACACTGTTCTCAGTAGTCTACCTTGCTAAGCTTAGCAAAAAGCATGATCGTAGCTACGGATCAAGCCGGTTGGAGATTGTTTTAGTCTGCCGGGAAACACTGGTGTCTTTGTCGACCCAGTGAAGGTGATCGTCTCACCCATCCGAAGACTGAACACTCTCCGTGTCCGAAGAAGGAGCAAAGAAGAAGAAACAAAGGAGGAACAGGAAGAAGAGAAATGACCGAGACAGCTCGCAATGCAGCAAGTTGCAGACGACAGCAATTCCTGACTCAACCGGTTCCAGACGACCC
>CM065702.1:8835511-8865571 GCA_017654935.2 Phymorhynchus buccinoides
GAGAGAGAGAGAGAGAGAGAGAGAGAGAGAGAGAGAGAGAGAGAGAGAGAGAGAGAGAGAGAGAGAGAGAGAGAGAGAGAGAGAGAGAGAGAGAGAGAGAGAGAGAGAGAGGAACATAATTATAATCTTGTTCACATTAACCGGGGTAGCATTACGAAGGTGAGTGAACGTGCGTTTATGCAGATGCAGACTGTGGGAAAATCCAATATTATAACTGATATCCATCCATGTCGCACTGATGTCCCATTCAAGTCACATTGATGTCCACCCACAAAGAACGAGTGGGGTGGCGTAGCATTAACCACAACGAGCTCTCTAGGTGGGAGCAACCCGAATTTCAGTAAATTGACAATAAAATAATAGGCCTACCAATATTAATTGTTTATTTGAACATTCTGCCGTAAGAGGCCGATTTACGCGTCCAACTGCTACCGTGGGACTGTTCAACTGTGACGATATCTGTTAGACATAACTCTGATGAAATGGTAGTGCCTGAATAAAATTAATACATTATTACGATGTCGTTCAAAATGTGCATGTTCATGTAGACCCCAATACATGGATTTTACTAAATAGTTTACAGAAATACAAATATTTCGTGAGATTCATATATGGGTGTCGATAACAAACGCACACACACAGACACACAGAAACACACACACACACACACACACACACACACACACACACACACACACACACACACACACACACACACACACACACACACACACACACACACACACACACACTAAAACAAACCAAGAAAGAAACAACAACCAAATTATACAGAATTTCAAAACGTGCTGAAGAATAAAGAAAAACTCTTGCTAGCCATCCTAGCACTACCCTAGCCTACTTAGCTTGTCTTTTGTGGTTTGTTTCACTGTCAATGTTTTCTGGTTTGCAACAATGAGAATAGTGAAAGAATGAAAAAAAGAGTGAAATAATATGCTGTAATTTTTCTTTTCTTCCATAAATGTGACCCAGCACCACAAACGGGCCATTAAGTCACTGGACTTGTTTATCAAAACAGGCTTGCAAATTAAAAAATCAAATGTTTTGTCAATTTTGAGTTATGGGTATTTTTGTGTTCTCTAACACCTTATCTGCCTTATTTATAACGGATAATCTTTAATATGGTCTCTAAATGGTCTTATAAGAGTTTTAAAACGAGTAGGTCAATGCATTTTCTTCAGCTAGGCTAGACTTTAGACTGGTTTTTTTCAAAACGGCGAATGCTCACCCTACTAAATTTAAATGCTCATAACTCTGGAACAGAAAAAGATACAAGAATAGTTCTTGTATTATTAGAAAGAGAATTGTCTAACAATTTCAAATGTATACTGTTCTCTGAATTGTCAGCATGACACTTAATGTCCCTTTCGTGGTGCTGGGTCACTAATGTCTTATCAATGCACAGGCTTTTCGTAAAGGTCCCTTTCATTCTTTCCCCATGGCAACACAGTGATACGCAACTCACATTAGTGACGGGCCAGGCATAATAATTATGACTGGTCTATCACAGTGTTGCCATGGGGAAAGAGTGAAAACTGTTCACGTGTACAGAGACCTTTGGCTTTAGAGAAGTCGAAGCATGGGAACATACTATTATTGCCACCGCCACCAACAAGAACAACAACAAACAAACAAACCAAACAAAACGCAGAAAACTTATATAATTGGTAATCGATTCCCTTATAGTTAGTAAGATGCTAGTATATTGATTCTCCTCTCTCTCTCTCTCTCTCTCTCTCTCGCTCGCTCTCTCTCTCTCTCTCTCTCTCGCTCTCTCTCGCTCACTCTCGCTCTCTCTCTCTCTCTCTCTCTCTCTCTCTCTCTCTCTCTCTCTCTCACACACACACACACACACACACACACACACACACACACACAACACACACACACACACAACCAACTATTATTCATAGTAATGAATTAAAAGAAAAGATATTATTAAAAGAGTATTATACTCCCATAATGATGATGATGGCAGGTGTAAGGTTGTTTGCTTGCTGGTTGCTAATAACGGTTTAGATCTAGATGGTTGCTTAGTCAAGGGAGATCAGTCCGATAATGAATAGAAGACTTATTGTTCGTGTAAAGGAGATAGGTATATAGTCCACAGGTTCACAGTCAGCACACTACAGCAGGTTGCTCGGGTCCGAGGATAAGTGGGGAAGTCCCTGGCGGCACGCCCTCTGGTGGCTGAACAGTCCGATCCTGGATTCTTTGGTGTAGAATGGCACAGTGGTAGCGCGTTCGCCTCGTGTAAAGTAAACCCGAGTTCGAACCTGGGTACAAGGGATTTTTCCTCTCACTTTGCACTAAGGCCTTACGGTCTGAACGTGGAGTCTTTCGGGTGAAATGATAAACCGAGATCCTGTGTGCCCATGTACTTAGCATACGTTAAACCCAGTGGCAACGAAAAAAGTTGTCATTTGGTCAAAATTTACCCACCAACCCCCTTTCCTTCCTCATCAGTCGCACAAAAATCGCATACAAAAAAAAAGGGGGCGGCGCGCCTCTGGCTGCGACGCGCTCTCCAGGCAGGAGCAACCCGAATTTCACAGAGACGCCTCTGTGACTATAAAGTACCTAATACCTAATACCTTTAGCAAGAAGCGCATGGGGAATCCTGGGTAAAATTCAATATGATGTAAGCTGTAGATGCATTCAGGGTCTAGTTTCTCTACATAATTATCGCCGTGCGAATAACACATGAGCCAAACGGGGCCTAAGAAACACTCTAGAAAACGTTTGCGGAAGAATATTACAAGCTCTAGTCTGATTGGTAAAAAAAACAAATCAAACTTTAATGGACCAATCAACAACAAGAAACGTATTCACCCCCTACTAGTTCCGGATAGTTCGCCGCTTGCTCGGTGTTTGGCAAGAACAAAACGGCATGAGAACAATCGGCAAACGAAAGCTGTTTCTAAGACCGTCTTTGCCGATTTGCGCTCACGCTACGTAACGTTAGCCCTTGTGAAACGGCCCTCATGACAGTAATAATCACAAACCTTGGACAAGTTTTACAAGGACACAATGGTAAGCAAAAGAAACTGATCGCTAACTAACATCTACCCTCAGTTGTCAATCTACTTGAGAAATCATGATCAGAAGGGAGGCGGGTTTGTCAAATAATACTTTCGCACACACACGCTGATTAAATGTAAGAAATTCAGTAATGTTTTAAGGGTAGAACCGGTTTTTTGTTGTTGTAAGCTTAGGGTCATCATTTATTAAAATGTTACATTAAATTATAAGATAGAAAATCAATGGAATGAACTTTTAATTCTCGCATGACTATTAAGATTCGTATTGTTCAGCGTGTGTTGAATGACCCAAAACAATGAGTTGTTATGAAATGGTATGATATTATTTACAAATAGTTCGATCCAATATATTACTTTTCTTTGAACATCTTGTTTGAAAAACGCTACCCCAAATAATTTGCTTCTATGAATTGCTGATTTGTATTTTGCATCTGAATAAAATGGCAACTTGAAGTATTTGACATGGATGATTTTCTTTCTTCTGTTTGCCCTCTTCTGTGTTGAGTCGATTCGAGATATGTGTTACTTGGACTTTTGCCGTGTTATGTTGCATTTGTTTTTTTCTATCACGTCCAAATCCAAGTAACCTATATTGTTAACATTAACAATATTCTATTACAGACATGAATCAATATTAAACGCTAAACAACCTCCGAAATTGAAATGTGTCGGATGTATGCAGCAGGGAGACCAGTGAAAGCTGAACACCGGACACATGCGTACCTCACCCACTTTGTTTTGTATTCCCTCTATGTAATAATAGTACTTATGGCCTTGGAACGTAGAAAAAGAAGACATGCCAAACCAGTTTTAAAACAGACAATTCCAGAGTTCTTTATTGTTTTTTGTTTTGTTTTCATTACAAAGTTTTCGTTGACAAAGATGAGAACACGACAGTTAAATACAATGCAAGGAAGTTTCAGATCCATGATCCACAGACCTGGCATAACGATGATTTCGCATTGAATACTCTATAATTATAATGTTTGAGAACAAGACAAGATCTAGGGTTAACGCAGACAACTTTAACATAACATCACGACACAACAGTAACATCATGACACAGCACATCATTATCAGAAAAAAATTAACTGATGATAAAACGAATTTCATAACAGTTTTACTCAGCTAAAGTATAGGCTCACCTCGGAGCTTTCGGGGGTGTCTCGCTCCCTTCGTCAGCGTCGTCTGCTGAGGGGCCACTGGCGGTTCAGTGCACGCGATCGTGAGTACAGCTCAAGGCTGCACCCACGGCGCATGACTAAATCAGGGAAGAATAAGCCGCGGGCAAGGTGGGTCTTCCACAGTCCCGGTTAGAGAGGAAACGGCGGATTGAACTAATTATGGACTCCTTCACCCCTCTCTGGAACCATCTGCAGTCTCAGTCCAGCACAGTGATGTTATTGGGGGAGAACTGTTGGTCATACTTGGCCCTGTGATACGCACCTGGTGACGACTCCCATCTGTGCTCCGTGACTCTCTTCCTGAGGCTCCTTTCTGCCTCCCCAGTGTAGACCCCCTTGTCACAGTCTTCGCAATCAATGAGGTAGACGACTCCCGACTGGTCGAGCTTGTCGGTCTTGTCTTTGGGGGCAACAAGCTTGCTGCAAATGGAGTTGCAGGGCTTGCTGTGGACTGCAACCCCTGTCTGATTTTGCGACTGAGAACCTCTGTGACGCCCGGACATAAGGGGTGGTAACATACCCATGGCGAGGGGTCTGGCGCTCGTTATAGGGGTGGGGAGTGATCTTTCTTGCTCCATAGTTGATTTCATGTCCAATTGGGATACCCTGAGATGGAGAGCACTTCTTTCAGGTGGTGTTGTTCCTGGTTCAGGGCTTCTGGTGTGGAGCAGATGGTCTTTGCTTGGTGTCTCAAGGTCCGGATAACCCCCAATTTGTGTTTCAATGGTTGGTGGCTATCGAACTGGAGGCATTGGTCAGTATGGGTGGCTTTCCTATACACGCTGAAGACTAGGGCATCATCTTGTCTTGTGATGAGCGTGTCCAGCATGGCGAGTCGACCCTCCTCCTCCATGTCTCTGGTGAACTTGATGGAGGGGTGTTGGTTGTTGAGGTGGTCCATGAATTCCTCCACAACGGTCCGGTTGATCTGCGCCATGGTGTCGTCATGTAGCGGTCCCAGTAGCGAGGAGTAAGGACCGAGGCCATGGTTTCTCCTCAAGGTCCTCCATGAAGAGGTTGGCTACAGTTGGGCTGACCGGGGAACCCATGGCGACACCTTCCGTCTGCTGGTAGAAGCTGCCCTCGAAGGTGAAGTAGGTGGTCATGAGGCAGCAGGAAAGGAGGTCACAGATGTGGTCAGCTAACAGTGTGGTTCTTTGTGACAGTGTGTTGTCATTTTCCAATCTCCTGCGGATGCTCTCTATACTCTCATCCACAGGAACGCTGGTGAAAAGTGCAGTAACGTCAAAGGAGACGAGCACTTCATCTGGAGACACCGTGTAGTGGAC
The DNA here is from genome assembly GCA_017654935.2 of Phymorhynchus buccinoides. Lineage (NCBI taxonomy): Eukaryota > Metazoa > Mollusca > Gastropoda > Neogastropoda > Raphitomidae > Phymorhynchus > Phymorhynchus buccinoides. The sequence goes on from CM065702.1 coordinate 8,841,044, forward strand.
AGTTTGTTCACCAAGTCCGCGCTGTTCTGCAGGTGGTGTTCTGTCTTGCCAACCAAGGGGGACAGGATGTCGGCCACGAACCATGCGGTTTCATAAGTGAGGGAGCCTCTCGACACAACTATGGGGATGTGTTTCTTATGAACCTTGGGCAGTCCGTAGTACTTGGGCACGTCAGCGGCTGTGGGGAACAGTTTCCAATAGTCCTGCTTGCTCAACTACCCGCTAGCGATAGCCTTGAGCTGCTTCAAGAGAAATTTTGTGGAGTAGCGACTTCTCAGGTCTCTCTTGAGGGGCTGGTAAGTCTTTTGGTCTTCCAATAGTTTGTGTTAACAAATTAACTGATGTAATATATGTTTAATCAACCAATTTGTATTATCTATAAAAATAGAAATTGCGCAGATAAGAAATGAACTTGTTTGTGTACATGAATATGTGAGTAAGCTTCCTTATTGCTGGTTTGCTTCATGTTTGATATTTGTGTTGGGGTTAGGTTTGTAGAACAAAAATTAATTATGTCATGCAAAATTGAAACAAAAAGAACTACAGGGGTTAATTTGTAGATACATGTCAAATTTAACACATACAGACAATAACTTTTATGCATGTAACTCTATCATCGCATTTACAGATAACATGTTCCAGCCAATGACTACCACTATCTCTCCACCAGATGAGGACAGGATGTCCACACAGGACGTTGTGCAGAACTTGTCAATGAACAAAGGATGCATTCCACTCAGGTTCAACGAGTCACAGCATTTACCCTGGGACAATCCAGACGACATCGTCAGCCAGGAGGTGGAGGAACTTGTGGGTGAAATCAGGGACTTCACATTGGCATTTCTGTTTCTAATCGGTGGACCAGCTAATGTCATCAACATGGTTGTGTTCTACAAACAGGGTCTTCATGATCGTGTCAACCTCTGTCTCTTCATGTTGTCTGTGTCTGATGAACTCTTTTTAACTTCATCTGTGTTTCTGCACTCTGAAAATATATACCTCCGTTTGCGTAATCAAGCTATAAAAACACCAGTGAATATGGTCATGACAAACTACAATCTGACTGTCCTTCAGTGCGCCGGATTCATTTCCTACTTCCTGTTAACCATTATTGCCTGTGAGAGATGTTACTGTGTCCTCAGACCACTGAAGTATCAGACTCTGATGAGAACCAGAACCATGGCCATCATCATTGCTTCCATTTATGTCAGCACGCTCAGTATATATTTTATAATATGTTACCGATATTGGATTCAGTGTGTGTTTGATCCTGTGACTAATGAAATTATGATGATGATGACCGGTGGTGGGATTTATATAAGTCACAAGAGTCTGATAGACACTTTGGATGCTATCGTATTTGGAGCTGCTTTACCCGTTATCTTGATAATCACTGTCATAACAGCAACTATAATCACCTCCGTGAAACTTCGGCAGATTGTGACATGGCGTACTGAAACATCGTCTTCACTCTCTGCGGCAGAAGTGTCACTGACCAAAATGTTGATTGGTAATTCCTTGTTTTTCATCATCTGCATTTCTCCTATCTGCGTCGTCCGCATTACTTATCTGTTGTTGCCAGGGATGACTGCAGGAGGAAAATATCACAATTTCTACATCACTACTTTGTGGGCTTTAGTAATCGCAAGTTTTTTCAATTCTTCCTTAAATTTCTTCATTTACTATACCATGGGTACTCGATACAGGGAAATATTCTGGACATTATTCAGACGAAAACGTTAGCAGCGAAAGTATTGAAATCAAAGGATGCAACAATGAAGAAGTTTGAAATTGCATGAAACAGAAAGGATTATAGGACAGGAAGAATTAAACAGCAATCAATAGGATATGAAACAAGTCAACTTCAAGCGTTCTTAATTGGTCGTTCTAGGTCAATATGCTAACCCTTTCACCGCCAATGTCGGATTTTAGCACCATAATGGTTTTTCACCCATGTCACTAAAAGGCATCAAGTCAGGGCCTGCTATCCACAGACCCTATTTTCTTCATTTTGGGAGGTAAGGATAGGCCTAATGTTATGCATGTCACAGAGGAATTAGCAATATTGCATATATTTTATTTTCTCTACAAAGTTAAGTTTAATGGTATTTTTTGGCTGAAAAATGGCTGACGGCGAAAGGGTTAATGTTAGAAAATGCTCGTTTCTCTTGACGTATCGACCGTTCGTAGCGGTAACGACCGTTCACCAATGTAATTTAAGATTGTTCATACCTGTAACGACTGTTCATAGTTGTAGCCAGTATTGTAATGTGTACGGACAGTTCACAGTTTCAACGACCATTCATAACTGCAACAGTTCTTACCTATGCAGTGGCATAGGAACATTTAAGCCAGGAAGGCAGGGTTGCCAACAAACTGGGGGAGAGGGGCAGGGGGTGGACAAGGTGGATGGATAGGTTAAGTTATTCGTCTTAGTAAATGCTACAAAAACACTTTATAATTGCTATTTTAACCATACTCATAATCAACAATGAAAATGTATGAATGAAAGGAAACATTATGTGAATTGAAAGGAGATAACAACAACAACAACAACAACAACAAAACAACATAACAATACAACCATGTTTGGGGGAAGATCAGCCAGTCATGGAAGAGGGGAGGGGGTAGTTCCAAGTGGTCAGTTGGGGTGGGGTGAAGGGTCTGGGGGGGTTGCCTCCTAGAAGCTGACGATACTTTGAATGTAAAAGAAGCAATCAAGGCTTTTCGTGAAAGAATAAGCTAAAACTATAGCATGAAACTACATTTCTCCATCTTTTTCTTTTCTTTCCATTTTTTTTCTGAGGGTGTGGAACCCCTGTAACCCCTCTCCAATCCATATTTGATGTAGTACCCAAGTCCAAAGACATGCAACAATATAACAATGAAGCCTATTCATCAAATAAAGGGAAAGGAAAGGAGCTAGGCCTATATCTGAGCCATCTAAGGTCATAGCACATTGTAGCAAGTCTTTGTTTGGTGATGATTGAGTTTCAGAAAAGCCCAAGCCATGAAAGAACAAACGTACTAAAACTATTCATATAAGTAAGAAGTGTACTTGACTAATTATAGGGTAGGTCTAGCTCAGGCAATATTCCATGCTAAATTGAGTACACCGTTATTGGAAATCAAACCAGTCCATGCTACTGTCAAATATTGTGACAAAAAATCAGTTATAATCGATGATACATGTTCAAAACAAATCAGTCATTATCAATATCATCCACCTAATGAAACAAAGCATACCAAATGTATAAACTAGAACACATAAAATTATAATTTTGGTGTCTGTGATAGGGTTTACAGAGCCACACAGTCCATTTCTGACATTTAGAAAGACATTCAATCACTTCTTATGTTAAAATGGCGACCAAGTAAATATTCTAGCTTTAACATTGAAAATACAGTGCACACATTTGCAATTTTGGTGCATTTAAAAGGATGTCTTTGGTGAAGAAATTCGTTTCATAAGCTAAGCAAGAAACACATCATACCTCTAGCTATGGCTCAACATGGTGCCCTAATACTTCCATTGGATGTAACGTGTGAATTAAAACACAATGTCTAATCTTGGCGTCTACAATAAGATTTGGGTTGTCAAATAATCCTTTTCTAATAATAAAGACGATGTTTGGCAATTTAGTAAGTCAAATTGGACGCCAAGCTAACGACCACGTAATTCAATAGTCTATTAATTTGAAAATGCTGGGCATAAAAATAATGTTGGTGTCTAATAGGTGTAATAAGCTCAAAAAATCCAGTTTAGAAATTGAAAAATATTTTACTAGGATAAGATGCTATGAAACGATGACGACCTTGTAACCCTTTAGTGATGAGTTGAAAATGGCGTAAAACAATGACTGCTAAAAATATTCCATTGGCTGGAAATTGCGAACTACAAAACTTTGATGAGTAAGATACAAACTTGTTCCAGGAATGCATAGCAATATTTTAACACATTCCATTTTTTAAACGTTTGTATTGAAAATGGTGACGAAAGTATCTAAACATATATGTTATTTAAAAACATGATGTATGACCAATAAAACCGATAGGATTTCCTATGGATTTATAAAACAGTATTTCCTTCCCTGAGTAGCACACCTATATGTGGTCTTGTTCAATAATAACTAACAATTTGGTGCTGTTTCTCCATCAAAGGGGTCGATAGAAACTGCCACATCCTCACAAAGACATGTGCGCAATACCGTCTAATATCACAAGAAGTGGATAGACGTTAAATGAAAGACACACACACACACATGTGCACAATTGTGACGTACAGGTCTATTCTACGATGTCACTTGTTGAAAGCTAAACGACGAGCAAACGAAAATACCAATGGATTAAAATACATGAGCACCGCAGTACAAAGATCCAAAGAATCCCATTTTGCCACTCAAGGCCTATTAGAATTTGGAGACCTGTCTCCAAACAGCTGTATTTGTAAAAACGTATTTGGACTTCAATGCAGAATTACATATTCATAGGTCTTTCTTAAACAACCGCTATCGTCGTGTTAATGATTTTGTTGCAAGCATTTCCAAAATGTGTTTTACTAGCTCAGAAATCTAGAGAGAATAAAGTCTCAATATTCACATCAAGACAAAGCTTTTGACAATGCCCGCCTATGAATTATTTCTTTGCTATATACCCTTCTGAACAAGCTGACCTGCACTTGAGGATTCGACTATCGTTTAAGTAGCAAACCAGACTACTTATAAATTATCAATCCATGAAACTGTTGGTGCATTTTATTTGCCATTCCTGATCTCATTGCCATAATGATATCACTGTTTATCTGTTTCTTTATAGAATGATCATAAAAGGTAGTGTCCTGTGCTTGCGTCCATAATGAAGTGTGACAATGGCATGAAACCTGTTCTGTGTTAATTTTAATGGATTCGTTAAAAAATAAAACAAAAGCATAGTAATCTCGAATACATATAACGGGGTTTTGCTATGAGGAAAAATCCAAATGCTTGTCTGAGAAAACAATGAAACCCAAATGCTTGTCTGAGAAAACAATGAAATCAGCACATGATGAAGCAAGCAACAGACTCTATCACACCTGTCTTATCTGCTGGATGACCAGATAACTGTAGTGTATTTCCTACTTTCTAACTTGGCCCATGTCATACGTAGAACAGAGTTAGTTCAAGGAGAGCCAGTGCTCTTGTAAAGAGAGGTAAGGTCAAATAACAGAATTTCTTGAATAGATTCATTGACAGTGCAGTTGGGAAGAATACTATTAAGAAAGACCCAATTATTCTATGACAGTGGAGACAACAAATCAGCTTGGGACTGTATGGTTCTATAGTATCATCAGATAAATAAGTATCACATGCATTAAGGATAAGATGGCTATAAAAGCATGCAATGAAGTCTGAGTTTGAAAATGCACTTAGTTATTAGTAAACAGGGTCGATCTGGTCTTGCATTATCTCCAGTATCGACCCACTATCATTCCATTTGTATCGACCCACTATCGTTCCATTTGTATCGACCCACTATCGTTCCATTTGTATCGACCCACTATCGTTCCATTTGTATCGACCCACTATCGTTCCATTTGTATCGACCCACTATCGTTCCATTTGTATCGACCCACTATCGTTCCATTTGTATCGACCCACTATCGTTCCATTTGTATCGACCCACTATCGTTCCATTTGTATCGACCCACTATCGTTCCATTTGTATCGACCCACTATCGTTCCATTTGTATCGACCCACTATCGTTCCATTTGTATCGACCCACTATCGTTCCATTTAGAATGTCTTATGTGTATCTGTGCCAGGTCGGAGGATATTAAAATGATTGTTCTCCTCTCAGTTCCAAATTGATTCATCCGATACTGAAAACCACGTAATTATAATCTATTTGAAATCGCATGTTTCATTGCATTAAATGACCACCATATTTACAAACCGAAACAATATCATCATGTAAGCATTCGAAATAGATTCTTTAATCATGTTTTTAATGTTTTTGTAAAAATGGCATAGTCTGACGAATTTTTGGTAGCAATTTTAGTATCCATTGTAATTCTGAAAATAGCATACATGTACCTGAATACCGAAAATGAATGTTCAACCATCCCAACAACTTCATTAAATATCAAAATTATTGCAACTTTGTATAGGTTACTTGGCCACCTCATTGACTACCATCTTTCAAACTGATATAATAGATATTTCAATATTAACATGAATGTTTCAAATCTAGGATACTTATAAAGGTACAACAAACAATATTTTTAATGGACTAGGCTATATTGTCCGTAAGCCATCGAATGAATGGTATTGATTTGTTTAAACCCTTTCGCCGCCAATGTCACAATTTTTGCACCAAAATGATTTAACACCCATGTCACAAAAAAAGGCATCAAGTCAGGGTCTGTTATCCAAAGAGCCTTTTTTCCTAATTTTGGGAGGTAAGGATAGGCCTTACTTTACACATGTCACAGAGTAATCCCCAATATTGCAGATGATTATTGGAGGTACGGACAGAGGCCTTTTTCGTTACACATGACATAGAGGAATCCCCAATATTGCAGATGATTTTTGGAGGTAAGGACCAAGGCTTTACGCTATAATGCATGTCACAGAGTAATCCCCAATATTGCAGATGAATTTTTTTTTTTCTCTAGCTCAGTTAAGTTTAAATTGAAATTATTTGCTGAAAAATCGCTGGCGGCGAAAGTGTGTAACCCTATTCTAGACTAACCGACACTATGATTTTTAGAAATGAACCTAATCTTTTATTTAACGTGTGTTCACTTGTATCCGAAATATATAGCCAATGCAAGTATTTGGCTGAAATATTGGCCGCCATTTTTTGTTGTTTTTTTTTAAATTCACTACTCGCATGGTCGCACTTGGTCACCATCTTGACAGCCATCTTAATCTGGTAAAAATAGCTTTTTCAATTCTGTAAATAAATTTATTGACTTTAGAAACCCTGTTATAGACACTAACATTGCATAAATATAGAATGCAGTTTTTGCGTTTTAGCTAGTAGGGTTTTGGTCGATATTTTACCCTCCATTTTGAATGAAGAAATTGACAAATATCGTTGTTAGTACCGGAAATGGATTGTTTGATTCCAAAAACCCTATCCTACACACCAAGATTATGTTTGTACGCCTTGAAGCTCATAAAATATAGCCAATGGAAAGAATGTGGTCGCCATCTTGACCACCGTTTTTAATCAGAGTGTTAAATAATTATTATATAACTATATTATAGGTGCACGTGTCCTGTCGACAGCAACTTTACAATAGACACTGCAATGGTGATTGCATACGCTTTATATTCGAAAAATAAGAGAGAACAAGCCATGTTGTCCGCCATCTTGATTTATGAAAATGCCAAGAGGTGATCAGGTGACCTTCCAACGGATTCTTGAACTACAATGTTCCAGACTACTGAAAAATGCAAAGAAACGATTGTTACAAAACATTTCTAGGTTCGACCCCCTCTGCCTAACCGTGACTGAACATACATATCGACAGCAAAAGGGTATGTAGGCTATATTACGTGGTTCCTTCCTGTCTGACAGCACTTGTACTGTAAATTGAATAGCAGATAAAACGATTTTCCTGACTTAATTATTACGTGTGCAATTAGAACACACGTTTAAAATTTTAGAAGTTATTATGAGTAAAAATCGTTTTGTGTTCGTAAAATTATCAACTTTCACCATCCCGTTGATGTATTTGCTGGATTACAATCATTGATACGCATAAAACAAAAAACACAACACGCTAATACGCGCCAGAATGGTCAGCTCATTCATTGACCGTGAGCCCTCAAGAGAAGAAGAAGAGTGCCCACACACTTTCCTACGTGCACACACAAAAAAGTACGAATAGAGAGAAAGAGAAAGAGAAAACACCCACACCCACACCCACACCCACACACCCACAGGGGGAATCATGGTGGACCTATCCCCGCTATCGCTACACGTACTACGTAGCGATAACACTACTGGGCTTAATCACTACGGCAACTTACTACTATGAGTCCCGTAAAACTATTACCTGATATCACTACAGTATCATTTGAAACACGACTTCCCTCTATAGCTATGCGCCCATAGAACTACTCAAGATTCATTAATTAAGCACTGCGATTTGCAGAGATTGTATCATAGCGCTACGTTTCTATATCACTACAATTACTACAACTTGACATAGTCTCCCATTTCGCTCATGTGGTTTTTAAAAGGACAATAATTTGACACACAACAAACACTCAAACTCACACACAACACACAGCAACTACGCATCACATGCAGACACTGCACACACACACTACGACACACGCGCACACAAACGCAAACCGCAGCCAAATAATAACAGACAATCACCACAGTTCGTGTGCGTGTGCGTGCGTGCGTATTTGTGTGCGTTTGCGTGCGTTCTGAACTAACAAACATTTGGAGTAAACACGCATGCATCTCTCTCTCTCTCTCTCTCCGAATCTCTCTTCCTCTCTCTCGCTCTCTTGTCCAATCTCGTCTCTCTTCCCCTCTCCTCTCTACCTCCTCTCTCCTCTTCTTAACCAAATCTGCTCTCTCTTCTCTGTCTCTTTCCTCTCTCTCCATAAAACTCAAGTCTCTCTCTCTCTATCCTCTCTCTCTTTTTTGTCTCTTTCTCTGTCTCTCTCTCTCACACTCTCCCCCCCCCCCCATTCAGCCGCTCTATCATCATAATGGAACAGACTACTCATTTATCGATTAGACACAAAACATATGCAAATGTAACTTTCTCTGTTTTTCTGTTTAGTCCCACACGTACAAATGTTTACAAATTTCCTGCATACATTCGTGGCTTGAAGTCGATCACTGACAGCAACCAGATTTGATGTCGAGGTTATTTCAAATAAAAGTCTTCAGTGTTAGTTAGGAGAAACTACACTAGCGACCAAAAGTTTGAAGGCCCAGAAAGACAATCATCTCTCGAAAACTCACGAACTCAATCAAAACGCACCCAGCTCATAACAAAACTGATTTTATTTTTTTAGCATTAAGTTCATTCAAAACATTAATTAATCAGAAGGAGTTCAGTCAACAATATGCGCCTTTCAACAACTTCCCAATCGTCTTGAAAAGTCACACTCAGAATCAATGCACTTTGGAACAGTCAGTACACATTACACTAAATTGTTTTTGCGTGGACGCCTTCCTCTCTTGGTGACAACACAACCACATAATATTTGAAGCGATTCGGTTAAGCGTTTCGGGGGATATCTTTGGGAGAGACAAATACACACACAAAAGCCACACATTACTGACTGTTCCAAAGTTCATTGATTCTGAATGTGTGACTTTCCAAGAGGAGGGGTAAGTTGTTGAAAGGGGCATTTTGTTGACTGAACTCGTTCTGATTAATGATTTTTTTTTTGGAATGAACTTAATGTTAAAAAAGAATAAATTCAGTTTTGTTATGAGGTGGTTGCGTTTTATTGAGTTCGTGAGTTTTTTGAGATGATTGTCTTTCTGGGCCTTAAACTTTTGTTCGCTAGTGTACTTCAGAGGGATGATTACTGGTACCATTAATCCTTATTAGGACTTTTCTATATCAAAGAAACGATAACATCATACCTTAGACAAAACGATTACAATATTTGACACCTAAGAAATTCGTTGTTATCTGAAAATGAAATAAAACCAAACAAAACACCAAATATTAAGGGAGTGTGAGTCGTTAAGGTGAGGGAGTGAAAATGAGTTGATAGAGTGGTACAGTGGATGAATGAAATCGCGTTCCCGATACGGCAAATAAATGCCTTCGTTTTCAATCCACGGACTGATGATACTCATCAGAACCATACTAGTTTTTGATTAAATTAACTAAACAAAATTAAAGCGAACTTCTGACCTGATACCCCTAAAGAGCCCCACTGCGACGCTCGCTCCGCTCGCGTTCGCTACACTCGCATTTACGAATTCGATGATCCCAATGCGAATGCGATCAAATGTGTGACGATTGTCCCGTGAAGTCATGATTCACGTGAAATGAAATACTTTCCGTCTAAAAAAGAACGGTTCCTACGATTTTTGGCCTCACTTCCATTCTCAAATTTCGACCCCCCCCCCAATTACATGAATCCAAATGAAATGTCTGATACAAAAAAAGGGATCTTCATCAAGATTCGTTGTACGCGAATCGTTGCATCACAAATGTCAAATCGCATGTATGGAGTGTGGCGCTGTTAACCGCCTTTTTGTCCAAATTTTCTATTATGATTTGGGCATAACGGCGGTTTGGGTTGGTGGACAAAACGCGGGGAAACGACGGGGAAAAACGGGGCGCGGCGCCCGATTTTGAACCGCCGTTTTGTACAAATGAAAGTTGGAGTTCTAAAAACCTCATTCTTGACAAGTTCTCATTTAAAAAAAAAAAAATTGTTAAATAAAATGAACAACAAGCTGACCACTGACACTGGTCACTTTGGACTAATTTTACCGTTTGAATGCTAATTAGTGTATTCGGAGATCATATGAACAATTGTGATGTGGTTGACCAGTGCTCAGTGTCACTGACCAGTGGTCACTTTGGCCTATTTCACTGTTTGACTGCAAATTAGTGTATTAGGAGTTCAAATGAACAAATTTTGATGTCGTTGACCAGTGGCCAGTGTCACTGACCAGTGGTCACTTTGGCCTATTTCACTGTTTGACTGCAAATTAGTGTATTAGGAGTTCAAATGAAACAAATTTTGATGTCGTGGACCAGTGGTCAGTGTCACCGACAGTGGTCACTTTTAGGGGCCTATCTTTTTTAGTGGTTGGACCTGGTCATTGTCACTGGACCATGGTCAACCACATCAAAACCGTGTTCATTTGAACTCCTAATACACTAATTTGGGTCAAACAGTGAAAATAGGCCAAAAGTGACCATGGTCCCCCAGTGACACTGACCACTGGTCAACCACATCAAAAATTGTTCATTTGAACTCCTAAATACACTAATTTGCAGTCAAACAGTGAAAAAAAGGCCAATGTGACCACTGTCAGTGACAATACCACTGCGTCAACCACATGCAACAATTGTTTATATGATTTCCTAATACACTAAATTAGCATTTCAAACGATAAAATTCAGGCCAAAGTGGACAGTGTCAGTGGTCAGCCTTGTTATTCATTTTATTAACAAAGATTTTTTTTTAAAAAATGAGAACTTGTCAAGAATGAGTTTTATAACTCCAACCTTTCATTTGGACAAAACTGCGGTTCGGTTCAAAATCGGGCGCCGTTTTGTCCAAACCGCCGTTTTGTCTATAGACCAAAACGGCGGATTGTTGAAACCGCCGTCTTTGTCAAAATCATAATAGACAAATTTGGGACAAAACCCCTCTCCCCTCGGCGGTGTAGCCCCGCCGTTTTGTCTATAGACAAAACGGCGGAATTTCGGACAAAAACGGCGGTTAACACGGCCCTTAGCAACGCTTTAAACTGGACAGTGGTGACTCAGTTTGTGTCTTTTCGTCCACTCAACTATGAACTAAACCATTAGTGGTGGGGAAAACAACCAAGTCAAGTCCAACTTTATTCCAAAAAATACCCTGGGGGACAACTTCTTCAATAAAGGCACACAACTCTCCCACCCAAGCACCTAGTTACCACCCACCAACCAAAACTCTTAGGTGGGTGGTGTGGTTACTAGGTGGCTTTGGTGGGAGAGTTGTGTGCCTTTATTGAAGAGAATTTGTGCCTCCCAGCGGTATTTTTGGAATCAAGTTGACTTTGACTTGTTTGTTTTTTTCTTTCTCCTTTTCCCCCCCATAATGTTTTAGTTATATTTGAGTGGAACGAAAAGACACAAACTGAGTCACCACTGTCCAGTTTAAAGCGTTGCTAAAGGGGCCGTGTTAACCGCCGTTTTGTCCAAATTAGATCCGCCGTTTTGTGGGGGAGGAGGGGGGGGGGAAGAGGGGTCTATAGACATAAACGGCGTACGGACTAGAAACCGCCGTTTTGTCCCTATTTTTCATGATGATTTTGGACAAAATGGCGGTTCAAAATCAGGCGCCGTTTTGTTTATGATAGACAAAACGGCGGGTTTGACAAATCGGCGCCCGATTTTGAACCGCCATTTGTTTCCAATGAAAGTTGGAGTTATAAAAATTCATTCTTGACAAGTTCTCATTTTAAAAAAAAATCTTTGTTAAATACAATGAATAACAAGCTGACAACTGACACTGGTCACTTTGGCCTACTTTTATCACTGTTTGACTGCAAATTATTGTATTAGGAGTTCAAATGATTTTTTGTTTTATGTGGTTGGCCAGTGGTCAGTGTCATTGTCCAGAGGTCAATTTGGCCTATTTTCAGTGTTTGACTGCAGATTATTGTATTAGGATTTCAAATGATTTTTTTTTTATGTGGTTGGCCAGTGGTCAGTGTCACTGACCATTGGTCACTTTGGCCTATTTTCACTGTACTGTTTTCTGGTAACCGCAAGTTAGTGTAGATGTATTAGGGTCAAAATTAACACGTTACTGTGTTGTTGGTTTGACGAGTGTGGTCAGTGACACCGACGCAATGGTGCACCAACGATAAAAAAATAGGCCAAATTGAACCAACGTGTCATTGACTGACTGGGGAGACACTGGTCAACGACATAAAAATTTGTTCATTGGAACTCCTAATACGCTTATTTTTTGAGTCAAAACAGCGAAAAATAGGTCCAATAATGACCACTGGTAAGTAACATTGAACCACTGGTCAACCACATAAAAATTTGTTCAATTTCTTGAGACTTCCAATAACACTAATTTGCAGTGAATACAGTGAAAATAGGCCAATGTGATCACTGGTCAGTGACACTGACCACTTGTTTACCACATCAACAATTGTTCATATGATTTCCTAATACGCTAATTAGCATTCAAACGGTAAAATTTGTCCAAAGTGACCAGTGTCAGTGGTCAGTTTGTTATTCATTTTATTTAACCAAGATTGTTTTTTTAAATTGAGAACTTGTTCAAGAGATGAGTATTCATAACTCCATCTTTCATTTGGACACCACGGCGGTTCCACACGGGAGGGGAAAGGTTTGTTCCAAACCCCCGTTTTGGCTAAAAAAAAAAAAAAAAAAGGAAAAAAACAAATCTAAGAGTAAAATTTGGACAAAACGGTCGGTTAATCTGCCCGCCACTACCTCCAGTGACATGGCGATTTGACATTTGTGGATGCAGTGATTCGCGTACACGAATCTGATGAATCTCTCTTTTTTGTATCAGAACATTTCATATGATTCAATGGTAATGGGGGTCGATTTGAGAATAGTGAGCCAAAAATCGTAGACCTTTTTTAGACGGAAGTAGTTCACTTTGCTCATGACTCAACGGACATCGTCAGCACTCGCATCGTCGCATTGGGATCTGACAGTATGCAGTGTAGCGGGGCTCTTTAGGGGTATCAGGTCAGAGTTCGCTTTCATTTTGTTTAGTTAATTTAATCAAACTAGTATCTTATGATGTTATCATCAGTCCGTGGATTGAAAACGAAGGCATTGCCGTTCGAAACGATTTAACTCCCTTAATATTTGGTGTTTTGTTTGGTTTTATTTCATTTTAGTACCAACGAATCTTAGGTGTAAATCTTGTAATATTTGTTCTAAGGTATGTTATCGTTTCTTGATATAGAAAATTCCTAATAAGAATACTGGTACCGGTAATCATTCTAAATACTACACTAGCGAACAAAAGTTAAAGCCCAGAAAGACAATCATCTCCGAAAACTCACGAGTTCAATAAAGCGCACCCAGCTCATAACAGAACTGAATTTATTCTTTGACACATTAAGTTCTATCCAAAAAATCATTTATCAGAACGATTTCAGTCAACAAAATGCTCTTTTCAACAACTTCACCCTCCTCTTAAAAAGTCACACATTCAGAATCAATGCACTTTGGAACATTCAGTAATGTGGGGGTGATTTTTTTTGTGTTGTTGTTTTCTGTCTGTCCCAAAGATATCTCCCGAACCGCTTGATCGAATCGCTTCAAATTTTGTTGGGTGATGTGTCACCATGAGGAGGAAGGCATCCGCAGCCAAAAACAATTACTCAGTAAATGTGTACTGACTGTTCGCAAAGTGTCATTTATTCTGAGTGTGACCTTTTTTTTTCAGAGGATGGGGAAGTTGTTGAAAGGGGCATTTTGTTGACTTAACTCGTTCTGTTTAATGATTTTTTGGAATTAATTTAATGTTAAAAGAATAAATTCAGTTATTTATTTTGTTGTGAGCTGTGTGCGTTTTATTGACTTCGTGAGTTTTCGGAGATGATTGTCCTCCTGGGCCTTAACTTTTGGTCGCTAATGTAGTTTTTTTTTTTCTCCTAACTAACACTGAAGACTTTTATTTGAAATAACCTCGACATCAAATCTGGTTGCTGTCAGTAATCGACTTCAAGCCACGAATGTATGCAGGAAATTTGTAAAATTTGTACGTGTGGGACTAAACAGAAAAACAGAGAAAGTTACATTTGCATATGTTTTGTGTCTAATCGATAAATGAGTAGTCTGTTCATTATGAGATTAGAGCGGGAGTGGGTGTGGGGTTAGAAGACAGACACAGAGAGAGAGAGAGAGAGACAGAGGAGAGGAGAGATAGAGAGAGAGAGAAGAGAGAGAGAGAGAAGAGATAGTCAGAGAGAGAGAGAGATAGCGAGAGACACAGAGAGAGAGGAGCGGGAGAAGATGAGAAGGTATGCATGCGTTTTTTAACGTCCAAAAATGTTTGGTGACTTATTCAGAACGCACGACAAAACGCACACACAAATACGCACGCACGCACACGCATCGTATTTGTGGTGTGCTTGTTATTGCGTCGGGTGCGCGTGTGTGCATTTATGCAGTGTGTTTTTTGGTGTGATATTTGAGTGTGTGGTGTGTCACATTTCTTGTCCTTTTAAAAACACATGAAAGGAAATGTGGAATGCTCTGTCAAGTTGTGATTATATAGATACGTAGCGCTATAAAACAGTCTCTGGAAATCGGTAGTGCTACTCTTTGAGTATTTCTATGGGCGCATAGCTATAGAAGGAAGTCGTGATTTCAAATGATACTGTAGTTGTGTATCAGGTTAATATTTTAACGGACTACATAGTAGTAGTTGCCGTAGTGATTAAGCCCAGTAGTGTTATCGATACGTAGCGATAGCGGGGATGTCACCTTTGTGTGTGGGTGTGGGTGTGGGTGTGGATGTTTTCTCTTTCTCTTTCTCTCTATTCGTACTTTTTTGTGTGTGCACGTAGGAAAGTGTGTGGGCACTCTTCTTCTTCTCTTGAGGGCTCACGGTCAATGAGCTGACCATCCTGGCGCCTATTAGCGTGTTTGTTTTTATGCGATCAATGATTGTCATCCAGCAAATACATCAACGTGAAAGTTGATCATTTACGAACACAAACGATTTTTACTCATAATAACTTCTTTTTTTTAAACGTGTTCTAATTGCACACGTAATTAAGTCAGAAAATCGTTATCTGCTATTCAATTTAGTACAAGTGCGGAGCAGAAGGACTCACGTAATATAGCATCTACATACCCTTTGCTGTCGATTATGTATGTTAGTTATCCGGTGGCAGAGAGTTGCCTAAGCATACCACTCAGAAGAGAAATGTTTGGTGTACAAATACGTTTTCTTTGCATTTATTCAGTTATGTATGAGAACAAGTAGTTGAAGAATCCGTTTGGGGAAGGTCTCATGACAACACAACTTGGCATCATTTATCCATTAAATCAAGATGGCGGTACAACATGGCTTGTCTTCCTCTCTTATTTCTTCGTAATAATACAAGCTGTTATGTACCAATTCACCATTGGCACAAGTCGTAAGTGTCTATTTTGTAAAGTATGTCTGTCGACAGGACACGTTGCCACCTATAATATAGTTATTATAATAATTATTTAACACTCATGATTAAAAAACTGGTGGTTCAAGATGGCGATTACATCATTCTTTCCATTGGCTATCATTTTATGGAGCTGTCAAGGCGTACAAACATAATTACTGTGTGTGTAGGATAGGGTTTTTCTTTGGAACTCAAACAATCATATTTCCGGTACTAACAAACGATATTTGTCAATTTTTCTTCAATGTCAAAATGGAGGGTAAAATATCGACCAAAACTCCATACTAGCTAAAACGCAAAAACTGCATTCTATATTTATGCAATGTTAGTGTCTATAACAGGGTTTCTAAAGTCAATAAATTTATTTACAGAATTGAAAAAGCTATTTTTACCAGATTAAGATGGCTGTCAAGATGGTGACCAAGTGACCAGCGAGTAGTGAATTAAAAATGGCGGCCAATATTTCAGCCAAATAATTGCATTGGCTATATATTTCGGATACAAGTGAACACACGTTAAATAAAAGATTCATTCATTCTCTAAAAATCATTAGTTGTCGGTGTCTTAGCATAGGGTTACAACACTCTTCGCCGCCAGCGATTTTTTCAGCAAATAAATTTCCATTAAGCTTGTACACCTGATGTAGAGAAAAAAAAATATCAGTGTCTGCTAATATTGTGAAGATTCCTCTGTGGACATGTATAACGTATTTCGGCCTTGTCATTACCTCCCAACATCATCTTCTGCAATTGAGTGGAATTCCTCTATGTCAATGGTGTAATCGAAAAGGCTGTGTCCTTACCTCGCGCAGATCAAAATTCCATCTGCAATATTGGGTGATCTCCTCTACTGACATGCATAAAATAAGGCACTATCCATTTACCTCCCAAAAATTGGTAAGAAAAAAAAGGCTCTTGTTGGGACAACAGCACCCAGGTTTGATGCCTTTTAGTGTGCAGGAGCGTGGTTAAATCATTGTGGTTGACATAATTGTGACATTGGCCGGCGAAAGGGTTAAGAAAATGACAACACAATTCATTCAGACGATGGCTTACGGGACAATATAGCCTAGTCCATTGCACACACAATTATTGTTGTACCTTTATAAGTCATTCCTAGATTTGATAACTATTCATGTTAATTATTCGAAATATCTATTATATCAGTTTGAAAGATGGTAGTCAATGAGGTGGCCAAGTAACCTATACAAAGTTGCAATAATTTTGATATTTAATGAAGTTGTTGGGATGGTTGAACATTCATTTTCGGTATTCAGGTACATGTATGCTATTTTCAGAATTACAATGGATACTAAAATTGCTACCAAAAATTCGTCAGACTATGCCATTTTTACAAAAACATTAAAAACATGATTAAAGAATCTATTTCGAATGCTTACATGATGATATTGTTTCGGTTTGTAAATATGGTGGTCATTTAATGCAATGAAACATGCGATTTCAAATAGATTATAATTACGTGGTTTTCAGTATCGGATGAATCAATTTGGAACTGAGAGGAGAACAATCATTTTAATATCCTCCGACCTGGTACAGATACACATAAGACATTCTAAATGGAACGATAGTGGGTCGATACAAATGGAACGATAGTGGGTCGATACAAATGGAACGATAGTGGGTCGATACAAATGGAACGATAGTGGGTCGATACAAATGGAACGATAGTGGGTCGATACAAATGGAACGATAGTGGGTCGATACAAATGGAACGATAGTGGGTCAATACAAATGGAACGATAGTGGGTCGATACAAATGGAACGATAGTGGGTCGATACAAATGGAACGATAGTGGGTCGATACAAATGGAACGATAGTGGGTCGATACAAATGGAACGATAGTGGGTCGATACAAATGGAATGATAGTGGGTCGATACTGGAGATAATGCAAGACCAGATCGACCCTGTTTACTAATAACTAAGTGCATTTTCAAACTCAGACTTCATTGCATGCTTTTATAGCCATCTTATCCTTAATGCATGTGATACTTATTTATCTGATGATACTATAGAACCATACAGTCCCAAGCTGATTTGTTGTCTCCACTGTCATAGAATAATTGGGTCTTTCTTAATAGTATTCTTCCCAACTGCACTGTCAATGAATCTATTCAAGAAATTCTGTTATTTGACCTTACCTCTCTTTACAAGAGCACTGGCTCTCCTTGAACTAACTCTGTTCTACGTATGACATGGGCCAAGTTAGAAAGTAGGAAATACACTACAGTTATCTGGTCATCCAGCAGATAAGACAGGTGTGATAGAGTCTGTTGCTTGCTTCATCAAGTGCTGATTTCATTGTTTTCTCAGACAAGCATTTGGGTTTCATTGTTTTCTCAGACAAGCATTTGGATTTTCTCCTCATAGCAAAACCCCGTTATATGTATTCGAGATTACTATGCTTTTGTTTTATTTTTTAACGAATCCATTAAAATTAACACAGAACAGGTTTCATGCCATTGTCACACTTCATTATGGACGCAAGCACAGGACACTACCTTTTATGATCATTCTATAAAGAAACAGATAAACAGTGATATCATTATGGCAATGAGATCAGGAATGGCAAATAAAATGCACCAACAGTTTCATGGATTGATAATTTATAAGTAGTCTGGTTTGCTACTTAAACGTATATGTCGAATCCTCAAGTGCAGGTCAGCTTGTTCAGAAGGGTATATATAGTCAAACGAAAGATAATTCATAGGCGGGCATTGTCAACAAGCTGTTTGTCTTGATGTGAATATTGAGACTTTATTCTCTCTAGATTTCTGAGCTAGTAAAACACATTTTGGAAATGCTTGCAACAAAATCATTAACACGACGATAGCGGTTGTTTAAGAAAGACCTATGAATATGTAATTCTGCATTGAAGTCCAAATACGTTTTTACAAATACAGCTGTTTGGAGACAGGTCTCCAAATTCTAATAGGCCTTGAGTGGCAAAATGGGATTCTTTGGATCTTTGTACTGCGGTGCTCATGTATTTTAATCCATTGGTATTTTCGTTTGCTCGTCGTTTAGCTTTCAACAAGTGACATCGTAGAATAGACCTGTACGTCACCAATGTGTGCACATGTGTTTGTGTGTGTGTGTTTCATTTAACGTATATCCACTTCTTGTGATATTAGACGGTATTGCGCACATGTCTTTGTGAGGATGTGGCAGTTTCTATCGACCCCTTTGATGGAGAAACAGCACCAAATTGTTAGTTATTATTGAACAAGACCACATATAGGTGTGCTACTCAGGGAAGGAAATACTGTTTTATAAATCCATAGGAAATCCTATCGGTTTTATTGGTCATACATCATGTTTTTAAATAACATATATGTTTAGATACTTTCGTCACCATTTTCAATACAAACGTTTAAAAAATGGAATGTGTTAAAATATTGCTATGCATTCCTGGAACAAGTTTGTATCTTACTCATCAAAGTTTTGTAGTTCGCAATTTCCAGCCAATGGAATATTTTTAGCAGTCATTGTTTTACGCCATTTTCAACTCATCACTAAAGGGTTACAAGGTCGTCATCGTTTCATAGCATCTTATCCTAGTAAAATATTTTTCAATTTCTAAACTGGATTTTTTGAGCTTATTACACCTATTAGACACCAACATTATTTTTATGCCCAGCATTTTCAAATTAATAGACTATTGAATTACGTGGTCGTTAGCTTGGCGTCCAATTTGACTTACTAAATTGCCAAACATCGTCTTTATTATTAGAAAAGGATTATTTGACAACCCAAATCTTATTGTAGACGCCAAGATTAGACATTGTGTTTTAATTCACACGTTACATCCAATGGAAGTATTAGGGCACCATGTTGAGCCATAGCTAGAGGTATGATGTGTTTCTTGCTTAGCTTATGAAACGAATTTCTTCACCAAAGACATCCTTTTAAATGCACCAAAATTGCAAATGTGTGCACTGTATTTTCAATGTTAAAGCTAGAATATTTACTTGGTCGCCATTTTAACATAAGAAGTGATTGAATGTCTTTCTAAATGTCAGAAATGGACTGTGTGGCTCTGTAAACCCTATCACAGACACCAAAATTATAATTTTATGTGTTCTAGTTTATACATTTGGTATGCTTTGTTTCATTAGGTGGATGATAGTGATCATGATTTATGTTGAACATGTAACATCGATTATAACTGATTTTTTGTCACAATATTTGACAGTAGCATGGACTGGTTTGATTTCCAATAACGGTGTACTCAATTTAGCATGGAATATTGCCTGAGCTAGACCTACCCTATAATTAGTCAAGTACACTTCTTACTTATATGAATAGTTTTAGTACGTTTGTTCTTTCATGGCTTGGGCTTTTCTGAAACTCAATCATCACCAAACAAAGACTTGCTACAATGTGCTATGACCTTAGATGGCTCAGATATAGGCCTAGCTCCTTTCCTTTCCCTTTATTTGATGAATAGGCTTCATTGTTATATTGTTGCATGTCTTTGGATTTGGGCACTACATCAAATATGGATTGGAGAGGGGTTACAGGGGTTCCACACCCTCAGAAAAAAAATGGAAAGAAAAGAAAAAGATGGAGAAATGTAGTTTCATGCTATAGTTTTAGCTTATTCTTTCACGAAAAGCCTTGATTGCTTCTTTTACATTCAAAGTATCGTCAGCTTCTTAGAGGCAATCCCCCCAGACCCTTCACCCCATTCCAACTGACCACTTGGAACTACCCCCTCCCCTCTTCCATGACTGGCTGATCTTCCCCCAAACATGGTTGTTATTGTTATGTTGTTTTGTTGTTGTTGTTGTTGTTGTTGTTATCTCCTTTCAATTCACATAATGTTTCCTTTCATTCATACATTTTCATTGTTGATTATGAGTATGGTTAAAAATAGCAATTATAAAGTGTTTTTTGTAGCATTTACTAAGACGTGTAACTTAACCTATCCATCCACCTTGTCCACCCCCTGCCCCTCTCCCCCAGTTTGTTGGCAACCCTGCCTTCCTGGCTTAAATGTTCCTATGCCACTGCATAGGTAAGAACTGTTGCAGTTATGAATGGTCGTTGAAACTGTGAACTGTCCGTACACATTACAATACTGGCTACAACTATGAACAGTCGTTACAGGTATGAACAATCTTAAATTACATTGGTGAACGGTCGTTACCGCTACGAACGGTCGATACGTCAAGAGAAACGAGCATTTTCTAACATTAACCCTTTCGCCGTCAGCCATTACTTTCAGCCAAAAAATACCATTAAACTTAACTGGGTAGAGAAAATAAAATATATGCAATATTGCTAATTTCCTCTGTGACATGCATAACATTAGGCCTATCCTTACCTCCCAAAATGAAGAAAATAGGGTCTTTGGATAACAGGCCCTGATTTGATGCCTTTTAGTGACATGGGTGAAAAAACCATTATGGTGCTAAAATCGACATTGGCGGTGAAAGGGTTAGCATATTGACCTAGAACGACCAATTAAGAACGCTTGAAGTTGACTTGTTTCATATCCTATTGATTGCTGTTTAATTCTTCCTGTCCTATAATCCTTTCTGTTTCATGCAATTTCAAACTTCTTCATTGTTGCATCCTTTGATTTCAATACTTTCGCTGCTAACGTTTTCGTCTGAATAATGTCCAGAATATTTCTCTGTATCGAGTACCCATGGTATAGTAAATGAAGAAATTTAAGGAAGAATTGAAAAAACTTGCGATTACTAAAGCCCACAAAGTAGTGATGTAGAAATTGTGATATTTTCCTCCTGCAGTCATCCCTGGCAACAACAGATAAGTAATGCGGACGACGCAGATAGGAGAAATGCAGATGATGAAAAACAAGGAATTACCAATCAACATTTTGGTCAGTGACACTTCTGCCGCAGAGAGTGAAGACGATGTTTCAGTACGCCATGTCACAATCTGACGAAGTTTCACGGAGGTGATTATTGTTGCTGTTATGACAGTGATTATCAAGATAACGGGTAAAGCAGCTCCAAATACGATAGCATCCAAAGTGTCTATCAGACTCTTGTGACTTATATAAATCCCACCACCGGTCATCATCATCATAATTTCATTAGTCACAGGATCAAACACACACTGAATCCAATATCGGTAACATATTACAAAATATATACTGAGCGTGCTGACATAAATGGAAACAATGATGATGGCCATGGTTCTGCGTTCTCATCAGAGTCTGATACTTCAGTGGTCTGAGGACACAGTAACATCTCTCACAGGCAATAATGGTTAACAGGAAGTAGGAAATGAATCCGGCGCACTGAAGGACAGTCAGATTGTAGTTTGTCATGACCATATTCACTGGTGTTTTTATAGCTTGATTACGCAAACGGAGGTATATATTTTCAGAGTGCAGAAACACAGATGAAGTTAAAAAGAGTTCATCAGACACAGCCAACATGAAGAGACAGAGGTTGACACGATCATGAAGACCCTGTTTGTAGAACACAACCATGTTGATGACATTAGCTGGTCCACCGATTAGAAACAGAAATGCCAATGTGAAGTCCCTGATTTCACCCACAAGTTCCTCCACCTCCTGGCTGACGATGTCGTCTGGATTGTCCCAGGGTAAATGTTGTGACTCATTGAACCTGAGTGGAATGCATCCTTTGTTCATTGACAAGTTCTGCACAACGTCCTGTGTGGACATCCTGTCCTCATCTGGTGGAGAGATAGTGGTAGTCATTGGCTGGAACATGTTATCTGTAAATGCGATGATAGAGTTACATGCATAAAAGTTATTGTCTGTATGTGTTAAATTTGACATGTATCTACAAATTAACCCCTGTAGTTCTTTTTGTTTCAATTTTGCATGACATAATTAATTTTTGTTCTACAAACCTAACCCCAACACAAATATCAAACATGAAGCAAACCAGCAATAAGGAAGCTTACTCACATATTCATGTACACAAACAAGTTCATTTCTTATCTGCGCAATTTCTATTTTTATAGATAATACAAATTGGTTGATTAAACATATATTACATCAGTTAATTTGTTAACACAAACTATTGGAAGACCAAAAGACTTACCAGCCCCTCAAGAGAGACCTGAGAAGTCGCTACTCCACAAAATTTCTCTTGAAGCAGCTCAAGGCTATCGCTAGCGGGTAGTTGAGCAAGCAGGAGGGACTATTGGAAAATGTTCCCCCACAAGCCGCCTGACGTGCCAAGTACTAAGGACCACTGCCCAAGGTTCATAAGAAACACATCTCCCATAGTTGTGTCGAGAGGGCTCCCTCACTTATGAAACCGCATGTTCGTGGCCGACATCCTGTCCCCCTTGGTTGGCAAGACAGCACAACCACTGAAGAACAGCGCGGACTTGGTGAACAAAACTGTACACTACACGGTGTCTCCAGATGGAAGTGCTCGTACTCTTTGACTTACTGCACTTTCACCAGAGTTCCTGTGGATGAGAGTATAGAGAGCATCCGCAGGAGATTGGAAAATGACAACACATGTCACAAGAACCACACTGTTAGCTGACCACATCTGTGACCTCCTTTCATGCTGCCTAATGACCACCTACTCACCTCGAAGGGCAGTTCTACCAGCAGATATGGAAGGTCTCGCCATGGGTTCCCGGTCAGCCCCAACTGTAGCCAAACTCTGCATGGAGGACCTTGAGGAGGGAAACCATGGCCTCGCGTCCTTACTCCTCGCTACTGGTGACCGCTTACATGACGACACCATGGCGCAGACAAACGGACCGTTGTGGAGGAAATTCATGGACCACCTCAAAGACCAACACCCCTCCATCAAGTTCACCAGGACATGGAGGAAGGAGGATCGACTCGCCTTGATGGACACGCTCCATCACAAGGACAAGATGATGCACCTAGTCTTCAGCGTGTATAGGAAAGCCACCCATACGACCAAGCCTCCAGTTCGCTAGCCACCATCAATTGAAACACAAAGTGGCGGTAATCGGACCTTGAGACCACCCAAGCGAAAGACATCGGCTCCAAACCAGAAGCCCTGACCAGGAACAAAACCACCTGAAGAAGTGCTCTCCATATCAGGGTTTATCCATTGGACAGAAATCAACTATGGAGCAAGAAGATCACTCCCACCCCTAATAACGGCGCCAGAACACTCGCCCATGGGTATGTTACCACCCGAGATTAGTCCGGGCGTCACAGAGGTTCTCAGTCGCAAAACAGACAGGGGTTGAAGTCCACAGCAAGCCCTGGCAACTCCATTTGCAGCAGCTTGTTGCCCCCAAAGGACAAGACCGACAAGCCGGACCAGTCGGGAGTCGTTACCTCATATTGCGAAGACTGTGACAAAGGGGTCTACACTGGGGAGGGAAAGGAGCCTCAGGAAGAGAGAGTCACGGAGCACAGATGGGAGTCACTGTCACCAGGTGCGGATCACAGGGCCAAGTATGACCAACAGTTCTCCCCCAATTAACACACTGTGCTGGACTGAGACTGCAGATGGTTCCAGAGAGGGGTGAAGGAGGTCCATAATTAGATTCAATCCGCCGTTTTCCTCTCTAACCGGGGAATGTGGAAGGACCCACTTGCCCGCGGCTTATTCTTCCTGATTTAGTCCTGCGCCGTGGGTGCAGCCTTGGCTGTACTCACGATCGCGTGCACTGAACCGCCTTGTGGCCC
>CM065702.1:8866071-8876071 GCA_017654935.2 Phymorhynchus buccinoides
ATGTATGTTTTAATCTTCTAGTGGGTCATTATTTATAGCTACACTACCTATAAGTACTATGTAACCTCTACCGGCAGCTACAACCAAAATGAAACTAAAGATTTAAGAAGAAAAAAGTACCATATATTTTCCAATAATCAAATGTAAAAGAATAAAGTTAACTTAAAGGCGGCCATATTTCTTCCCCTCAACCCAAAACGGTACAAGTGCAGTTGTAGTGCACACGCACTATAACTTCACTTGCGCTCCAAGTGTCAAGTGTACTATCCGGGACAGAAAATATTGGTGAATTGTTTGACGGAAAAAGTGATATTTTCATTCTTCAGACACACTTTTTCCGTCTAAGATGGTTCAGATAGTGTTTTGAGGGGAAGAAATGTTAATATTGCCGAATAGAAATAAATAAATTGAGCATCGGCTGCAACGCGAACCACTTACTATATAATACCTGTCTTGGCTTCAAGTCTTCAATAATTCTTCGGGGTCTTCGTCACGCCGTCTCAGTGATTGGGAGACATAATTATGCTCACAAGACAGATGCTCACAAGACACTTGCTCACAAGACAATTGCTCACAAGACAAATGCTCACAAGCATTAGCGAAAGAGACGACAAATGCTCACAAGACAACATTTCATTACATGTAGTGGTCGTTATATGAAAACAATAGGGGAAGACGGGGTAAAAAGCGCATGGGCGGGTAAGAAGCCCACCCCAATTATCTCATGAAATAAAGAACATTTCAGTCAAATTTGCCCATGAGACGAATGCTAGACATTAACGCTCGTCTCATGGGCAAATGAGACTGAAATTTGCTTCATTTCATGAGATAATTGGGGTGGGCTTCTTACCCGCCCATGCGCTTTTTACCCCGTCTTCCCCTAAGCATGCACATTTTCAATCATGATTTCCATCCCCGTTTCCCCCTCACCCCTCTCTCTCTTTGTGTCTGTCTCATTCTGTGTGTCTCTCTCTGTCTGTCTGTCTCATTCTGTGTGTCTCTCTCCGTCTGTCTGTCTGTCTCATTCTGTGTGTCTCTCTCTGTCTGTCTGTCTCATTCTGTGTGTCTCTCTCTGTCTGTCTGTCTGTCTCATTCTGTGTGTGTCTCTCTCTGTCTGTCTGTCTCATTTCTGTGTGTCTCTCTGTCTGTCTGTCTCATTCTGTGTGTCTCTCTCTGTCTGTCTGTCTCATTCTGTGTGTCTCTCTCTGTCTGTCTGTCTGTCTCATTCTGTCTGTGTGTCTCTCTCTCTTTGTGTCTGTCTCATTCTGTGTGTCTCTCTCTGTCTGTCTGTCTGTCTCATTCTGTGTGTCTCTGTCTGTCTGTCTGTCTCATTCTGTGTGTCTCTCTCTGTCTGTCTGTCTCATTCTGTGTGTCTCTGTCTGTCTGTCTGTCTCATTCTGTGTGTCTCTGTCTGTCTGTCTGTCTCATTCTGTGTGTCTCTGTCTATCTGTCTCATTCTGTGTGTCTCTCTCTGTCTGTCTGTCTCATTCTGTTTGTCTCTCTCTGTCTGTCTGTCTTCATGACTTTTAAACTAGGGGGCATGTGCACTGGTTCTTGTGCTGCAGCCAAAGGGGTTAGTTGGCCTTTGGGGACTTTCCCCAACGCCAGGTGTCTCAAATCCCTTCAGATAGAATGAGGATGTGCCCCGGCCGCAGAAGGCTTCTATTATAAACAAGTTTAGCCCATCCCACCGGAATAGTAGTTGCCCCCTTTGCTAGCTCATAGTCTGGCAGTCATGGTCGGAAACGACAGACAGGCATACACATACATACACATACACATGCATACACACTCACTTTGGTGGTTGCTTTCTTTTGTGAGCAATTGTCTGAAGGTTGTGAGCAATTGTCTTGTGAGCATAAATTATGTCTCAACACCCGTCTCAGTAGACATTACAGTGACTTGAGAGGTTGCGCAATGCGAACAATAAAATAGAAAACAATCTTTGGGCAAAGTGTGTGTGTGTGTGTGTGTGTGTGTGTGTGTGTGTGTAAACACCCTTTGCTATAAATCTATCCATAAAGCTGCTCCATCTTACCTCTGCGACAATATTTACATCTATACGCCAGCTCGCACTTTACGTTCAGTTTCTGACCAGCTTTCTCTCCAGGGCCTGTATTCACGTTGAGATAGCATGAGATTTAGCATCATGCTAACTTAGAAGCTCTTCCAAAACTCCTATTAAATCCTACAGGACATTGGAAGAGCTTCTAAGTTAGCATCATGCTAAGTCTCATTCTATCTCAACGTGAATACAGGGTCCTGATCCCTAGGCATAATCTTTCAACTGTTGGTCGGCGCTCTTTTGCTTGGAACAAACTTCCTCTTTCCCTCCGTCAGCGACCGACCCTCTCAGCCTTTAAATCTAACCTCAAAACCCACCTGTTCCCTCGTGATTGAGGCTCCACTCTCTTTCTCGTCTCTCTTGCCTTTAGGTCTGTTTCTGCTGTATACCATTTATGTCAAACGTGTGTGCTCGCTTTGTATCGCATTTTTGCTTGAATGCGTTATGAATGCTAACGTGTTGTCACGAACGAAATTCACACACAAACGGAAAGTTAAGACAGAAATCAAAACATCCAACTCATTCAGAAGTACATGCTCTTGCGTTATTCAGTCTCTCCACAAACATTATAAACAAAGCCAATTTGAAATATTAACAACAACAATCACTCACACAACCATAGGGGAAGACGGGGTAAAAAGCGCATGGGTGGGTAAAAAGCCCACCCCAATTATCTCATGAAATTAAGCAAATTTCAGTCTCATTTTGCCCATGAGACGAGCGTTAATGTCTAGCATTCGTCTCATGGGCAAATTTGACTGAAATTTTCTTTATTTCATGAGATAATTGGGGTGGGCTTCTTACCCACCCATGCGCTTTTTACCCCGTCTTCCCCTACATATATCAAAGAATAGTAACAGCAGCAAAAACCTAAGGGCAACACGCACAACACTGCACAAACACACACAAAATACTCAGTTCTTTCGCGGGGCAATTTGCACGCTAGGTTCTTGATTTGAGCCGACGACCTCGTAGTCTCGCTCGTTTGTTCCGGGCATTTGACTCGGCAGAATGCCTCCTCTTCTCAGGCCGCTCCAACACCAGCTCGTGGGCGCCTCCAGTCACCCTGGCAGCCTTCTCTTGGGCGCACAGACTGGGTGCTCTTTGCACTAGGGCAGCAGAGCAAATCAGATTGACCAAGCTTCGACAGCCAGTACGAAGGTAGAAAGCAAAGTGAATTAGAAAAGAGGACAGACCGGCGAAGGAAAAAATGTGTATTCAACTCCAGCTGAAAATATGCATGTGCTGCACGAGAAAAACTAAATGCACGAAATCCGTACACAATGATGCAGCGCTTTCAGTTCGGAGCCTTTAACACAAAGTAAAGCTATACAAATTATGTTCCAGTGAACATTATATTTTATCAATGTGATGCCTTTCATCACACGTGTGTGTGCGCTTTGATTTGATTTCTATCAAGATTCAGCGCTGTATAAATACCGTATGTTGTTGTTGTGTCTGTGTGTGTGTGTGTTTGTGTGTGTGTGTGTGTGGGGGGGGGGGGGGTCTGTGTGTGTGTGTGTGTGTGTGTGTGTGCGTGCGTGTGGTGTGCGTGCGTGCGTGCGCGTGCGCGCGTGCGTGTGAGGGGGGTGTTGGGATGTTGGGCCATAGACCTTTATTTTAAGGCTGTGTCAGACCAATTGACATAAGCTAGAACACCAAGGCTACATCAAAATGTTGCTATGCTCTGCATAGTTATGCAGGGATTGTCTTTAGCCATGACAAGCTCCTAGCATAACATCATCAGTCTTCCAAATCCCCCAAAGTCGGAGTGTGGCTGCCCACGTTGCGGGGTAATCAAAAACGGCCACACGCGTAATGTTCTCATCCGTAGCGTATGCACTTGTAATAATAATAATAATAATGAATCATTTATATAGCGCATTCCTCCACCAATGTGGAGCTCTATGCGCTTAACAACAACAAAAATTAAAAGCAACAAATTCAACAACAAAACGAAATAATCGCTCACGCACATGCAAATAGGCATACACATACACACCCCACCCACACATACACGCACGTACCGGCACATACACACACACACACACACACACACACACACACACACACACACACACACACACACACACACACACACACACACACACACACACACACACACACACCGTTACCATCACCACCACTCACCCCACCAAAAACACAAAAAAAAACACAATACAAAATACAATCAGTTGAACAAAGCATCAACACACACACGCGCACACACTCTCTCTCTCTCTCTCTCTCTCTCTCTCTCTCTCTCTCTCTCTCTCTCTCTCTCTCTCTCTCTCTCTCTCTCTCTCTCTCTCTCTCTCTCTCTCTCTCTCTCTCTCGCAACAAAGCTGACGTACACATTGCAGTCAACACACAGTGAAACTAATATGGGGGGAGGGGAGTGTGTGTGTGAGAATAGAGTCCAGAAGTAATGTGGCCTAAAGGTTGTGATGTAGCTTGAACAGGTGGGTCTTGAGAGCTGATTTGAAACATTGCAAGGACTGGATATGGCGGATTTCGCGTGGTAAGGAGTTCCAAACTGATGGGGCCGAAAAGGAAAAGGAGCGCTCACCAAACATTTTTGTTCGTGTACTAGGAACACAGAGAATTTTGGAATCTGAAGATGACCGCAATTGCCTTGATGGAGTATAGACAGAAAGCATGTCAGAAATGTAGCTAGGGGCATTTCCAGAGAAATAAGAATGACATAGAGTGGACATTTTGTAGTCAATACGTGCTTTGATGGAAAGCCAATGAAGGGATATCAGGAGTGGTTGAACATGATGATACTTAGAGACCTTGAGGACAAGTCTGTACCATAGAGTTCAAGTGCTTCCGCTGTTGGGATGATCCCTGGAGTCTTATAGCCAGGGTAAGCCAACAACAGCTTTCTAGCACACTAACAGAAACAGAAGAGGAGGAGAGGGGAGGGGAGGGGAGGGGGGGAGGGGAGGGGGAGAGTCCAACATGAAACAGAGACAGAGAAACTGAAACCTTTATTTTCCCAATTAGGATAAAGATTATAGGCAGAGGCTATTCTTCCAATCAAGAGAGAGAGACAGATATAGGCAGAAAGAGAGAGAGAGAGAGAGAGAGAGAGAGAGAGAGAGAGAGAGAGAGAGAGAGAGAGAGAGAGAGAGATGGAGAAGAGAGAGAGAGAAAGAGAGAGAGAGAGAGAGAGAGAGAGAGAGGAGAGAGAGAGAGACATGGAGAGAGAGAGAGAGAGAGAGAGAGAGAGAGAGAGAGAGAGAGAGACATGGAGAGAGAGAGAGAGATGGAGAAGAGAGAGAGAGACAGAGAGAGAGACATGAGAGAGAGAGAGAGAGAAAGAAGAGAGAGAGAGAGAGAGAGAGAGAGAGAGAGAGAGAAGAGAGAGAGACAGAGAGAGAGAGAGACATGGAGAGAGAGAGACATGGAGAGAGAGAGAGAGAGAGAAAGAGAGAGAGAGAGAGATGAGAGAGAGAGAGAGAAAGAAAGAGAGAGAGAGAGAGATGGAGAGAGAGAGAGAGAGAGAGAGAGAGAGAGAGAGAGAGAGAGAGAGAGAGAGAGAGAGAGAGAGAGCGGAGAGGGTGGAGTAAATGACAAATGAGTAGAGTGGCACAGTGGTAACACGCTCGCCTCGTGTCTGGTAAACCCGAGTTCGAACCTGGGTACAGGGGATTTTTCCTCTCACTTTGCACTAGGCCTTACGGTCTGAATGTGGAGTCTTTCGGATGAGACGATAAACCGAGGTCCTGTGTGCCCATGCACTTAGCACACGCTAAACCCAGTGGCAACGAAAAAGTTGTCATTTGGTCAAAATTACCCCCCACCCCCCCTTTCCTTCCTCATCAGTCGCACAAAAAATCGCATGCCCCAAAAAGAAACGATGGCATTGAAAAGTCGATGATTGACGTGTACAGCAAAACCCGGTTATAAGAAAATCGAAGGGAGATCATTTTTTGTTGTTTTCTTATATCCGAAACTCGGATATAAGAAAACGTTTTGATTTTTTTTCTTTTTAGAACCGAGTTGAATGGGGAAAAAAGGGAACAAATAAAAGAGAAAAAGAGAAATAATAAAATAAAAGACAAACAGAAACATAAAACGTAGAGGAAATGCTTTTACCTAATTTGGTGCATGAAAAAAGGAAAAAAATGCAAAACAAAGGAGGAAAAAAAGAAAGAATAGAACAGAAAATTAAAAACAAAAATGAAGGCAGACGTGGTGTGAGTTGCATGATGAGCGAGCAAGATAGCGGATAGCAGATGAAGGATTGGGTGTGGTATGAGAGTAACATATTTGTTTAAATGTACATTTTTGTTTCTTGTTTTTAGTCAATATTCTAATTTGGATGTATAACTTATTTTACACAATGGAAGACTATTTTGTATTTGCGTTTGTACAATGCCAATGGACAATAAAGAAAGTTGCGAACTATGACTCATGCTTTACATCATAAAATCAAAATACAGCGAAAATCGGTTATAAGAAAATCGAAGGGAGATGATTTTTTTGCTTATTACCATATCCAAGTTTTCTTATATCTGAAACTCGGACATAAGAAAACATTTTGAAGTTTTGTTCCTAATATAACCAAATTGAATAGGGGAAAAGAGAAAAGAAAAAGAAAAGAAAAGAAAGACAGAAAACCAAAACGAAGAGAAAATCCTTTTTCCTAATTTGATGCATGTCTTACATCATAAAATCAAAATCGTCTACTAAGAAGAAGATTTAAAGGTGCCTACAACCACTCAACTAACAAGCTTTTTTCCCCTTTTTACTGTCATCAAATGCGTACCCCTTCACATTTCTTGTACTGAACTATTACCATTTACTGTTCACCCATTCATCAATCGTTTGCTTTTGTTTATATGGATTTTCGTCCACATATTCAGTTATTTCTATTGATCTTCTTAAAGAAATGGATTGCCTTTTCCTCTCTGCCATTGCTGCTGAAAATAAAAGGATGGACAGTCTCTCTACCACCAACACAAAAGTACAGGCACTCATATTTTTTTCTTCTGCTCAACATTTATTTTGCAAAGAATACAGAAGGAAAGTATGGAATAAAGGAATAAAAACAACTCAATTAGTCTTGCAATCAAGTGCTTGTACTGTTTAGACTGTCTGTGACGCAACTGGTATGAGGTAAGCTTTCCCTTTTTGGAACGACTTCAATTTTCTGGGAACATCCTTTCAGTTCAGGTCCAACTCACTTTTAAAGACACACTGACCCAACACGATTAAGTCCCTTGTTTTTTCTGGGTAGCTGTGACCCAGAAACAAATTCCCCCAACTTCAAATTGAGGCTGCTCTTTAAATGTTTCGTTTTCAATGTGGGGGCATTTGTATGGGAGTCAAACCTGGTCAAAACAAATTTATTTTTATTTATTTTTGTTTTCCATTATAGTCCCGTCAACAGCTATGGTCATCTCAGGACTGTCACCGCGTAAAGTTCGACCACTTATTACAAAACACTCATCAATATATCTTACCAACGTTCAACAACCTGTAAACAACAAAACATACAGTACAATTCATAGCATGACACCTCCATCATTGCACCCTACAGCACATAAGTCCACACAGTGCTGGAAGCGTTGAGTCAAGCTACTCTAATTTATCGGATCCAGGTTAAACAAAACAGTAAAAAAGGATCACAAATACATACTAGTAGGCTGAAATACATAAACAAGGCTATATTAGCAAATCTGCACTGCAGAAGGGACAACAGGTGCCCACTCAAGTGCATAAGGTCTCACGTGTGGACGCCAGTGTACAATAAAAAAAACACCCTGGCATGTCATACATTGTAAAAAAGGAAAAACGTGGACCAATAAGGCAGAAAGAAGTAGACACCAGAAAACAAAAGGAACAGAAAAGGCAGAGTCAAAGAGAGTGATAGAGTAGGGGAAGTTACTGGCGCAGAACTTCCAGAAGATGGAGGAACTATTTCTACTTAAATACCCCATGATATCCCCACGCGAGGGCCCTATCCACGCAAACCAGCTTAAGCCGTTACCCGCCTCCTACGACGAGGACGTGTGGTTGGCCTTTAGGATGCTGCTGCTGGGCTCCTCGCCATAAGCCCCACCCACCATGATGGGTGGAAGACCGCGGGGGTTATAGATATGGGGAAGAGTTTATAATACTATACAGTAAGCAAAGACCTTTGCCATGGAAGTGCCATTTTCCTTCTCCCATAAGTCGCTATTTTGTTCATTCGAAGCAATTTATATATGGTAACTTTATGTACCCAACAAATGATTATTTTAAAGATGAAAAACAATAACAAAGGAAATTCAAAGTAAAAAAGAAACATTAACACAGGGAAATCTTAAGATCATTGACTCTACATGTTTGGAAAGTATGACTATGAATTCATGCACATGCAAACTGAAGAGGCCTGCAGCAGATCATATTATTGTACCAAGGTACAAGAGATATGTAAAAACATTTTATTAGCATTTTGTTTTGTTTTTTACATATATTTATTCATATGAGATATGAATAAATAATTTTGTTGGTAAATTTCTTGAGGCTCCTCCTTATGCCTCCAAGGCAAAGTTTGATATCACATCTGATGCAAAGACATGGGTATATAGCATACACATGTACATCACATAATGAAATGAACATGACATCAAAGCAACATATTTATAACCGAAGAGAGCAGTTTTGCAAAACTTTGTGAGATCGGCCATGAGGTAGTTTTGGCGCAGACAGGAAGGAAATCAACCATTTAGGAAGCTGATTTGCGCATGCGCTAAAGTACAAACATCGTCTGCTCTTCCTGTGAAACTGGTTTCAGATGTAGGTGGATAGGCGCGGTGACAAGCAGTTCATGAACGAGCGGTAATGGCGGATCGGCGCGGATCGGAGCGGTTTATGAGAGTCAGAGTTTTAAGGAGGGCAGGGCGTTTATAGTGGATATCTAGTTTGGCGTTCACTTCGTCGCGTTCGCTGCTCGTGTCCTTTTTTATGCTGGAAAATTACAATGCCTCCATGTCCTGGAGGAGGTTGTCATCATAGTGGTCGGTGACCTCGTTAACTGATCCACGCTTGTATGGGGGCCGTCTGCGAGGCCCATAATGGCGAGTTGGGGATCTGACCGCTGGTGGCCCATGATAATCTCCCCCAGTGTTTCTTCTTGTGGCATTGGGAGCACACAGTGCAGTAGGCCAGACACTGTTCTGAGTAGTCTACCTTGCTAAGCTTAGCAAAAAGCATGATCGTAGCTACGGATCAAGCCGGTTGGAGATTGCTTTAGTCTGCCGGGAAACACTGGTGTCTTTGTCGACCCAGTGAAGGTGATCGTCTGACCCATCCGAAGACTGAACACTCTCTGTGTCCGAGGAAGGAGCAAAGAAGAAGAAACAAAGGAGGAACAGGAAGAAGAGAAATGACCGAGACAGCTCGCAATGCAGCAAGTTGCAGACCCGACAGCAATTCCTGACTCAACCGGTTCCAGACGACCCTTTCTGCGAGCTACGAGTCTGTCTGGACTCGCCTGAGGGCAGGAAGGAGTGGTCTGGTCGTATTCCGCCACCAGCTGAAGCTTGTTGGGGATACTGAGCTGAGTTCTTGATCCCTGGTTCGAGAATCCTGGGTTCCTGATCCCTGGTTCTTGAATCCTGGGTTCCTGATGCCTGGTTCTAGAATCCTGGGTTCCTGATCCCTGGTTCTGGAATCCTGGGTTCCTGACACCTGGTTCTGGATCGCTGACTCCCGCTGTGAACTCCGACGTCTGGAGTCGTGTCCCTGCACCTGATGTTCTTACCTGTCGAGGCTGGTAGATGTGGTACTCACACGTGCCTGATGTGGGCCTTGGAACTGTAGTCGCTGTACCCTGGACGTGATGGACTATGTAATGGAAAGATCCTTCATCGGGAACGCTTAAATCAGGGAAGTGTCCTGTTCGTTTATTGTCGGGTGTCTGTCTGTCCTCGCTTTAAG
>CM065702.1:8886071-8898571 GCA_017654935.2 Phymorhynchus buccinoides
GAATGACCCAAAACAATGAGTTGCTATGAAATGGTATGATATTATTTACAAATAGTTCGATCCAATATATTACTTTTCTTTGAACATCTTGTTTGAAAAACGCTACCCCAAATAATTTGCTTCTATGAATTGTTCATTTGTATTTTGCACCTGAATGAAATGGCAACTTGAAGTATTTGACATGGATGATTTTCTTTCTTCTTTTTGCCTTCTTCTGTGTTGAGTCGATTCGAGATATGTGTTACTTGGACTTTTGCCGTGTTATGTTGCATTTGTTTTTTTCTATCACGTCCAAATCCAAGTAACCTATATTGTTAACATTAACAATATTCTATTACAGACATGAATCAATATTAAACGCTAAACAACCTCCGAAATTGAAATGTGTCGGATGTATGCAGCGGGGAGACCAGTGAAAAGCTGAACACCGGACACATGCGTACCTCACCCACTTTGTTTTGTATTCCCTCTATGTAATAATAGTACTTATGGCCTTGGAACGTAGAAAAAGAAGACATGCCAAACCAGTTTTAAAACAGACAATTCCAGAGTTCTTTATTGTTTTTTGTTTTGTTTTCATTACAAAGTTTTCGTTGACAAAGATGAGAACACGACAGTTAAATACAATGCAAGGAAGTTTCAGATCCATGATCCACAGACCTGGCATAACGATGATTTCGCATTGAATACTCTATAATTATAATGTTTGAGAACAGTTCAAGATCTAGGGTTAACGCGGACAACTTTAACATAACATCACGACACAACAGTAACATCATGACACAGCACATCATTATCAGAAAACAATTAACTGATGATAAAACGAATTTCATAACAGTTTTACTCAGCTAAAGCATAGGCTCACATCGGAGCTTTCGGGGGCGTCTCGCTCCCTTCGTCAGCGTCGTCTGCTGAGAGGCCACGGGCGGTTCAGTGCACGCGATCGTGAGTACAGCTCAAGGCTGCACCCACGGCGCATGACTAAACCAGGGAAGGATAAGCCGTGGGCAAGGTGGGTCTTCCACAGTCCCGGTTAGAGAGGAAACGGCGGATTGAACTAACTATGGCCTCCTTCACCCCTCTCTGGAACCATCTGCAGTCTCAGTCCAGCACAGGGATGTTATCGGGGGAGAACTGTCATACTTGGCCCTGTGATACGCACCTGGTGACGACTCCCGTCTGTGCTCCGTGACTCTCTTCCTGAGGCTCCTTTCTGCCTCCCCAGTGTAGACCCCTTGTCACAGTCTTCGCAATCAATGAGGTAGACGACTCCCGACTGGTCGAGCTTGTCGGTCTTGTCTTTGGGGGCAACAAGCTTGCTGCAAATGGAGTTGCAGGGCTTGCTGTGGACTGCAACCCCTGTCTGATTTTGCGACTGAGAACCTCTGTGACGCCCGGACATAAGGGGTGGTAACATACCCATGGCGAGGGGTCTGGCGCTCGTTATAGGGGTGGGAAGTGATCTTTCTTGCTCCATAGTTGATTTCATGTCCAATTGGGATACCCTGAGATGGAGAGCACTTCTTTCAGGTGGTGTTGTTCCTGGTTCAGGGCTTCTGGTGTGGAGCAGATGGTCTTTGCTTGGTGTCTCAAGGTCCGGATTACCCACACTTTGTGTTTCAATGGATGGTGGCTATCGAACTGGAGGCATTGGTCAGTATGGGTGGCTTTCCTATACACGCTGAAGACTAGGGCATCATCTTGTCTTGTGATGAGCGTGTCCAGCAAGGCGAGTCGATCCTCCTCCTCCATGTCTCTGGTGAACTTGATGGAGGGGTGTTGGTTGTTGAGGTGGTCCATGAATTCCTCCACAACGGTCCGGTTGATCTGCGCCATGGTGTCGTCATGTAGCGGTCCCAGTAGCGAGGAGTAAGGACCGAGGCCATGGTTTCTCCTCAAGGTCCTCCATGAAGAGGTTGGCTACAGTTGGGCTGACCGGGGAACCCATGGCGACACCTTCCGTCTGCTGGTAGAAGCTGCCCTCGAAGGTGAAGTAGGTGGTCATGAGGCAGCAGGAAAGGAGGTCACAGATGTGGTCAGCTAACAGTGTGGTTCTTTGTGACAGTGTGTTGTCATTTTCCAATCTCCTGCGGATGCTCTCTATACTCTCATCCACAGGAACGCTGGTGAAAAGTGCAGTAACGTCAAAGGAGACGAGCACTTCATCTGGAGACACCGTGTAGTGGACAGTTTGTTCACCAAGTCCGCGCTGTTCTGCAGGTGGTGTTCTGTCTTGCCAACCAAGGGGGACAGGATGTCGGCCACGAACCATGCGGTTTCATAAGTGAGGGAGCCTCTCGACACAACTATGGGGATGTCTTTCTTATGAACCTTGGGCAGTCCGTAGTACTTGGGCACGTCAGCGGCTGTGGGGAACAGTTTCCAATAGTCCTGCTTGCTCAACTACCCGCTAGCGATAGCCTTGAGCTGCTTCAAGAGAAATTTTGTGGAGTAGCGACTTCTCAGGTCTCTTTTGAGGGGCTGGTAAGTCTTTTGGTCTTCCAATAGTTTGTGTTAACAAATTAACTGATGTAATATATGTTTAATCAACCAATTTGTATTATCTATAAAAATAGAAATTGCGCAGATAAGAAATGAACTTGTTTGTGTACATGAATATGTGAGTAAGCTTCCTTATTGCTGGTTTGCTTCATGTTTGATATTTGTGTTGGGGTTAGGTTTGTAGAACAAAAATTAATTATGTCATGCAAAATTGAAACAAAAAGAACTACAGGGGTTAATTTGTAGATACATGTCAAATTTAACACATACAGACAATAACTTTTATGCATGTAACTCTATCATCGCATTTACAGATAACATGTTCCAGCCAATGACTACCACCATCTCTCCACCAGATGAGGACAGGATGTCCACACAGGACGTTGTGCAGAACTTGTCAATGAACAAAGGATGCATTCCACTCAGGTTCAACGAGTCACAGCATTTACCCTGGGAAAATCCAGACGACATCGTCAGCCAGGAGGTGGAGGAACTTGTGGGTGAAATCAGGGACTATACATTGGCATTTCTGTTTCTAATCGGTGGACCAGCTAATGTCATCAACATGGTTGTGTTCTACAAACAGGGTCTTCATGATCGTGTCAACCTCTGTCTCTTCATGTTGTCTGTGTCTGATGAACTCTTTTTAACTTCATCTGTGTTTCTGCACTCTGAAAATATATACCTCCGTTTGCGTAATCAAGCTATAAAAACACCAGTGAATATGGTCATGACAAACTACAATCTGACTGTCCTTCAGTGCGCCGGATTCATTTCCTACTTCCTGTTAACCATTATTGCCTGTGAGAGATGTTACTGTGTCCTCAGACCACTGAAGTATCAGACTCTGATGAGAACCAGAACCATGGCCATCATCATTGCTTCCATTTATGTCAGCACGCTCAGTATATATTTTATAATATGTTACCGATATTGGATTCAGTGTGTGTTTGATCCTGTGACTAATGAAATTATGATGATGATGACCGGTGGTGGGATTTATATAAGTCACAAGAGTCTGATAGACACTTTGGATGCTATCGTATTTGGAGCTGCTTTACCCGTTATCTTGATAATCACTGTCATAACAGCAACAATAATCACCTCCGTGAAACTTCGGCAGATTGTGACATGGCGTACTGAAGCATCGTCTTCACTCTCTGCGGCAGAAGTGTCACTGACCAAAATGTTGATTGGTAATTCCTTATTTTTCATCATCTGCATTTCTCCTATCTGCGTCGTCCGCATTACTTATCTGTTGTTGCCAGGGATGACTGCAGGAGGAAAATATCACAATTTCTACATCACTACTTTGTGGGCTTTAGTAATCGCAAGTTTTTTCAATTCTTCCTTAAATTTCTTCATTTACTATACCATGGGTACTCGATACAGGGAAATATTCTGGACATTATTCAGACGAAAACGTTAGCAGCGAAAGTATTGAAATCAAAGGATGCAACAATGAAGAAGTTTGAAATTGCATGAAACAGAAAGGATTATAGGACAGGAAGAATTAAACAGCAATCAATAGGATATGAAACAAGTCAACTTCAAGCGTTCTTAATTGGTCGTTCTAGGTCAATATGTTAACCCTTTCACCGCCAATGTAGGATTTTAGCACCATAATGGTTTTTCACCCATGTCACTAAAAGGCATCAAATCAGGGCCTGCTATCCACAGACCCTATTTTCTTCATATTGGGAGGTAAGGATAGGCCTAATGTTATGCATGTCACAGAGGAATTCGCAATATTGCATATATTTTATTTTATCTACAAAGTTAAGTTTAATGGTATTTTGTGGCTGAAAAATGGCTGACGGCGAAAGGGTTAATGTTAGAAAATGCTCGTTTCTCTTGACGTATCGACCGTTCGTAGCGGTAACGACCGTTCACCAATGTAATTTAAGATTGTTCATACCTGTAACGACCGTTCACCAATGTAATTTAAGATTGTTCATACCTGTAACGACCGTTCACCAATGTAATTTCAGATTGTTCATACCTGTAACGACTGTTCATAGTTGTAGCCAGTATTGTAATGTGTACGGACAGTTCACAGTTTCAACGACCATTCATAACTGCAACAGTTCTTACCTATGCAGTGGCATAGGAACATTTAAGCCAGGAAGGCAGGGTTGCCAACAAACTGGGGGAGAGGGGCAGGGGGTGGACAAGGTGGATGGATAGGTTAAGTTACTCGTCTTAGTAAATGCTACAAAAACACTTTATAATTGCTATTTTAACCATACTCATAATCAACAATGAAAATGTATGAATGAAAGGAAACATTATGTGAATTGAAAGGAGATAACAACAACAACAACAAAACAGCATAACAATACAACCATGTTTGGGGGAAGATCAGCCAGTCATGGAAGAGGGGAGGGGGTAGTTCCAAGTGGTCAGTTGGAATGGGGTGAAGGGTCTGGGGGGGTTGCCTCCTAGAAGCTGACGATACTTTGAATGTAAAAGAAGCAATCAAGGCTTTTCGTGAAAGAATAAGCTAAAACTATAGCATGAAACTACATTTCTCCATCTTTTTCTTTTCTTTCAATTTATTTTCTGAGGGTGTGGAACCCCTGTAACCCCTCTCCAATCCATATATGATGTAGTGCCCAAATCCAAAGACATGCAACAATATAACAATGAAGCCTATTCATCAAATAAAGGGAAAGGAAAGGAGCTAGGCCTATATCTGAGCCATCTAAGGTCATAGCACATTGTAGCAAGTCTTTGTTTGGTGATGATTGAGTTTCAGAAAAGCCCAAGCCATGAAAGAACAAACGTACTAAAACTATTCATATAAGTAAGAAGTGTACTTGACTAATTATAGGGTAGGTCTAGCTCA
The DNA here is from genome assembly GCA_017654935.2 of Phymorhynchus buccinoides. Taxonomy (NCBI): domain Eukaryota; kingdom Metazoa; phylum Mollusca; class Gastropoda; order Neogastropoda; family Raphitomidae; genus Phymorhynchus; species Phymorhynchus buccinoides. The sequence goes on from CM065702.1 coordinate 8,891,422, forward strand.
GGCAATATTCCATGCTAAATTGAGTACATCGTTATTGGAAATCAAACCAGTCCATGCTACTGTCAAATATTGTGACAAAAAATCAGTTATAATCGATGTTACATGTTCAACATAAATCATGATCACTATCATCCACCTAATGAAACAAAGCATACCAAATGTATAAACTAGAACACATAAAATTATAATTTTGGTGTCTGTGATAGGGTTTACAGAGCCACACAGTCCATTTCTGACATTTAGAAAGACATTCAATCACTTCTTATGTTAAAATGGCGACCAAGTAAATATTCTAGCTTTAACATTGAAAATACAGTGCACACATTTGCAATTTTGGTGCATTTAAAAGGATGTCTTTGGTGAAGAAATTCGTTTCATAAGCTAAGCAAGAAACACATCATACCTCTAGCTATGGCTCAACATGGTGCCCTAATACTTCCATTGGATGTAACGTGTGAATTAAAACACAATGTCTAATCTTGGCGTCTACAATAAGATTTGGGTTGTCAAATAATCCTTTTCTAATAATAAAGACGATGTTTGGCAATTTAGTAAGTCAAATTGGACGCCAAGCTAACGACCAAGTAATTCAATTGTCTATAAATTTGAAAATGCTGGGCATAAAAATAATGTTGGTGTCTAATAGGTTTAATAAGCTCAAAAAATCCAGTTTAGAAATTGAAAAATATTTTACTAGGATAAGATGCTATGAAACGATGACGACCTTGTAACCCTTTAGTGATGAGTTGAAAATGGCGCAAAAAAATGGCTGCTAAAAATCTTCCATTGGCTGGAAATTGCAAACTACAAAACTTTGATGAGTAAGATACAAACTTGTTCCAGGAATGCATAGCAATATTTTAGCACGTTCCATTTTTTAAATGTTTGTATTGAAAATGGTGACGAAAGTATCTAAACATATATGTTATTTAAAAACATGATGTATGACCAATAAAACCGATAGGATTTCTTATGGATTTATAAAACATAGTATTTCCTTCCCTGAGTAGCACACCTATATGTGGTCTTGTTCAATAATAACTAACAATCTGGTGCTGTTTCTCCATCAAAGGGGTCGATAGAAACTGCCACATCCTCACAAAGACATGTGCGCAATACCGTCTAATATCACGAGAAGTGGATAGACGTTAAATGAAAGACACACACACACACACACATGTGCACAATTGTGACGTACAGGTCTATTCTACGATGTTACTTGTTGAAAGCTAAACGACGAGCAAACGAAAATACCAATGGATTAAAATACATGAGCACCGCGGTACAAAGATCCAAAGAATCCCATTTTGCCACTCAAGGCCTATTAAATTTTGGAGACCTGTCTCCAAACAGCTGTATTTGTAAAAACGTATTTGGACTTCAATGTAGAAGTACATATTCATAGTTCTTTCTTAAACAAACGCTATCGTCGTGTTAATGATTTTGTTGCAAGCATTTCCAAAATGTGTTTTACTAGCTCAGAAATCTAGAGAGAATAAAGTCTCAATATTCACATCAAGACAAAGCTTTTTACAATGCCCGCCTATGAATTATTTCTTTGCTATATACCCTTTTGAACAAGCTGACCTACACTTGAGGATTCGACTATCGTTTAAGTGTATTCATGTCGAGATAGCACTTGCATGCTAACTTAGAAGCTCTTCCAAAAGTCCTATTAAATCCTATAGGACATTGGAAGAGCTTCTAGTTAGTATGCTAAGTCTCATGCTATCTCGACATGAATACCGTCCCAGAGTACTTATAAATTATCAATCCATGAAACTGTTGGTGCATTTTATTTGCCATTCCTGATCTCATTGCCATAATGATATCACTGTTTACCTGTTTCTTTATAGATGATCATAAAACGTAGTGTCCTGTGCTTGCGTCCATAATGAAGTGTGACAATGGCATGAAACCTGTTTTGTGTTAATGTAAATGGATTCGTTAAAAAATAAAACAAAAGCATTGTTATCTCGAATACATATAACGGGGTTTTGCTATGAGGAGAAAATCAAATGCTTGTCTGAGAAAACAATGAAATCAGCACTTGATGAAGCAAGCAACAGACTCTATCACACCTGTCTTATCTGCTGGATGACCAGATAACTGTAGTGTCTTTCCTACTGTCTAACTTGGCCCATGTCATACGTAGAACAGAGTTAGTTCAAGGAGAGCCAGTGCTCTTGTAAAGAGAGGTAAGGTCAAATAACATAATTTCTTGAATAGATTCATTGACAGTGCAGTTGGGAAGAATACTATTAAGAAAGACCCAATTATTCTATGACAGTGGAGACAACAAATCAGCTTGGGACTGTATGGTTCTATAGTATCATCAGATAAATAAGTATCACATGCATTAAGGATAAGATGGCTATAAAAGCATGCAATGAAGTCTGAGTTTGAAAATGCACTTAGTTATTAGTAAACAGGGTCTATCTGGTCTTGCATTATCTCCAGTATCGACCCACTATCATTCCATTTGTATCGACCCACTATCGTTCCATTTGTATCGACCCACTATCGTTCCATTTGTATCGACCCACTATCGTTCCATTTGTATCGACCCACTATCGTTCCATTTGTATCGACCCACTATCGTTCCATTTGTATCGACCCACTATCGTTCCATTTGTATCGACCCACTATCGTTCCATTTGTATCGACCCACTATCGTTCCATTTGTATTGACCCACTATCGTTCCATTTGTATCGACCCACTATCGTTCCATTTGTATCGACCCACTATCGTTCCATTTGTATCGACCCACTATCGTTCCATTTGTATCGACCCACTATCGTTCCATTTGTATCGACCCACTATCGTTCCATTTGTATCGACCCACTATCGTTCCATTTGTATCGACCCACTATCGTTCCATTTAGAATGTCTTATGTGTATCTGTGCCAGGTCGGAGGATATTAAAATGATTGTTCTCCTCTCAGTTCCAAATTGATTCATCCGATACTGAAAACCACGTAATTATAATCTATTTGAAATCGCATGTTTCATTGCATTAAATGACCACCATATTTACAAACCGAAACAATATCATCATGTAAGCATTCGAAATAGATTCTTTAATCATGTTTTTAATGTTTTTGTAAAAATGGCATAGTCTGACGAATTTTTGGTAGCAATTTTAGCATCCATTGTAATTCTGAAAATAGCATACATGTACCTGAATACCGAAAATGAATGTTCAACCATCCCAACAACTTCATTAAATATCAAAATTATTGCAACTTTGTATAGGTTACTTGGCCACCTCATTGACTACCATCTTTCAAACTGATATAATAGATATTTCAATATTAACATGAATGTTTCAAATCTAGGATACTTATAAAGGTACAACAATATTTTAATGGACTAGGCTATATTGTCCGTAAGCCATCGAATGAATGGTTTGATTTCTTAACCCTTTCGCCGCCAATGTCGCATTTTTGCACCACAATGATTTAACACCCATGCCACTAAAAGGCATCAAAACAGGGTCTGTTGTCCAAAGAGCCTTTTTTTCTTAATTTTTGGAGGTAAGGATAGGCCTTACGTTACACATGACATAGAGGAATCCCCAATATTGCAGATGATTTTTTTTTCTCTCTACCCAATTAAGTTCAATTGAATTTATTTGCGAAAAATCGCTGGCGGCGAAAGTGTGTAACCCTATTCTAGACACCGACACTATGATTTTTAGAATGAACGAATCTTTTATTTAACGTGTGTTCACTTGTATCCGAAATATATAGCCAATGCAATTATTTGGCTGAAATATTGGCCGCCATTTTTAATTCACTACTCGCTGGTCACTTGGTCACCATCTTGACAGCCATCTTAATCTGGTAAAAATAGCTTTTTCAATTCTGTAAATAAATTTATTGACTTTAGAAACCCTGTTATAGACACTAACATTGCATAAATATAGAATGCAGTTTTTGCGTTTTAGCTAGTAGGGTTTTGGTCGATATTTTACCCTCCATTTTGAATGAAGAAATTGACAAATATCGTTGTTAGTACCGGAAATGGATTGTTTGATTCCAAAAACCCTATCCTACACACCAAGATTATGTTTGTACGCCTTGAAGCTCATAAAATATAGCCAATGGAAAGAATGTGGTCGCCATCTTGACCACCGTTTTTAATCAGAGTGTTAAATAATTATTATATAACTATATTATAGGTGCACGTGTCCTGTCGACAGCAACTTTACAATAGACACTGCAATGGTGATTGCATACGCTTTATATTCGAAAAATAAGAGAGAACAAGCCATGTTGTCCGCCATCTTGATTTATGAAAATGCCAAGTGGTTGTCATGAGACCTTCCAACGGATTCTTCAACTACTTGGTCCAGACTAGTGAAAAGTGCAAAGAAACGATTGTTACCAAACATTTCTAGGTTCTACACTCTCTGCCACCGGACTAACATACATATCGACAGCAAAGGGTATGTAGGCTATATTATTACATGAGTCCTTCTGCTCCGCACTTGTACTAAATTGAATAGCAGATACCGATTTTCTGACTTAATTACGTGTGCAATTAGAACACGTTTAAAAAAAAGAAGTTATTATGAGTAAAAATCGTTTGTGTTCGTAAATGATCAACTTTCACGTTGATGTATTTGCTGGATGACAATCATTGATCGCATAAAAACAAACACGCTAATAGGCGCCAGAATGGTCAGCTCATTGACCGTGGGCCCTCAAGAGAAGAAGAAGAGGCCCACACACTTTCCTACGTGCACACACAAAAAAGCACGAATAGAGAGAAAGAGAAAGAGAAAACACCCACACCCACACCCACACAGGGGACATCCCGCTATCACTACGCATCGATAACACTACTGGGCTAAATCACTACGGCTACTACTACTATGAGTCCGTAAAACTATTACCTGATATCACTACAGTATCATTTGAAACACGACTTCCCTCTATAGCTATGCGCCCATAGAACTACTCAAGATGAGCATTACGATTTCCAGAGATTGTTTTATAGCGCTACGTATCTATATTACTACAACTTGACAGAGTATCCACATTTCTTTTCATGTGTTTTTAAAAGGACAATAAATGTGACACACACACACTCAAACTCACACACAACACACACGCATACATGCACACACGCGCACACACGCAAACACGCACACACAATCACGTGCGTGTGCGTGCGTGCGTATTTGTGTGCGTTTGCGTGCGTTCTGAACTAACAAACATTTGGAGTAAACACGCATGCATCTCTCTCTCTCTCTCTCTCTCTCTCTCTCTCTCTCTCTCTCTCTCTCTCTCTCTCTCTCTCTCTCTCTCTCTCTCTCTCTCTCTCTCTCTCTCTCTCTCTCTCTCTCTCTCTCTCTCTCTCTCTCTCTCTCTCTCTCTCTCTCTCTCTCTCTCTCTCTCTCTCTGTGTCTGTCTCTCACCCCCCACCCCCTCCCGCTCTATCTCATAATGAACAGACTACTCAGTTATCGATTAGACACAAATCATATGCAAATGTAACTTTCTCTGTTTTTCTGTTTAGTCCCACACGTACAAATGTTTACAAATTTCCTGCATACATTCGTGGCTTGAAGTCGATCACTGACAGCAACCAGATTTGATGTCGAGGTTATTTCAAATAAAAGTCTTCAGTGTTAGTTAGGAGAAACTACACTAGCGACCAAAAGTTAAGGCCCAGAAAGACAATCATCTCCGAAAACTCACGAACTCAATAAAACGCACCCAGCTCATAACAAAACTGAATTTATTCTTTTAACATTAAGTTCATTCCAAACAATCATTAATCATAACGAGTTCAGTCAACAAAATGCCCCTTTCAACAACTTCCCCATCCTCTTGAAAAGTCACACTCAGAATCAATGCACTTTGGAACAGTCAGTACACATTACAGAAATTGTTTTTGCGCGGATGCCTTCCTCTCATGGTGACACATCACCACACAAAATGTGAAGCGATTCGGTTAAGCGGTTCAGGGGATATCTTTGGGACAGACAGAAAACACACACACAAAAACCCACATTACTGACTGTTCCAAAGTGCATTGATTCTGAATGTGTGACTTTTCAAGAGGAGGGGGAAGTTGTTGAAAGGGGCATTTTGTTGACTGAACTCGTTCTGATTAACGATTTTTTTGAATGAACTTAATGTTAAAAGAATAAATTCAGTTTTGTTATGAGCTGGGTGCGCTTTATTGAGTTCGTGAGTTTTCGGAGATGATTGTCTTTCTGGGCCTTAACTTTTGTTCGCTAGTGTAGTATTAGGAATGATTACTGGTACCAGTATTCTTATTAGGAATTTTCTATATCAAGAAACGATAACATACCTTAGAACAAATATTACAAGATTTACACCTAAGATTCGTTGGTACTAAAATGAAATAAAACCAAACAAAACACCAAATATTAAGGGAGTGAAATCGTTTCGAACGGCAATGCCTTCGTTTTCAATCCACGGACTGATGATAACATCATAAGATACTAGTTTGATTAAATTAACTAAACAAAATGAAAGCGAACTCTGACCTGATACCCCTAAAGAGCCCCGCTACACTGCATACGATTCGATCCCAATGCGATGCGAGTGTGACGATGTCCGTGAGTCATGATTCACGTGAAATACTTCCGTCTAAAAAAGGTCTACGATTTTTGGCTCACTATTCTCAAATCGACCCCCATTACATGAATCAAATGAAATGTCTGATACAAAAAAGAGATTTCATCAGATTCGTGTACGCGAATCGTGCATCACAAATGTCAAATCGCATGTATGGAGTGTGGCGGCTGTTTTTAGACAAAACGGCGGTTTGGACAAAACCGCCGTTTTGTTTTGTCCAAATGAAAGTTGGAGTTCTAAAAACTCATTCTTGACAAGTTCTCATTAAAAAAAAAATCTTTGTTAAATAAAATGAATAACAAGCTGACCACTGACACTGGTCACTTTGGACTAATTTTACCGTTTGAATGCTAATTAGTGTATTAGGAGATCATATGAACAATTGTTGATGTGGTTGACCAGTGGTCAGTGTCACTGACCAGTGGTCACTTTGGCCTATTTTCACTGTTTGACTGCAAATTAGTGTATTAGGAGTTCAAATGAACAAATTTTGATGTCGTTGACCAGTGGTCAGTGTTACTGACCAGTGGTC
>CM065702.1:8903571-8913571 GCA_017654935.2 Phymorhynchus buccinoides
CGACATTATATGGTTACGTTTATTATATGACTATGTCAATATTATGGGATAGACAGAGCATACCACTAGCTTTTTTTATTTTATAAAGCAGCAAATAATATTAGATTTGATATCCCCCAAATTCTCTATCATATTTTTTCACAAGCATCGTTGTGATATACACAATGGCGAATATAATGATGATGACGACGACGAGGAGGAGGATGGTGATGATGATGAGGAGAAGGAGGAGGGGGAGGAGGAGGAAGCAGCGGTGGTTGATGATGATGATGATGATGATGATGATGATGATGATGATGGAGATGGTTTGGAATAGGACAAGGCTGATGAGGGCAATACAACAGAGATAGTAATGATCGATGTGCTTTCTTGCAGTTATATGCTTTAATTTGCTTGATTTGCCTTTAATAAATTCAATAATGAATTCACAATTGATTATTCGGTTAATACAATGTGTTCAAACTTTTTATTGTGTTTACGGGATATCAAAATACAAAGTGAAGCAAAACAATGTTATGAGTATATTTACTTAAATGTAATTTATTTAAAGAAAAAATTATTTCCAAAGTAAAATGTTGATCATAAGAGCAGGTAATTTATCAGTTTTCTATTATTTCAGTTGCAAACGTTTTATGATTTCACCATTTTTTTCTGTACATGAATAATTGATTGATTTGTCTGTTCACATAAACGTGATATGTAGATGTTACAATAAAATAAAATAAAAGTGTTTTGTGAGTGTATAAGCATGCCTGTGTCAGTGTGTGCATGTGCGTAACGTGCGCGCACATGCTTGCGGATACATGTGTGTAAGCACACACGTATGTGGATGTATATGGTTATATGAATGGGGGAAAAATATCACGAATAAAATGCGGGCAAAGGAAACAAAATTAAATGTTAACTAGCGCATTAATTATAGCACAAGTTTACAATTCCAGTGCTGGATAAGACTATTGCAATCTCAATCATTTCTGAGCTGGAAACTACATATTTAAAAGGCCCTACGGTTTGGGGTGGATTTTGTTTGTGTGTGTGCGTGCCTGTATATGTGCGTGCATGTGTGACAATTCTGTAATTCTTAATGTACTTTTGCTTTCAATTTTGTTTTAAATCAGAGACAATGTTGATCATTAATTTATTGTTCTTTCTAAAAAGTATTTGATGAATATATGGGATAGAGGGCGGGGAAGAAAATGTATGAATGTATGTACGTATGTATGTATGTAGATGTGTGTATGCATGTATGCATGTATGTATGTATCTGTCTATCTGTCTATCTATCTATCTATCTATCTATCTGTCTTTCTATCTATGTATCTATGTAGGTCTATCTATTTATTTTTGTGTATGCATGTAGATATGTAATGCTGTATTAGGAATGTAGGCATATAGACTAATATATGTGTATGATATATAATTTGTGAATGCAAGTTGTATGTTTGTATGTATGTGTAAACATATGTGTATATATGTATAAGTTAGATTGATGGGTAGCTAAATGGTTGTATGCGTGCGCATGATGTGTGTTGTGTGTGTGTATATGTGTACGTGTGTACGTGTGTACGTGTGTGTGTGTATGTGTGTGTATGTGTGTGTGTGTGTGTGTGTGTGTGTGTGTGTGTGTGTGTGTGTATGTGTGCGTGCGCGTGCGTGTGCGTGTGCGTGTGTGCGCGCGCGCGCGCGTGTGTGTGTGTGTGTGTGTGTGTGTGTGTGTGTGTGTGTGTGTGTGTGTGTGTGTGTGTGTGTGTGTGTGTGTGGTTGTGGTATGTGTGACCAAGAATTGTATGTGCACACAGTGTTTAAAATAGTCGCATATTTCATTTGTTCTTTTCTATATACTATGTCTCTATATTTATTGTGTTGTTTTGTTGATTGCTTTATTGCTGGAAAAAAGAATTTCCTGTAAAATCGACAATAAGAATATTGATTAATATTGATTGATTGATTGATTGATATGTTTGCTGCTTGTATCCCAGAAACGTTGTACAGCTATACCCTTTTCAGTTCTATTTAAACTATACCATATGTGTAGAACAAATTAAGTCTCTCCTGAAATTGAACATAAAACCTACAAGGGTTAATTTGAAGATACATTTCAATTTCAATTCATTTAGTCAATACATTCCATGCCTATAACTCTAGCATTGCATTTGCAGAGAACATGTTCCAGCCAATGCCTACCACCATCTCTCCACCAGATGAGGACAGGGTGTCCACACAGGACGGTGTGCAGAACTTGTCAATGAACAAAGGATGCATTCCACTCAGGTTCAATGAGTCACAGTATTTACCCTGGGACAGTCCACACAACATCGTCAGCCAGGAGGTGGAGGAACTAGTGAGTAAAATCAGGGACTTCACATTGGCATTTCTGTCTTTAATCGGTGGACCAGCCAATGTCATCAACATGGTTGTGTTCTACAAACAGGGTCTTCATGATCGTGTCAATCTCTGTCTCTTCATGTTGGCTGTGTCTGATGAACTCTTTTTAGCTACATCTTTGCTTCTACACTCTGAAAATCTTTACCTGCATATGAGTAATCAAGCTATAAAAACACCAGTGCCTAAATTCATGGCCAACAACAATCTCGTTTTCCTTCACTCTAGTGGATTTATTTCCTACTGCCTGTCAACCATGATTGCCTGTGAGAGGTGTTACTGTGTCCTCAGACCACTGAAATATCAGACTCTGATGAGAACGAGAACCATGGCCATCATCATTTTGTCATTATGTGTTAGTATATTTAGTATATATTTTGTAGTATGTTACCGATATTGGATTCAATGTGCGTTTGATCCTGTGACTAATGAAATAACGATGATGATGATTGGTGGTGGAATTTATATAAACCACAAGAGTCTGATTGACACTTTAGACGGTATATTATTTGGAGCGGCTTTACCCATTATCTTGACAGTTACAGTCATAACGGCTACAATAATCACCACTGTGAAGCTTCGTCAGATTGTGACATGGCGTACTGAAGCATCGTCTTCACTCTCTGCACGGGAAATCTCACTGACTAAAATGTTGATTGGCAATTCAGTGCTATTTATCATCTGCATTTCTCCTGTATGCATTGTCCGTATTTCTTATCTGTTTCCAGAAATAACTGCAGGCGGAAAATATCATAACTTCTACCTCAGTTCGTTGTGGGTTTTAGAAAAAGCAATCTTTCTCAATTCCTCATTAAATTTCTTTATATACTATACCATGGGTACTCGATACAAGGAAACTGTCTGGGCATTATTCAGGAAGAATTCTAAGCAACGAAAATGTACTTAACATGGAAGAAATCAACAAAACAAGACTGGAAACGCAAAGGAAAACAACAAGGATTAAACTGTTATATGAACGGGCATTCTTTCTGTGTTAGGGTTAGAAAGTACTGTTTTTTTCGATTTTATGTTTTCATGCTGTTTACCTAGCATCGAAAACAGAATCTAAAACCGTTCTCAAATGTCCAATGTTCAACGACAGTTCATGTATAAGCTGAATATAGACCTTTTGGGTTCGTGACTGGGGTTTTGACCCGTCGTCATTGCATTCCATTGAACAGTTCTAACACATAGATGCACGTTCTTGAAAATTATAATTTTTGAAATCAACATATTGAACTCAGCAGATAATAAAATACACAAGTAGCCGTAGGCCGTGTTCTTGGCTCTAAGACATTTCCTGTGTTTCATGATGGGTAACGTGTTAATAAATATAGACATGTCATCTACTACGACACAACAGGGACTGTTTTGCAGTTCATTTCATTAATTATGTTTTATTGAGTATTAATTGTGGCGATATTTTCTGTCGATATATAGGTCGAGAGTAGACAAGCACGATATAGCAAACAAAACACTATTTTCAAACTTCTTGGAGCATGATATTGTGTTTACTCCAACAATATAGGTTACGTGAAGTTTGCTGTGGTAGAGAGGCTGAAGGCAAAACACCATGGCAAAACCCAAGTAACATAATAACAATTTGCTATGATGTGAAAGAGAGCAACAACAAAAACCCTAATAGAAACCTAGGAAAAATGTTATGACATAGTTCAAACCTTCCGTCAAGAACGAACACCCATTTGAGCCTGCTTAGAGCCTAACTGACCACATGAACTTATTAGACCTACTGCAAAGTTTGGAAATAAACTTGGCCTATCCAACACCACCAGAATGAAATACATTTCATGATAAAATCAAAATGGTCACTATGTTTGAATGCGTTTGAACATTATAAGCGAAAGAAAAAGATTAAAAAAACCCAACAACTTTCCAACGACATATTTGCTGACCTAAAATTTAATCAATGCTTCTACCATGTCACTGTTAGAATACATAGATTGTGCATGCAATCCTTTCTTGACACAGCTACCAAATCTGCAAAAAAAAACCACCAACGTTCTTAATAATTAAAAAAACCCACCTATATGTAGCTAGATGTGTTCTAGGTTCAGAGCAAACATAACCTACAACATGGCCAAATCTGGTCATTTTCAGCCATATCTTTTTGGTTACAATTCTGCAAATCGGTTTAAGAGTGCAGGCATAGTTAGAAATCAACAACACCAAAATATCTTTTGAAAAGCTTGTAATAACAAATTGTTTATTCTCTAGAGTCATCATTCATCACACTGTGAAAGGGTTTTTATAATAAAGCAGTAGTGTTCTTGAACGTTTGTGTTAAAGGGGGTATAATTGAGCAAAAAAAGGACAAAATGACGCACAGAAGCTGATATACCTATTGTGCTTTTTTCGCGATTAACAAGCAAATCAGCATCAAAGAGAGATTGAAAGGCCTGAAGAAGAAAAAGACTCCATTTATATAAGCAAGAAGCAGGAGGCACACGCGTGTGCATACGGATTAGCAGACCAGTGCATTCAACAGTGATAGAGGTTGAAACTGAGTTGATTACCCTTGATTTTCAGTGTCCGACGTTTGTGAATGTTTATGGTGTCTGCTCGTTTTGCAACCATAAGTTTCACAAATATGGGCACATTTTTATAATATTTGGCACACTTGTTTACAAGCACATGGTGTAGCTTTTGGCAGATCAAAATTTTAAATGATGCATTAGTTTTGAAGTTATTGCATCAGAAATTAAGAAAATAATCAGCAAGATAGTGAACAATACCGAGAACACATTAAAAAAAAGAACCAGAACAGTTAAAAAACCCTGATATGACAAAAGCTTAATATTATTTATTTAAGCATTATTGTAATTTATCAGATCGAACACGCAAAATCCGAAGGAGAGACACATGCAACAAATGAATGATTTTTAAACCTGTACCTGCCCCCTTAAAAAATAAAACTTCACATAAAAAAAATTGTCCAACTTTCCTGCTAATTTCAGAAAAATCAAATATAAAACAACGAAATTCACAACGTGAAAAGCAGTGAATAGGACACTACCCAACTTACATAATTTTCAATAATTCAAAACTATTTAACATATCATTGCCAAATTGCTTTCCAACCTTTTAAATCATTTTTAAATATGCAATTTTAAAGACATAACTATATTGAAAAATATTCCGATAATAAAACAAAATCAGTGCTGTTCTATAATGATGCATGTTTTAACCCTCTCTCTCTCTCTCTCTCTCTCTCTCTCTCTCTCTCTCTCTCTCTCTCTCTCTCTCTCTCTCTCTCTCTCTCTCTCTCTCTCTCTCTCTCTCTCTCTCTCTCTCTCTCTCTCTCTCTCTCTCTCTCTCTCTCTGGCATGACTATCAACGATCTCTCTCTCTCTCTCTCTCTCTCTCTCTCTCTCTCTCTCTCTCTCTCTCTCTCTCTCTCTCTCTCTCTCTGGCATGACTATCAACGATGTGTTTGATTGGTTACATCACCAGCATATGTCCCCACGTGTACGAACTGTCATCCTGCATGCAGGCATCAATGACTGCAGAACCACTGGGGAAATATCTAGAGAAACATGGTGCGATCTGATCCACTTCACCTCTCAGATATTCCCAAACGCAAAAGTGATCCTTAGCTCCATTATACCAGCCCGTGGAAGACACCACTTAAACACCCTCATTGCACCCTCCAACTCCAATATGCATGAGGCCTGTAGAATGCTGAACACTGACTTCATTGACAACTACGATACCTTCACAAACGATGCTGGAAGACCTAGGTTAGCAATGTACCGCAACCTAACCCACCCAAGTGAAGTAGGTACCTCAAAGCTGGCCCTAAACTTCAAGCAAATATTTGTCCCTTCCCAAGAGCGTGCTACTTACTTCAACCACAGAGGCCCAGTCAACAGCACTCAGACCATGAGTGCTAACCGCTCCCAAGACAATATATACCAGTTTCAGGATAGGCGCCCTGGGTACGACAACAGCCAGGCCTCACACCTTTCCAGAAATTGTCCCCATATAGGGTCTCTTAAACAATACCCATGTCTCCCTCGCACACACAATACCAGTGCACAGCCTTCTGCTACAACTGATCAAAATCGCACTGACCCTCCCCCTCCCCCCTCCCAAAACAACAACGGAGGCCATAAAACCTTTCCAGTTGTAGGAATGCCTGTTTCCCCCCCCTTCTTCCACCTACTCAAATCCTGCAAACGCCATAGATTCTGGTAGATGTCCTGATCCCAGTCTCACTCACAACATTCCCGCGCCCCCCCAACAATCAATCTACCCATCTTTTCAATACGACCAATTGTATAATCTAATGACCTACCTGAACAATCAACTACCGCAACACCGTCAATTTTCCCAGTGACCATGATGAGCAACTGTTGCCAGTGTGTGTGTGTGTGTGTGTGTGTGTGTGTGTGTGTGTGTGTGTGTGTGTGTGTGTGTGTATGTGTGTGTGTGTGTGTGTGTGTGTGTGTGTGTGTGTGTGTGTGCGTGCGTGCGTACGTACGTACGTGCGTGAGTGTGTGTGTGAGTGCGTGCGTATGTGCGTGCGAGCATGCGTGCGTGCCAGTGTAGGTACGCGCATGCTTGTATGTGGGTATTGTTGTGAGGAGAGAGAAGAAAGAGAAAGAGAGAGAGAGAGATAGTGAGAGAGATAAGAGAGATAAATAGAGTGTGTGGGTGTGGGTGCGGGGGTGTATTGCTGGCTTGAGTAAATGTCACAATTGTTAATAAAAAGAATAGGTTTAATCTGTATGGGTTGATTCCTACATTGTCTTACTGCTATTCTTGAGATCGTACCACTGATCACTTCGCCGCTACGCTGTCTGATTAATGTTAGGTAAGAGTGGTGGTGCATAATCCGTTTGCTTTAAGTGGAGAAGCGACTTGTCAGTTGCATTGTGAATTCTTTTTGCATTTGTTCATATGTTAATTTACTTTTTGTGTCTTTGCATTTGGAATTGCCTAACTTTGATTGGTGCCATTATTGTAGTCCATAGGTTTATGCTTTTGTGTGCTTGCTTGTTAATTAATTGTATATTGTTTTGCTGTGGATATGGATCATGAAAGTAAGACTCGAAAGTGGCTCAGTAAATGTGGGTTGAGGGTAGGGTATTTAAATGCTTGTCATTTGCTGAACAAAATATCAGAAGTGCCATCCATACTGTCAAATTTGAATAATATGTTTCATGTCTCGGATTTTCCGAGTCTCGTCTGGATGAACTTACTACTGATGATGCAATTACTATTCCTGGGTACAATATCATAAGGAGAGACGCAACAGCTAAACTTGAAACGGGTCTTATAACATATGTACATAAATCTATAAAATTTAAACAACTAGACAATTTCAATCAACACCAAATTGAATGTACTTGGCTAGAGATAAATTTAAAAGGAACTAAACCTATTCTTGTAGGTGTTTTATATAGAAATCCAAATGAAAAGGTTGAGTGGTACGACCGATTCGCACTTATGATAGAAGATGTATTAAACTACTCGTTAGAAGTTATTATATTAGATGATTTTAATATCAATCTGTTAAAACCTAACGATCATTGGAGACAGATTTACGAACTCTGTAACTTACATCAAGTAATATCTGCCCCTACAAGAGTAACAGCACAAACGGAAACATTAATAGATCATATATATGTAACTAATCCTAATAATGTCGTTGAACATGCAGTACCAGTATTCGGTTTTAGCGACCATTTTCCGGTTTGCCTTACCTGGTCTAAGAAAGGCGTTAAAATAGAACTCAGACAGTAGAACTCAGACAGTGACCCAAGATTTTGTAATGTCATCGCTTATGCCCATCAAATATGGAGTACCCCAAGGATCGGTGTTAGGGCCTATCTTATTCTCAATTTATATAAATGATTTACCCCTCCACCTAAAATCCCAATGCGAACTCTTTGCTGACGATACAACCCTTCACGCAAAAGATGGAAATCCAAACAACGTATGCATCTTCCTCCAAAAGGACATAGATAACCTTACAACATGGACAGAAAAGAATAACATGGCAATTCATCCTAGTAAATCTAAATTCATGTTAATAACTACTCGACAAAAAAGACAAAACTTAAAAGATAATCTGCCTAAACTCAAAATTTATGAAAGTCTTCTTGAAGAAGTAGATTCATGTAAATTACTGGGTGTAACTATTGATAACAATTTATCATGGTCTAAGCACATCTCTGTCATTTGTAAAAAAAATAGCTAAGAAAGTATTCCAACTTAATAGAATAAAGCATTTCCTAGATGATCATACACGAAACTCTTTTTTAATGCATATATTCAGCCCGAAATAGATTATGCTTCTACGTGTTGGGATCTTGCTAGCGAAAACTGCTTAAAGCCGCTAAAAAGACTCTACAAGCGCGCTCTTAAAATTGTTCTTCTTAAGTCTTCTTCCCTACAAAATAATGATTATAAGGAACTAGGCATTCTTCCAATAGATTCTAAGTTGAACCTTAATAAAGCTGTTTTCATGTACAAAATTATGTATAAACTGACACCAACCTACTTATGCAAACGATTTCCTATTACTAACATTCGAAACAAAAGTAAAGTATATATTCCTCGCCCCAGAACAAACCTGTTTATGACCTCCCTTACCTACTCTGGTAGCAAACTGTGGAATGATATGGAAAATATCAATACAAATACAGCAAGTGTCTCATCTTTTAAGAGAACATACCATAAACACCTCTTAAACAAGCTCTAAATGATCATATTTATTTCACTTCCATATCTATTGGTGTTGCAAAACAACGACTTACCAAAATATTCGTGCTCATAACAATTACAACAAGTAATTAGTACATGTATGCATTAATTATGAGCATACTTGCTACAATGTTTTTGTTTCCTGAACGCCGCGGATTAAGTAACTCTGTGATGTATTTTCTTTTCTGTACTTAGAGTGTGTGTGTGTGTGTGTGTGTGTGTGTGTGTGTGTGTGTGTGTGTGTGTGTGTGTGTGTGTGTGTGTGTGTGTGTAGTGTAGTGTAGTGTAGTGTAGTGTAGTGTGTGTGTGTGTGTGTGTGTGTGTGTGTGTGTGTGTGTGTGTGTGTGTGTGTGTGGTCTATGATATTTGAATTTTGTTAAATGATGTTTGTATATTTTTGCTTGATCTTGAAAACTTAATGTGTTTTTTCCCATTTTTGCTTATTTGCATTGTTTCTTGTTTTCTTGTTATTTGATGGTTATGGTTTGTTTTTTTCCTCCTTGAGGGCATGGTGTAAAGAAGCGAAAGCTTATCTGTTTACCCTCATTAAAACACATTCGTATTCGTATTCGTATTCGTATTCTCTCTCTCTCTCTCTCTCTCTCTCTCTCTCTCTCTCTCTCTCTCTCTCTCTCTCTCTCTCTCTCTCTCTCTCTCTCTCTCTCTTTCTCGTTATTGTTTGTTCTTCAACTTGGTATTTGTATATATGTTATATATGAGTGATTAAGAAAAGGCTGACAATTGTAGTCTCCAAACCGTGGCATAGACCTACTGCTTAATGACTATTGGGAGTAGTGGGTACTGTTTATAAGATTGATTTTACTTCTGACCTTGGGCATGTGAAAAAGTTGTTTTGCCGTATATTGTACATATTTGCAGTTACATCCTT
>CM065702.1:8921071-8928571 GCA_017654935.2 Phymorhynchus buccinoides
ATGCCCCATTCAGCTTCGAGTCTCCCTGCCTATTACAGAGCAGTGGCAGGCACAGTGACGCAGATTCTTCGAGACTTCCACACATTTCCTGTTATTAAGGGAGCCAAATGCAAATCCTTTTATAAACTTTTAGTTTCTAAGTACGCAGAAACACCAATGGTAATTGGACATTTCCCGACAATTGACTTTGTCTCTGTTTTCAGAACCCTACTGAACAAACATATCGACCCACTCACCCTTAACGTGTCATACTAAACTAGCTCATGATATTTTACCTGTTGCTTATCTTCTCAACAAATTTAACATGCCTATAGATCTCAAGTGCAGCCTTTGTAAACTTGAAGTCGAAACTGTTCCCCATTTGTTCTACTACTGCTCGTACATTCAAAAAACTAAAAAGCATCCAGCAAAATGGTTTAAAGACCTTGGAGTTATTATCTCAGTTGAGTGTGTACGCTTTTCTGTTCTTTGCAACACCGATATTAGCCTGTATCAGAAATCAGCAACCATAGGGGAAGACGGGGTAAAAAGCGCATGGGTGGGTAAGAAGCCCACCCCAATTATCTCATGAAATGAAGCAAATTTCAGTCTCATTTTGCCCATGAGACGAGCGTTAATGTCTAGCATTCGTCTCATGGGCAAATTTGACTGAAATTTTCTTTATTTCATGAGATAATTGGGGTGGGCTTCTTACCCGCCCATGCGCTTTTTACCCCGTCTTCCCCTATGTATTACTGTCTGAATTCCGCCATTCCATCTGGTCATGTAGAAACAAGGCGCGTTTCGACCACAAAGCTGTTAGTCCAGATGACATATGTACTCTCCTTTCATCTCGAATCAAGTCCCGTTTGTACATTGACTTTGAGCGTCTCAGCCAGCATGAATTCATTTTGCTTTGGGAATTTCCCAGTATGTGTGAAGTCACAGAGGAGGGCTTGGTGTTTAACTTTGGTGCTACTACTTGAACCGGTTGTTTCACTAGTCTGTATTTCATATTGTAACTCACTGACGATCTGATGATGAGTGCCTGCAATTGAGATTGTGAAAGAGCGATTGAGGGAGTGTACACATGTTGTGTACATGTACCGAGGATGTGCAACTCCGTGTGTGTGTGTGTGCGTGTGTGGGTGTGTATTCGTGCGCGTGCGCGTGTGCGTGTGTGTGTTACATTTTATTGGCATTTTTATTATTACTAGATGTGTGTGTGTGTGTGTGCTCTTTTTTTCTCCTCCATTCTTCGCACTTTACAATGTCTGTTTTTCATGATTGGGGTGGTTGAGGAGCATGAATGTGAGAGAGTGGTCTTTTTATGATGGCTTGTTCTGCTTGTATGTGCACGTGTAAGCTTTGTAACTTGTTGTTTTGAATAAAGATCGTTTTATAAAAAAGAAAAAAGAAACAGCTGTCTTTGCATAGGCATTGTCTATCTCCCCCATTGGGAGAAAAAGTAAATCAGCACATTATTTTATTTTCTTCTTTTCAGAACACAGAACAAATCGTAAAGTTAAAGTTAAAGTAATTGAGTTTGTTTCTTAGGTTCACAAACACATACATTGGAAACAAAAAACGTTTTATCAAAGCAATATCTCTCTCTATATATATAAGAGGAAAGTTTAATGGTGTGTTTGTTTTTTTCTTCTTCAATTCTTGTACGTTAATAAAGTCTCTATATATAAAAACGTCTCATATACCACTTCCCTATGTCTAAACCTGAAGTAAAAACACGTAATCTTCTTTCATTTCTCCTTTTGTTTATGTCTGTTTTGTTTGTGTGTATGGCTGGAGTGATTTGTGAGTTTTTTTAATAATTCAAAATCGTTGCGATGAAATGAATTGAGAAAAAACATATCGTACAACCGTATGCAAACTCTTGCAAAAAAAATCGGATGTATAAAGATCATAAGCCTGCCTTTAAGTTTCCTTTTTATTTCGCAAACACACTGCATACGATGCAACCCGACTGTGACATTCGTGAGGCATGATTCTCGTGAAATGCTACTGTCTACATGAATCTGATGAAATCCTGCTAGCTTTGTTCACTATATCTGTAGTGCCCCGTACACGAATCTGATGAAATGTCTGTATTTTTGTATCAGACATTTCGTGTAATTCGTGTATTGGGGTCTACATGAGTATAGTGAACGAAAACGGTAGAATTATTTTTAGACGGAAGTATTTCAAGGGACTCATGACTCACAGACATCGTCACAATTGGATCGTATGCAGTTCCCATTCAAATAAAATGTGTGTGATGACTGTGCTGAAATGTTGATCACAAGAGCAGGTAATTTATCAGTTTTCTATTATTTCAGTTGCAAACGTTTTATGATTTCACCAAAAATATTCTGTACATGAATGATTGATTGATTTTATTTAAAGTCTGTTCACATAATCGTGATATGTAGATTTTAAAATAAAATAAAATAAAAGTGTTTTGTGAGTGAATAAGCATGCCTGTGTCAGTGTGTGCATGTGCGTAACGTGCGCGCACGTGCTTGCGGATACATGTGTGTAAGCACACACGTATGTGGATGTATATGGGTATATGAATGGTGGAACAATATCACAAATAAAATGCGGGCAAAGGAAACAAAATTAAATGTTAACTAGCGCATTAATTATAGCACAAGTTTACAATTCCAGTGCTGGATAAGACTATTGCAATATCAATCATTTCTGAGCTGAAAACTACATATTTTAAAGGCGCTACGCTTTTGATTTTTTGTGTGTGTGTGTGTGTGCCTGCATATGTGCGTGCATGTGTGACATTTCTGTAATTCTTAATGTACTTTTGCTTTCAATTTTGTTTTAAATCAGAGACAATGTTGATCATTAATTTGTTGTTCCTTCTAAAAAGTATTTCCGATGAATATATGGGATAGAGGGCGGGGAAGAGAAGGGGGAGGTGGGGGGGGGGGAGAGTGTTGGACTCACGTTGGTGCAATTTGTTTGCTTTGTAATTTTCCCCAACATATGTATGAATGTATGTATGTATGTAGATGTGTGAATACATGTATTGTATGTATGTATGTATGTATGTATGTATCTATCTATCTATCTATCTATCTATCTATCTATCTATCTGTCTATCTATCTATCTATCTATCTATCTATCTATCTATATATCTGTCTTTCTATCTATGTATCTATGTAGGTCTATCTATGTATGTTTGTGTATGCATGTAGATATGTAATGTTGTATTACGAATGTATGCATATAGACTAAGATATTTGTATGATATATAATTTGTGAATGCAAGTTGTATGTTTGTATGTATGTGTAAATATATGTGTATATATGTATAAGTTAAATGGATGGGTAGCTAAATGGTTGTATGCGTGCGCATGTGTGTGTTGTGTGTGTGTATATGTGTGCATGTGTGTGTGTGCATGTGTGTGTGTGTGTGTGTGTGTGTGTGTGTGTGTGTGTGTGTGTGTGTGTGTGTGTGTGTGTGTGTGTGTGTGTGTGTGTGTGTGTGTGTGTGTGTGTGTGTGTGTGTGTGTGGTTGTGGTGTGTGTGACCAATAATGTTATGTGCACACAGTGTTTAAAACAGTCGCATATTTCATTTGTTCTTTTCTTTATACTATGTCTCTGTACTTATTGTGTTGTTTTGTTGATTATTTTATTGCTGGAAAAAGAATTTCCTGTAAAATGGACAATACAAATATTGATTGATAGTGATTGATTGATAGTGATTGATTGATTGATTGATATATATGTTTGCTGCGTGTATCCCATAAATGTTGTACAGCTATACCCTTTTCAATGCTATTTAAGCTATACCATATGTGTAGAACAAAATTCGATGGCTTGGAGTCAAAACGGACTATCTTTAGATGGTCCATTGACATATTTTTGAACTTATTACGAAAACTAATAACTTGTACTATACAAAGAATGCAGGAATATAAAAAGCATAAACCCCTTTTTATATTTCTGCATTCATTGTTTCATAACAGTTATTAGTTTTTTTATAATAAGTCCAATAATACGTCAATGTAATATCTAAAGATAGTCCGTTTTGACTCCAAGCCATCGAAATTAAGTCTGTCCTGAAATTAAAAATAAAATCTACAAGGGTTAATTTGAAGACACATTTCTATTTCAAATTATTTAGTCAATAAATTCCATGCCTATAACTCTAGCATTGCATTTGCAGAGAACATGTTCCAGCCAATGCCTACCACCATCTCTCCACCAGATGAGGACAGGGTGTCCACACAGGACGGTGTACAGAACTTGTCAATGAACAAAGGATGCATTCCACTCAGGTTCAATGAGTCACAGTATTTACCCTGGGACAGTCCACACAACATCGTCAGCCAGGAGGTGGAGGAGCTTGTGAGTGAAATCAGGGACTTTACATTGGCATTTCTGTCTTTAATCGGTGGACCAGCCAATGTCATCAACATGGTTGTGTTCTACAAACAGGGTCTTCATGATCGTGTCAACC
This sequence comes from Phymorhynchus buccinoides, assembly GCA_017654935.2. Classification (NCBI taxonomy): domain Eukaryota; kingdom Metazoa; phylum Mollusca; class Gastropoda; order Neogastropoda; family Raphitomidae; genus Phymorhynchus; species Phymorhynchus buccinoides. Next base: position 8,925,528 of record CM065702.1, read on the forward strand.
TCTGTCTCTTCATGTTGTCTGTGTCTGATGAACTCTTTCTAGCTACATCTTTGCTTCTACACTCTGAAAATCTTTACCTGCATTTGAGTAATCAAGTTATAAAAACACCAGTGCCTAAATTCATGGCCAACAACAATCTCATTTTCCTTCACTCGAGTGGAATTCTTTCTTTCTGCCTGTCAACCATTATTGCCTGTGAGAGATGTTACTGTGTCCTCAGACCACTGAAGTATCAGACTCTGATGAGAACCAGAACCATGGCCATCATCATTTTGTCATTATGTGTCAGTACATGTAGCTTATATTTTATAATATGTTACCGATATTGGATTCAATGTGCGTTTGATCCTGTGACTAATGAAATTAAGATGATGATGATTGGTGGTGGGATTTATATAAGTCACAAGAGTCTGATAGACACGTTAGATGGTATCGTACTTGGAGCGACTTTACCCGTTATCCTGACAGTTACAGTCATAATGGCAACAATAATCACCACTGTGAAACTTCGTCAGATTGTGATATGGCGTACTGAAGCATCGTCTTCACTCTCTGCACAGGAAATCTCACTGACTAAAATGTTGATTGGCAATTCAGTGCTATTTATCATCTGCATTTCTCCTGCATGCGTTGTCCGTATTTCTTATCAGTTTCCAGGAATATCCGCAGGCGGAAAATATCATAACTTCTACCTCAGTTCGTTGTGGGTCTTAGAAATAGCAGGCTTTCTCAATTCCTCATTAAATTTCTTTATATTCTATGCCATGGGTACTCGATACAAGGAAACTGTCTGGACATTATTCAGGAAGAATTCTAAGCAACGAAAATGTACTTAACATGGAAGAAATCAACAAAACAAGACTGGAAACGCAAATGAAAACAACAAGGATTAAACTGTTATATGAACGGGCATTCTTTCTGTGTTAGGGTTAGAAAGTACTGTTTTACTCGATCTTATAGTTTCATGTTGTTTACTAACACATATTCAGTATTCAACGACAGTTCATGTATAAGCTGAAAATAGACCTTTTGGGTTCGGGACTGTTGTGGTTCTTTCGTCGTCATTTAATTCCATTGAACAGTTCTAACACAGAATGTTCTTGAATATTATAATCTTTCAAATCAACATATTGAACTCAGCAGATACTAAAATACACAAGTAGTCGTAGGCCATGTTCTTGGCTCTAAGACACTTCCTGTGTTTCATGATGGGTAACATGTTACTAAATATAGACATCTGTCGTCTGCTACGACACAACAGGGACTGCTTTGCTGTTCATTTCATTTGTTATTTTTCATTGAGTATTAATTGTCACGATATTTTCTGTCGATATATAGTTCGATAGTAGACAAACACAATATAGCAAACAAAACACTGTTTTCAAACTTCTTGGAGCCTGAGATTGTGTTTACTCCAACAATATTGGTTACGTGAAGTTTGCTGTGGTAGAGAGGCTGAAGGCAAAACACCATGGCAAAACCCCATGTAACATATACCAATTTGCTATGATGTGAAAGAGAGCAACAACAACAACACTAATAGAAACCTAAAAAAACGTTCTGACATAGTGCAAACTTTCCATCAAGAACGAAAACCCATTTCAGTCTGTTTAGAGTCCAACTGACCACATGAACGTATTAGACCTACTGCAAAGTTTGGAAATGAACTTGGCCTATCCAACACCACCAGAATGAAAATGGTTACTAGGTTTGAATGCGTTTGAACATTAGAAGCGAAAGGAAAAGATTACAACACAAAGCAACTTTCCAACGAAATATTTGCTGATGTAAAAATTAATCAATGCTTCTACCATGTCCCTGTTAGAGTACATAGATTGTGCATCAAATCCTTTCTTGACACAGCTAGCAAATCTGCACAAAAAAAACCAATGTTCTTAATATAAAACATATCTGTAGCCATTGAGCTTCTAGCTTCAGAGCAAACATCACCTACAACATGGCCAAACATGGTCATTTTCAGCCATATATTTGTTGCTACAATTCTGCAAATCGGTTTAAGGGTGCATGCATAGTTAAAAACAACAAGAAAATATATTTTGAGTTTCTAATAAGAAAATGTGTTTATCCTTTAGAGTAATTATTGTTGCATCACACTGTGAAAGTTGTTTTTTTTAAATAATAAAGCAGTAGTGTTCTTGAAATGTTGTGTTAGAGGGGGTGTAATTGAGCAAAAAAAGGACAAAATGACGCACAGAAGCTGATATACCAATTATGCTTTTTTTCGCGATTACCAAGCAAATTAGCATCAAAGAGAGATTGAAAGGCCTGAAGAAGAAAAAGACTCCATTTATATAAGCAAGAAGCAGAAGGCATACGCATGTGCATACGGATTAGCAGACCAGTGCATTCAACAGTGATAGAGGTTGAAACTGAGTTGATTACCCTTGATTTTCAGTGTCCAACGTTTGTGAATTTGTATGGTGTCTGCTCGTTTTGCAACCATAACTTTAACAAATATGGGCACATTTTTATAATATTTGGCACACTTGTTCACAAGCAAAAGTTTCCGTTGCCATTGGGTTTATCGTGTGGTAAGTGTATGCATGGGCACACGGGACCTCGGTTTTATCGTCTCATCCGAAAGACTCCACGTTTAGACCTTAAGGCCTAGTGTAAAGTGAGAGGTAAAATACCCTGTACCCAGGCCAACGCGTTACCTCTGTGCCACTCTACACCGGTTTTTATCCTGGTTTGGTTTTATACTGGAAATGGGTTTTTAAGATATCCAAGATTAACATTTCGCCGATTTCGCAATTTTTCGGCCATTTAATATTTTATGTTTTTTTCAAATGTCCTGAACATTTCAACCAAATCACACAAAAAGGAAAAGGAACAAAAAAGAAAAAGAAAAAGATTATCTCTTTTTATAAGAACAATCTGCCTGCTTCTTGCTAGTGATTCATTTTGTTGGGTAGAAACTTAGTGTTTTGGAAACCTGTTCAGATGAAAAAGACTTAGGAGTCATATTTGATTCTAAACTCAAATTTGATAAACACATTACAACAGTAGTAAACAAGGCCAAT
>CM065702.1:8933571-8946265 GCA_017654935.2 Phymorhynchus buccinoides
CAGTACCATTAAGACAAAACATGTAATGTCCTTGTGTCATTACCATCAAGACAGAAATTGTTAAAGCCTTTATCAAGTTAATGTCATTAACATCAAGACAGAAATTTCAAATCCTTTGTTTCATTGCCATCAAGGCATCAATATTAACTCTAAATGCGCTCTCCAAATCCGTTGTGTATATAGCCTTCACAGGCTCCTACAACGTACATGATCCAGAACCAGATCCAGACTTGACCAGATCCAGAAGTGGGAGCAACCAAATTTCACAGAGACGACTCTGTGACTATAAAGTACTAAATTTATTAATACCAAATAAGGTGTGTGTTGTTTCATTCTGGGTAACAGATGGTCTTTTGTGATAAACCTTTCACTATTGACATGGTCATTAATTCTAGTAGCTACTCATCCAGAACATTTTTTTAAGCACTAAAATATCCGTGACCTTAACTTTACCCACGTAAACGAACCTGTATAATTAACAATTGAAACAAGTTATCAAATATAAAATCTTATTTTGCTAAAAACAACACAGAGGAAAAATGTACCACACTAAGATTAACACATAAATTATACATTCAAAATACCACTGTGACATTTTGTCTCTCCTTTATTTTCCATTCCCCATTTCTCTCTGTTCCCTTTTTATTAAAGTAATATTTATGTGTCGCAATTTTCCAGTTGATTCTAAACATATCGGCGATGGAGTGGTGGAGCCACAATGTCACCTTAATCTACAGGATATCTTTTTTAATACAACCCTCAAAATCGTTAAAGCAAACTTTTGATATATAATCAAGCTATCAGTTTGGTTTTTAAGGTTTAACTCTATGGTTTTATGCATAAGAGATCACAACAGTTCTTTTCTCCACGATGTCTTGGAGAGCTCTAAAACATAAAAGTGTCTCAGATGACCATTTTTCAAAAACTATCATTTTAAGGGTGAAAAAACCCCACTCTGGAAACTTCGATGTTTTAGCTATCAAGTCAATTAAGTTTCAATTGTTTTTAATCCCGTGGGCTCCAAACATCGTGCCCTGTAGTCACGAGCGCGTCCTAGACATTAGAAACGGTGATTAGTATGTAAATTATGCTAAACAGCCAATCGTTTTGGGAGCTTAGTCTAATTTACATACAATATAATCATCGTTTCGAATGTCTAAGACGCCCTCCTGACTACTGGGCCTGGAGTGTTAATAGATTCCTGACTTTAAGCGTTGAATGCACAAAAGGTAAAGAGTTTGCACACAACTGATATTTACTGCGAAAGGGTTCTTGCCCCTCAAAAAGGTTGTTTTTTCTGAAAATGTTATTTTCTGGAGCTCTCCAAGGCAATTTGGAAACAAACACGATGGTATTTGGTATTATTAGGTACTTATAGTCACAGAGGCGTCTCTGTGAAAATCGGGCTGCTCCCACCTGGAGAATCGGTGCCAGAGGCTCGCCACCCAATTTTTTGTGTATGCGATTTTTGTGTGGATTGATGAAAAGGAAGGGGGTATTTTTTGACCAAATCAGAACTTTTCCGTTGCCACTGGGATTTAGCGTGTGCTAAGTGCATGGGACCGGGGTTTATCGTCTCATCCGAAAGACTCCACGTTCAGACCGTAAGGCCTAGTGCAAAGTGAGAGGGAAAAATCCCCTGTACCCAGGTTGGTTAACCTCCATGCATTAAATCTTCATTACCCTAAACACTCAAAGTGATTACCCGGCCAGAGGACAATATTTGTGACGGGATCTGTGTCTCTGTCTGTGTGTCTGCCTGTCTGCAACTCGATTTTCTCAAAACTATTGGATGGCTTTAATTATTCATTTTGTTTATTTAGCTTTATTTTAAAAATAATTATTACCAATTTCGTGTGTTGCATTTTTAGTCATAACATATTGCATGAAAAGATACACAACTGGAGTTATTTGGATTTTCAGTCATAACAAATTGATTTGAAACAAATACATTCAACAAATCTAATTTTGGAGTTACATATGACATGCTTCAGCCAATGACTACAATGGCATCTCCTCGCGATCAGGACAGGGTGTCCACACAGGGCGTTGTGCAGAACTTGTCAATGAACAAAGGATGCATTCCACTCAGGTTCAACGAGTCACAGCATTTACCCTGGGACAGTCCACACAACATCGTCAGCCAGGAGGTGGAGGCACTTGTGAGTGAAATCAGGGACTTCAACATTGGCATTTCTGTCTTTAATCGGTGGACCAGCTAATGTCATCAACATGGTTGTGTTCTACAAACAGGGTCTTCATGATCGTGTCAACCTCTGTCTGTTCATGTTGGCTGTGTCTGATGAACTCTTTTTAGCTACATCTTTGCTTCTACACTCTGAAAATCTTTACCTGCATTTGAGTAATCAAGCTATAAAAACACCAGTGCCTAAATTCATGGCCAACAACAATCTCGTTTTCCTTCACTCGAGTGATTAATTATTTCCTACATCCTGTCCGCCATTATTGCCTGTGAGAGATGTTTCTGTGTCCTCAGACCACTGAAATATCAGACTCTGATGAGAACAACAGAACCATGGCCATCATCATTTTGTCATTATGTGTCAGTATGATTTAGTTTATATTTTAAATAGTATGTTACCGATATTGGATTCAATGTGTGTTTGATCCTGTGACTAATGAAATTAAGATGATGATGATTGGTGGTGGGATTTATATAAGTCACAAGAGTCTGATAGACACGTTAGATGGTATCGTACTTGGAGCGACTTTACCCGTTATCCTCGACAGTTACAGTCATAATGGCAACAATAATCACCACTGTGAAACTTCGTCAGATTGTGACATGGCGTACTGAATCATCGTCTTCACTCTCTGCACGGGAAATCTCACTGACTAAAATGTTGATTGGCAATTCTGTGCTATTTATCATCTGCATTTCTCCTGCATGCGTTGTCCGTATTTCTTATCTGTTTCCAGGAATAACCGCAGGCGGAAAATATCATAACTTCTACTTCAGTTCGTTGTGGGTTTTAGAAATAGCAGGCTTTCTCAATTCCTCATTGAATTTCTTTATATTCTATGCCATGGGTACTCGATACAAGGAAACTGTCTGGACATTATTCAGGAAGAATACTAAGCAATGAAAATGTACTTAACATGGAAGAAATCAACAAAACAAGACTGGAAACGTAAAGGAAACTAGCAAGGATTAAACTGTTATATGAACAGGCATTCCTTCTGTGTTAGGGTTAGAAAATACTGTTTTTCGCGATCTTATAGATTCATGTTGTCTACTAACACATATTCAATATTCAACGACAGTTGATGTAAAAGCTGAATATAGACCTTTTGGGTTCGGGACTGTTGTGGTTCTTTCGTCGTCATTTCATTCCATTGAACAGTTCTAACACAGAGATGCATGTTCTTGAATAATATAATCTTTCAAATCAACATATTGAACTCAGCAGATAATAAAATAAACAAGTAGCCGTAGGCCATGTTCTTGGCTCTAAGACACATCCCGTGTTTCATGATGGGCAACATGTTACTAAATATAGACATCTGTCGTCTGCTACGACACAACAGGGACTGTCTTGCTGTTTATTTCATTTATTATTTTTCATTGAGTATTAATTGTCGCGATATTTTCTGTCGATATATAGCTCAATAATAGACAAACACGATATAGCAAACAAAACACTGTTTTCAAACTTATTGGAGCCTGATATTGTGTTTACACCAACAATATAAGTTACGTGAAGTTTGCTGTGGTAGAGAGGCGTAAAGGCAAAACACCATGGCAAAACCCCATGTAATATATACTAATTTGCTATGATGTGAAAGAGAGCAAAAACAACAAAACTAATAGAAACCTGATATATAAAAAAAAAGTTCTGACATAGTGCAAACCTTCCGTCAAGAACGAAAACCCATTTCAGTCTGTTTAGAGCCCAATTGACCACATGAACTTATTAGACCTACTGCAAAGTTTGGAAATGAACTTGGCCTATCCAACGCCACCAGAATGAAATACATTTCGTGATAAAATCAAAATGGTCTCTAGGTTTGAATGTGTTTGAACATTATAAGTGAAAGGAAAAGATTACAACACAAAACAACGTTCCCTCGACATATTTGTTGACATAAAAATTAATCAATGCTTCTACCATAAGTCCCTGTTAGATGTACATAGATGTATGTGGATGAACTCCTTTCTTGACAGCAGTTAGCAAAATCTGCAAAATAAAGGCTAATACAATGTTCTTAAGAAACAACATATCTGTAGCTAGAGAGCTTCTAGACTTCAGAGCAAACATCACCTACAACATGGCCAAACATGGTCAGTTTTCAGCCATATAGTTTTTGGCTACAATTCTGCAAATCGGTTTAACCCTTTCGCCGCCAGCCAATCGTAGTTTAGCCCGCTAAATTACCATTACAAGCTTAGCTGAGGAAGTAAATATTTTTTATCTAGAATACCTTGGGCGAATTCCTCTGTGACTTGCATAACTATTTAGGCCTATCCTATCTGGCCCTGAAAATTAAGTAAATAGAAAGGTCCTTAGGGTGGATAACAGACCCTGATTATACAGTTTTTAGTTAAACAAGGGTATTAAACCATTTGTGGTGGCAATAAATGTGACATTGCGGTGACAGGGTTAAGTGTGCAGCAGGCATAGTTAATACACAACATGACATATCATGATTTTGAAAAGTTTCTAATGAACAAAATGTGTTTATTCTCTAGAGTATTCATTGTTGCATCACACTGTGAAAGGGTTTTTATAATAAAGCATATTGTGTTATTGAAGGTTTGAGTTAAAGGGGTATAATTGAGTCACAAAAAGGACAAAATGACGCGCAGAAGTTGACATACCAATTGTGCTTTGTATTTATCGTATTACCTAGCAAATTAGCATCAAAGAGAGATTGAAAGGACTCCATTTATGACAGATAAGAAAAAAAATCCATAATATATAAGCAAGAAGCAGGAGGCAGGGCACGCGTGTGCATACGGATTAGCAGACCAGTGCACTCAACAATGATAGAGGTTGAAACTGAGTTGATTACCCTTGATTTTCAGTGTCCTAACGTTTGTGAATTTTTATGGTGTCTGCTCGTTTTGGAACCATAAGTTTGACAAATATGGGCACATGTTTTATAATATTTGGCACACTTGCTCCCAAGCAAAACGTGTAGCTTTTGGCATATCAAAATGTTAAATGATGCATTAGTTTTTAAGTTATGGCATCAGAAATTAAGAAAATAATAAGCAAGATTGTGACAATACTGACAACACACAAAAAAGAACCAGAAAGGTTACAAAAACCTGATACGACAAAAGCTTAATATTATTTATTTGAACATTATTGTAACTTATCAGATCGAACACGCAAAATCCGAAGGCAAAGGAAAAGACAGGGGGGGCGGCATGCAAAGAATGAATTGATCGGGGGTTTTAGAGCCTGTACCTGTCTCCCTTAAAAATAAAAACTTCACATAAACAAAATTGTCCTTCAACTTTCCTGCAAATATCAGCAAAATCAAATTTAAAAAAAACAAAATTCCAAAAGTTAATAGCAGTGAATAGGACACTGCCCAATTTACATAATTTTCCATGATTCCAAACTATTTAACATGTCATTGCCAAATTCCTTTCCAATCTTTTAAATCATTTTTAAATATGCAATTTTAAAGACATTATAGCTATATTGAAAAATGTTCCGCTAATAAAATAAAAAATCAGTGTTGTTCTATAATGATGCATGGTTTTAACACACTGCCAAATGTTACTCAGTTTCTGAAGAATCACATGATATAAAAATAAGAAATAAATGTACTGCTTTTATCTGTACCTAAAGCAAACTTCACACAAAAAATTGTCCTTCAACTTTCCTGCAAATTACAGCAAAATCAAGTATAAAACAACGAAATTCGAAAAGTGAAAAGCAGTGAATATGACACTACCCAACTTACATCATTTTCCATAATTCCAAACTATTTAATAATAATAATAATGGGAAAAGAAAACTTCACATAAACAAAATTGTCCTTCAACTTTCCTGCAAATGTCAGCAAAATCAAATTTAACATATCATTGCCTAATTCATTTCCAACCTGGGCCAGATCATGGCCGACAATATCCCAAAGTTAGTTTTGTGACGTCACTTCTAGTTTGGGCTATTCCGTGAGCCAACTGAAAGCTGCCCAAATCTAGGGGCTGGACGCGGCACTTCTGGGTTGTTTTTAGGGGGGTATTTAGGTACTTTATTGTCACAGAGGCGTCTCTGTGACATTCGGGATGCTCCCACATGGAGGGTGCGTCACAGCTATAGGGAGAGGTGCGCCATTCATTTTTTTTCGCATGCGGATTTTTGTGATGAGCTGATGAACTGAACGGAAACGCAGGGGGGGGGGGGGGTGGGGGGGGGGATATTGACCAATTTGGACAAAGTCTTCAGTTGGCCATTGGCTTAAACGTGTGGGGCATGAAGTGCATGAGGGCTCACGGGAGGCCCTTAAGTACTTTCGGGTATTATGTATCGTCTCATCTGGCGAAAATAGCAATTCCATGATATGAAGTCGGCTATTTCAGTAAATATTATTTTTACTAGATTTATGTAGAGGCGTTTAGCACCAGTATTAGGCCTAGTTGGTAAAGTGTCGAGTAGGTAAGAATTCCGGGCTGTAAGCGCGGCAGTGTTGGCGACTTGCCGTTTACTCTTGGCAAGTTTGAAAGTTAAGCTTTGACGCGTATTCCTCTAGGTGCGGCACTGCTACAGCAGCCTGTTATTATGACTCTGGGTTTGGTTTTATACTGGGGATAATTTGTGTTTTTTTTTGATAGTATAGTTCACAATTTAGGATTAAAATTTTCAAGCATGGATGGCGGCAATTATTTTGGACCGGCACTGTATTATTCGGCTAAACATATATATTCGGGTGCCAATCATTTAGAATATATGTTCATGATTCATGCTGGGCTATAATAGCTTTGAACTATCGAAATTGTGCAGCCATCATCAGGACAAAATTGCGGGGATGAACTGGAGAAAAAAATGTAACACGATATAGAAGAAGAAGAAGAAGAAGAGCATATGAGGAAGAAATGTAAGTAGAGAACGAAGTAAGGGTTTCGAAAGAAGAAGAAGCAGTCGATGATATTCAATTCACAATAGGAATTGCACTCTCCTATATAGGGGGTGGGTGAGGAAGATCCCAATGGACTGTCATAAATTAAGTCCTGAGGGGGACCGTTTTATAGGTTACTATTTCATTGTCAGGTTGCGCGCTGAAAGTTTATAAATAAGTAAGCGCTAAAATCTAGAATTTATCTTGGCTAAAATTAAAAATTCTCGATATCAAAATGCCTTTTTCGCACCTATTAAAGTGGGTTAATGGCTGAAGTTGCAAGAATAATGTCCTGCCTCTGGTCAGGAAACTGGCCGATAACTGCTACAAAAGTTGTGACAGTATGCTCCTTGCCCAACAGTGTTTCAATCTCTAGCATTCGCAGATCTACCTCTTCATCTGCTCCTGCTGATCTCTTGCCTGCATGACTTGTCTTTTCGATCAGATCATCTACTTCAATCTCTCTGGCTCTCTGAAAAAAAACATCTCCTTCTAAGTGCGTTCGGTCCACAAATAGTCGCATTGGCCATGATATATGGTACATAGAAATTCTTGTCAGTCTCGGAGGATCTCCGTATGAACGTTTGGTAGATGTAGTTATCCAGGTCTGTGAATTGGGGGGGTAGTTAGACGCCGAGGTCCACAGCTTGTAGTGTCTGTTGGTTGCTGTCATCTCCGGTCAGGGCTCTGGTTCGCTCTGGACTTGTGTAGCCGTTGGGACAGATAGGGGGACAAATTCGGTACTAAGCTTCGGAGGGGTGGGAACTGTTATTCTGTGGTGACATGGTGCAGTTACTTTGTGCTACATTTACATCAGTGCAGAGTCCAGTTACTTAGATGGCAGTCTTCTCAGTTGTAGTGGGGCTTACGTATGTGTACCGCAATGACACAGTACGCAGCGCATTAAGGATGGACTGTATGGCCTTGCGTCTGTCGAGTTTGGCTTTATGGCATTCATTTGTTGTGTGTTTTTCTTTATGCTTGATTACATGAAACAGTTCGTTCCATTCTAACCAAGCTTATTTTACATGTTTTTTTAATCAGAATCAACTGTTCACGGATCAAAATGCCATTCGTTTGGCTACTGCACAGGGAGGCGGGCTGAAAGCGCAAATTGTCCGCTACATTCATAAACTAGATAACGGGTAGCTAACCTTTTTATAACGTTTTAAAAAAAAAAAAAATACATATCGAAATACATAACAAAAATAAGATAAAAACCTCAGTAATTGACAAATATATCATGGCTTATTACACTCAAAAACAAACAACACTTAGAATTTAAAAACCTATTTGTCCTCTATTATAAATGCCCCTTGATCAACACGGTCCTTGGCACAGCTGCGAAGGGGTTAAAGGCTGAATCGATGAAAGATTGTTCACCTTTGTCACAGGAAATCCGATAAACATCCCGCCATTAGAGAAGCCTAATCATGGCGCTAGGGAGGCTATTTATTAATTTTCATGCTTACGTTTTAAACATGAAAATGCATACCACTAGACTGTTTTAAAATGTCAATTTCTTGTCCCACAATACCCGTATCTCTCTCGCAGCGTGAATGGATTCACAGGCTCATTGGCAAATCGGTCCCTAGCCACGTGCAGGAAGAGTGGATAATACAGCACACATATTATTGCAATAGCTCATTCTGCCTTAACATAGTCATGGGGCTTATGTTAGCTTCTGGACATGAATTGCACAATTGCTGGCACATTCTGTTTCGCTTTCGGGCTCTATAGATTCGTACTCAACGATGGCTACCCTCGTGTCTTTGTCGTGTTTGTTTTGAGTTGTATAAATGATGCATGTTACAGGTGCAATTGTAACATATATATGAACCTAAGAATTGGGTCAGCATTTTTGACGTGGGATTATTGGATTATGTTTTATTGTGTATAATTTTTATGGTAATGAAGCGAGGGCGGCTCTCGCTAACTCTCGTTAACTTTGCGCGGGTACCGACGATTTAGTATCTCTATCTGTTCAATAGCAAGCTCTGTTTGTACATGTTGTGTATGGAAATGGCGCGTCTGTGGTACGACATAATTAATAATTGAACGTACTTTTTCTTCGGGAACATAGTTAGAACAGTGGCACATCAAGTGTAGTTGGACTTTGTGGTGTGTCTGCTGATAGTCATATGTTATGGATAAATCGAACAACTGATGAACCGGTAGGGGCTGAAGGATCTGTCTGAGAAGACTACGTAGTCCTGATAAATTATGGCCGAGTTCGCTTCTTAGGCTCTTGCGCTTTCGCTCGTGACCCGGTAGGTCTGTTAATTAGGCTCAATTTTGTCCTGCGTTTTTTTGCACAAGACCCTTATCATGTCTCGTAGTGGGGTTCGGAGATTCTATGTTACTGAAGCGTTATAGATGGCCTCCTACGTCGTTAAAGCAAAGGAAGAAAAATACGAACAAATCAAGTAAAAAAAGTAATAAGGACGAAATATAAATGACGGAAAAAATCACGCATCACAAGTAAACATATTTAAACACTGACAATAATAACCAACTTAAATAAAAATAAGAAAAGTTAAATAAAACTAACAAGTTTGTTATATCGACTCAATAATAGATGGTGAAGGTGGTACATATCGGGGAGGATAGATAGAAGCAACTATGAGATATTTTGTAGGCGCATGAGTGTCTGTCTTCAGAAAGGCAATTGTCTGGACAAATAATACTTTAATATACAAGCTGTTTAAATGCAGAAAACTTAGGCTGATATATAAACAGATTGGGAGGTGCGGCACTAGTGAGTTGTGATATATCCTTTAGTAATAAGGCTAATAATCTTAAAATACGCACGACTGTCGAGATTCCTCCTTACTAGAATCATATAAACGACGGAGACATAGCATAGGAAAAAAGGACATCAAATCTATACAGACCCTATAGTGCAAGTATAAGCGGAGCTTGTCCGTAGAGAGGTGAAATGGACTGGATTTTGGACAATGGAGTACGTTTATGTACTGCAAGCCTCAAGCGCTTGGTTCCAAGTTATGCGATTCGCGTGTGTGTAGAATCTACTGTGTGAAGAAATCCTAGAGATATCCTCGCTTGGTGTTTCGCGAGTTATTAGCGTCTACTTATTCTCTATTTTTGAGACTGCAAATTCCATATCACATGAAACATTATTAACAACAAAAAACGTTATTTCTTTTGATAGTTCCAAGCTAATATTTATGCAGGTGATGCATTAATGTGTGTAGGATCTTTCTGTTAAATTTCCCAACATTTTCCTTTTGGGGCTTCCTAGTTTTGACGTATTCAATTCTATATTTAGACTGAACGTTCCTTATTATGTGAACAAACTATTATACTATATAGTCCTCTTTTGATACTAAAGGCTAATTGTGCTAAATTGTGCTGCATCATTAAGCATAGTACAATTGTCAATCAAAGCCGAGGGATGATGGTAATGTGTGATTCTGTTGTCTGAAAGAAGCAGTCAAAGTTGCGCGCGTCCACTACGATAATATCCTGATTTGGCCGGTTTCCGATGAATATGACTGTCAGACTATCATTCTTATTTGATTAAGAGCTGCGCTTCTTTTTGATCTTTTAGTGAGCCTCAAGATTGGCGATTGGGGTATGTAGCTGAATTATTAACTGCTCAGTGCTTCAGGGCTATGTGGATATGCATTGTGATGTGTAGATACTCTTTCTAGTGTACCAAATTTCAAGAGTTTTTATCATTTGGTTTCCCAGAAATGACGTCATTCTTTCTATTATTAGACTGCAAGCTCCATGTCATGCGCAAACATATTATACAAAACTGATCTGTTTTCATTAATACATACCAACTTTTGTTGCATATAATGTATAAGGATGTGTACAATTTTTTGCGTAGAAAAAAATCCAATGATTTCCCAAAGGGGTTCCCCAGTTGTGACGTCATTAATCATATTTTTAGACTTGGAATTAGTTACTATGTGCGGAAACAGTGTATCTCATTTAATCAATGTAAGCCAGTTTTTTGCTGCAAGTGATACATTATGATGTGCATTAGAATATCTGTGTGAAAAAGTCTTGGAAGTTTCCCTTGAGATTTCCCAGTCATGACGACATTAATTCTATTTTTAGATAGCAAGTCCAAAATACATGAAAAATTATATTTTTATAAATCTGATATGTTTTAATCACAACAGTTCAGCTTTTGCTGCATTTGATACATTAAGAAGTGTAGAATATTTGTGTAAATATTTGTTTAGAATTTCCCACATTGATTTTCTACTTGTGACGTCATTAATTCTAGCCTTAGACCTGCCAGCTCCATAGTTATTATGTGAATGTTTTTTCGAGAAAAACATGATTACTTTTGATTATTACATGTATTTTTTGTTGCATATGATTCATTAGGGTCCATACATTCTTTGTGTTGAAATTCCCAGAATTTTCTCTTGAGATTTCTAAAGTATGATGTAATCTTTAGACTGCAAACTCCATAAAATGTGGGGAAAATACTGTGGGAAACCTGATCTCTTTTGATAATTAAAATTCAGTGTGTATTGAATTTTATGCTTCAGCATGCATAGAATCTTTAGTCGAAATATCGCAGAATCCCCCTTTGGGCTTCCCAGTTATGACGTTATTTTAATATTTTTTGTTTTTAAACTGTGAATTCTGAATCATGAAAAGGAACAAAAAAGAAAAAGAAAAAGATTATCTCTTTTTATAAGAACAATCTGCCTGCTTCTTGCTAGTGATTCATTTTGTTAGGTAGAAACTTAGTGTTTTGGAAACCTGTTCAGATGAAAAAAACTTAGGAGTCATGTTTGATTTTAAACCCAAATTTGATAAACACATTACAACAGCAATAAACAAGGCCAATAGAATAGTGGGCTGGGTCTAAGTATTGAAGAACAGTATCAGGATACCATGTGTGAATTTCAAGATAGCAGGAGAGAGTTTAATTTCAACCCTATATAAAAGTTTAGTAAGACCTGATCTTGAGTCTGGAAATGCTACTTTGGAACCATTTTCTTAAAAAGACAATCTACACAAACTGAAAGGGTACAAACTTACAAAGGTGAGTAACCAAATTAATAAAATCAATAAAACAAATTGGAATATGGGGACAGACTTCATAAGTTAAGTTTACCATCCTTAAAATTTAGAAGAGTTAGGGGAGATTCGATAACTGTATATAACATTTTGAATAACCCTCACAAAACTAACACGCATTTGTTTCAATTGTCTAACCATTGGAGAACCCGTAACAGTGATCTAAAAAATACTAACCCAATACAGTAGAACTAATATGAGGAAAAACTTCTTTTCTAACAGAGTCTCTCAGTACTGGAACAATCTCCCTGCATAAACTAAACTTGCTTCCAACATTAACTATTTCAAAAACCTCCTAGATAGTGACCCCAAAATTAATGTTTTTAAATAAAATTATGATTAAGACGACAATGATAGTTCAAAAAGCGCCACAGCTATCCCAATCTGATTGATAAACAAAACCACAATAACAAACAATCAAAAAATAGGGCACATCAAGAGGCCGCGAGGCCTAGCTGTCCTGAAGATCACCAAGAACCTGACCTGACCTTAAATTTCTTAAAAGTTACCTTCTAAAGTCTAAAGTTAT
>CM065702.1:8946765-8956765 GCA_017654935.2 Phymorhynchus buccinoides
CTGCTCGGGTTGTCATTGTCGTTATGAAAAGGAGAAGAGAATTAAAAAAACCCAATTAATGACAAGTCTTGTCGACATACAGTTTGTAGCAACACCACCACCCCCTACACACATACAGACGCTCGCGTGTGCACACATGTGCACACACACACACACACACACACACACACACCACACACACACACACGCAAACGCGCACGCACACGCACACACACACACACACACACACACACACACACACACACACACACACACAACACAAACCACACACACACACACACACACACATAAACACACTCATACACACCACCCACCCCCCACACACACACACATACATATATATATATATATACACACTCCCACTCTTCCCAGTCATTTATGTGGAAACGAAGAGTACTCGAATCCAATGCATAAATTTCTGCAACATCAGACTAGCAACATTTTGCAGTTGAAAGTTCGTGAATTCGCTTGAAGAGAAGTAAATATGTGTGCACACCATACTTTGGTCACTTCTAAAATCGTTTCACTCCCTTAGTCCACAATTTTGCCGCTGACTGCTTTTGTAGTGGTTTGTTGTGGGGAAACCAATCGGTGTAGAGAGTTTTTCTATATAATAAAGTCTCTGGCATCCCATCTCTTCTACCCTCTTCGAGGGATTGTAAGTTTAGAACGTTATTATTTTTGTTATTTTACATACGATTTTTACCATTTCTTTTGAATTAGGTGCTCGTTTGCGTTTATTGTGGACTTTCAAACTGGTGCAAAGAGGACAACCATTCTCTTGTAGAAAGTCTTCTAGCTCAACTTGAACATTCACTGTGGACATTCTTTGTCCACAGACAAATTATTTTTCAGAAAAGAACTATTCAGGGGAAAACGTAAAATTATTCACGAAATAATTGATTTACATGGAGATAAATGTACTACCTCTAGTTCTATTCTTACTGCCTTTTCTGATTATTATAAAGCTTTATTCTCTCGCGAAGAAGTTGATGGGCAAGTAATAAAAGACTTGCTAACTGACTTGCCAACAATAGAAGAAGAAGATGCAAATGCATTAGGTGCACCTATTACAATAGAAGAAGTTAAAGACTCCTTATCTAGGATGCCCACTGGTAAATCCCCTGGAAATGATGGTCCTACAAAATAATTCTATGCTGCTTTCTCTGGCCTACTGATTCCAGTCTTGAAAAGAATGTATAATGTTATCCACGCTTCAGGCAACCTTTCTGATTCACAAAAGCTGTCATATATTACTTTAATCTGTAAATATGACAATAACTCACAACTCCTAAAGAATTATCGACCAATTTGCTTGCTCAACGTAGACTGTAAGATTTTAACGAAAGTGTTATGTAATAGACTAAAGACTGTTTTAGATCAGATTATTGATCCTGACCAAACCTGTGCCATTCCTGGCCGCTCTATAATTGATAGTTGTCATTTAGTCAGAGACGCTTTAGACTATTATGAGGACAGGAATCTTGGAGGAATTTTACTTAGCTTAGATCAGGAAAAAGCCTTTGATAGAGTGTCCCATAAGTATTTATTTCAAGTCCTCCGTGCCTTTGGGTTAGGAGAAGGTTTTATAAATTGGACGAAAGCTCTCAATAAAGATATTTCAAGCAGTGTTATAGTTAACCAGTATATTTCAAAACCATTTTCTATAACTAGATCCGTCCGGCAAGGTTGCAGTTTGTCTCCTCTGCTTTATGTGCTAACTTTAGAACCAATTTTAATAACAATTCGACAAGATAAAGACGTTAAAGGGATTAAGGTTCCAGGTCGTTCAGCTGAACAAAAAAACATCAGCCTTCGCTGACGACAGCAACGTTTTTCTCTCTAATCTTCGTTCCACAGAAAAAGTCCTACAATGGTTCACTTACTTTGGTAAAGGGTCGGGGGCTAGATTAAACAAATGTAAATGTGAAGGGTACGTTTTTGGTAAATGGAAGAATAGATCCGATCATCACTTTGGCATTTCATGGGTAGACAAAATTAAAATATTTGGAATTTGGTATGGCAGGATATTAGAAGATGAAATGTGGACACCAGTCTTTCAAAAAATACAAAAAAACTTAAACTTGTATAAAAACAGACTAATGTCAGTCTATGGCAGAGCTGTGGTTGTTAACAACCATGGTTTTATCACAGTTATGGTATTTAGCTTCAGCTGTTAATGTACCTGAAGATTTCATCAAAAAGGTAGAAAAAGAAGTTTTTGTTTTTTTCTGGTATAGCAAAACTGAGTTTTTAGCAAGAAAGACAATGTGCTTACCGAAGGATAAGGGAGGAGTAAATGCTACTAATATTCGTTTAAAAATAAAAAGCATTCATATGACACAAGTTTGTAAAATTATTTTCGATGAGGGGTTCACTGGGATGGGTGCCCTTTGGACACATGTGGTTAGGGCTTAAGTTAATTAAATTTCCAGAGTACCGTTTTTCCAATTCAATGCCCCATTCAGCTTCGAGTCTCCCTGCCTATTACAGAGCAGTGGCAGGCACAGTGACGCAGATTCTTCGAGACTTCCACACATTTCCTGTTATTAAGGGAGCCAAATGCAAATCCTTTTATAAACTTTTAGTTTCTAAGTACGCAGAAACACCAATGGTAATTGGACATTTCCCGACAATTGACTTTGTCTCTGTTTTCAGAACCC
The DNA here is from genome assembly GCA_017654935.2 of Phymorhynchus buccinoides. Taxonomy (NCBI): domain Eukaryota; kingdom Metazoa; phylum Mollusca; class Gastropoda; order Neogastropoda; family Raphitomidae; genus Phymorhynchus; species Phymorhynchus buccinoides. Next base: position 8,949,429 of record CM065702.1, read on the forward strand.
TACTGAACAAACATATCGACCCACTCACCCTTAACGTGTCATACTAAACTAGCTCATGATATTTTACCTGTTGCTTATCTTCTCAACAAATTTAACATGCCTATAGATCTCAAGTGCAGCCTTTGTAAACTTGAAGTCGAAACTGTTCCCCATTTGTTCTACTACTGCTCGTACATTCAAAAAACAAAAAAGCATCCAGCAAAATGGTTTAAAGACCTTGGAGTTATTATCTCAGTTGAGTGTGTACGCTTTTCTGTTCTTTGCAACACCGATATTAGCCTGTATCAGAAATCAGCAACCTAGGGGAAGACGGGGTAAAAAGCGCATGGGTGGGTAAGAAGCCCACCCCAATTATCTCATGAAATGAAGCAAATTTCAGTCTCATTTTGCCCATGAGACGAGCGTTAATGTCTAGCATTCGTCTCATGGGCAAATTTGACTGAAATTTTCTTTATTTCATGAGATAATTGGGGTGGGCTTCTTACCCGCCCATGCGCTTTTTACCCCGTCTTCCCCTATGTATTACTGTCTGAATTCCGCTATTCCATCTGGTCATGTAGAAACAAGGCGCGTTTCGACCACAAAGCTGTTAGTCCAGATGACATATGTACTCTCCTTTCATCTCGAATCAAGTCCCGTTTGTACATTGACTTTGAGCGTCTCAGCCAGCATGAATTCATTTTGCTTTGGGAATTTCCCAGTATGTGTGAAGTCACAGAGGAGGGCTTGGTGTTTAACTTTGGTGCTACTACTTGAACCGGTTGTTTCACTAGTCTGTATTTCATATTGTAACTCACTGACGATCTGATGATGAGTGCCTGCAATTGAGATTGTGAAAGAGCGATTGAGGGAGTGTACACATGTTGTGTACATGTACCGAGGATGTGCAACTCCGTGTGTATGTGTGTGCGTGTGTGGGTGTGTATTCGTGCGCGTGCGCGTGTGCGTGTGTGTGTTACATTTTATTGGCATTTTTATTATTACTAGATGTGTGTGTGTGTGTGTGCTCTTTTTTTTCCTCCAGTCTTCGCACTTTACAATGTCTGTTTTTCATGATTGGGGTGGTTGAGGAGCATGAATGTGAGAGAGTGGTCTTTTTATGATGGCTTGTTCTGCTTGTATGTGCACGTGTAAGCTTTGTAACTTGTTGTTTTGAATAAAGATCGTTTTATAAAAAAGAAAAAAGAAACAGCTGTCTTTGCATAGGCATTGTCTATCTCCCCCATTGGGAGAAAAAGTAAATCAGCACATTATTTTATTTTCTTCTTTTCAGAACACAGAACAAATCGTAAAGTTAAAGTTAAAGCACTTGAGTTTGTTTCTTAGGTTCACAAACACATACATTGGAAACAAAAAACGTTTTATCAAAGCAATATCTGTCTCTATATAAATAAGAGGAAAGTTTAATGGTGTGTTTGTTTTTTTCTTCTTCAATTCTTGTACGTTAATAAAGTCTCTATATATAAAAACGTCTCATATACCACTTCCCTATGTCTAAACCTGAAGTAAAAACACGTAATGCTCTTTCATTTCTCCTTTTGTTTATGTCTGTTTTGTTTGTGTGTATGGCTGGAGTGATTTGTGAGGTTTTTTTTAAATAATTCAAAATCGTTGCGATGAAATGAATTGAGAAAAAACATATCGTACAACCGTATGCAAACTCTTGCAAAAAAAATCGGATGTATAAAGATCATAAGCCTGCCTTTAAGTTTCCTTTTTATTTCGCAAACACACTGCATACGATGCAACCCGACTGTGACATTCGTGAGGCATGATTCTCGTGAAATGCTACTGTCTACATGAATCTGATTAAATCCTGCTAGCTTTGTTCACTATGTTTGTAGTGCCCCGTACACGAATCTGATGAAATGTCTGTATTTTTGTATCAAACATTTCGTGTAATTCGTGTATTGGGGTCTACATGAGTATAGTGAACGAAAACGGTAGAATTATTTTTAGACGGAAGTATTTCAAGTGAATCATGACTCACAGACATCGTCACAATTGGATCGTATGCAGTTCCCATTCAAATAAAATGTGTGTGATGACTGTGCTGAAATGTTGATCACAAGAGCAGGTAATTTATCAGTTTTCTATTATTTCAGTTGCAAACGTTTTATGATTTCACCAAAAATATTCTGTACATGAATGATTGATTGATTTTATTTAAAGTCTGTTCACATAATCGTGATATGTAGATTTTAAAATAAAATAAAATAAAAGTGTTTTGTGAGTGAATAAGCATGCCTGTGTCAGTGTGTGCATGTGCGTAACGTGCGCGCACGTGCTTGCGGATACATGTGTGTAAGCACACACGTATGTGGATGTATATGGGTATATGAATGGTGGAACAATATCACAAATAAAATGCGGGCAAAGGAAACAAAATTAAATGTTAACTAGCGCATTAATTATAGCACAAGTTTACAATTCCAGTGCTGGATAAGACTATTGCAATATCAATCATTTCTGAGCTGAAAACTACATATTTTAAAGGCCCTACGCTTTTGATTTTGTGTGTGTGTGTGTGTGTGTGTGTGCCTGCATATGTGCGTGCATGTGTGACAATTCTGTAATTCTTAATGTACTTTTGCTTTCAATTTTGTTTTAAATCAGAGACAATGTTGATCATTAATTTGTTGTTCCTTCTAAAAAGTATTTCCGATGAATATATGGGATAGAGGGCGGGGAAGAGAAGGGGGAGGTGGGGGGGAGTGTTGGACTCACGTTGGTGCAATGTGTTTGCTTTATAATTTTCCCCAACATATGTATGAATGTATGTATGTATGTAGATGTGTGAATACATGTATTGTATGTATGTATCTGTCTATCTGTCTATCTGTCTATCTGTCTATCTATCTATCTATCTATCTATCTGTCTGTCTGTCTGTCTGTCTGTCTGTCTGTCTATCTATCTATATATCTGTCTTTCTATCTATGTATCTATGTAGGTCTATCTATGTATGTTTGTGTATGCATGTAGATATGTAATGTTGTATTAGGAATGTAGGCATATAGACTAAGATATTTGTATGATATATAATTTGTGAATGCAAGTTGTATGTTTGTATGTATGTGTAAATATATGTGTATATATGTATAAGTTAAATGGATGGGTAGCTAAATGGTTGTATGCGTGCGCATGTGTGTGTTGTGTGTGTATATATGTGTGCATGTGCGTGTGCATGTGTGTGTGTGTGTGTGTGTGTGTGTGTGTGTGTGTGTGTGTGTGTGTGTGTGTGTGTGTGTGTGTGTATGTGTGTGTGTGTGTGTGTGTGTGTGTGTGTGTGTGTGTGTGTGGTTGTGGTGTGTGTGACCAATAATGTTATGTGCACACAGTGTTTAAAACAGTCGCATATTTCATTTGTTCTTTTCTTTATACTATGTCTCTGTATTTATTGTGTTGTTTTGTTGATTGTTTTATTGCTGGAAAAAGAATTTCCTGTAAAATGGACAATAACAATATTGATTGATAGTGATTGATTGATTGATTGATATATATGTTTGCTGCTTGTATCCCATAAATGTTGTACATCTATACCCTTTTCAATGCTATTGAAGCCATACCATATGTGTAGAACAAAATTCGATGGCTTGGAGTCAAAACGGACTATCTTTAGATAGTCCATTGACATATTATTGAACTTATTACGAAAACTAATAACTTGTATAAAAAAAAGACTGCAGAAATATAAAAAGCATAAACCCCTTTTTATATTTCTGCAGTCATTGTTTCATAACAGTTATTAGTTTTTTATAATAAGTCCAATAATACGTCAATGTAATATCTAAAGATAGTCCGTTTTGACTCCAAGCCATCGAAATTAAGTCTGTCCTGAAATTGAAAATAAAATCTACAAGGGTTAATTTCTATTTCAAATTATTTAGTCAATAAATTCCATGCCTATAACTCTAGCATTGTATTTGCAGAGAACATGTTCCAGCCAATGCCTACCACCATCTCTCCACCAGATGAGGACAGGGTGTCCACACAGGACGGTGTACAGAACTTGTCAATGAACAAAGGATGCATTCCACTCAGGTTCAATGAGTCACAGCATTTACCCTGGGACAGTCCACACAACATCGTCAGCCAGGAGGTGGAGGAACTTGTGGGTGAAATCAGGGACTTTACATTGGCATTTATGTTTCTAATCGGTGGACCAGCTAATGTCATCAACATGGTTGTGTTCTACAAACAGGGTCTTCATGATCGTGTCAACCTCTGTCTCTTCATGTTGTCTGTGTCTGATGAACTCTTTCTAGCTTCATCTTTGCTTCTACACTCTGAAAATCTTTACCTGCATTTGAGTAATCAAGTTATAAAAACACCAGTGCCTATATTCATGGCCAACAACAATCTCATTTTCCTTCACTCGAGTGGAATTCTTTCTTTCTGCCTGTCAACCATTATTGCCTGTGAGAGATGTTACTGTGTCCTCAGACCACTGAAGTATCAGACTCTGATGAGAACCAGAACCATGGCCATCATCATTTTGTCATTATGTGTCAGTACATGTAGCTTATATTTTATAATATGTTACCGATATTGGATTCAATGTGCGTTTGATCCTGTGACTAATGAAATTAAGATGATGATGATTGGTGGTGGGATTTATATAAGTCACAAGAGTCTGATAGACACGTTAGATGGTATCGTACTTGGAGCGACTTTACCCGTTATCTTGACAGTTACAGTCATAATGGCAACAATAATCACCACTGTGAAACTTCGTCAGATTGTGATATGGCGTACTGAAGCATCGTCTTCACTCTCTGCACAGGAAATCTCACTGACTAAAATGTTGATTGGCAATTCAGTGCTATTTATCATCTGCATTTCTCCTGCATGCGTTGTCCGTATTTCTTATCAGTTTCCAGGAATATCCGCAGGCGGAAAATATCATAACTTCTACCTCAGTTCGTTGTGGGTCTTAGAAATAGCAGGCTTTCTCAATTCCTCATTAAATTTCTTTATATTCTATGCCATGGGTACTCGATACAAGGAAACTGTCTGGACATTATTCAGGAAGAATACTAAGCACTGAAAATGTACTTAACATGGAAGAAATCAACAAAACAAGACTGGAAACGCAAAGGAAAACAACAAGGATTAAACTGTTATATGAACGGGCATTCTTTCTGTGTTAGGGTTAGAAAGTACTGTTTTACTCGATCTTATAGTTTCATGTTGTTTACTAACACATATTCAATATTCAACGACAGTTCATGTATAAGCTGAATATAGACCTTTTGGGTTCGGGACTGTTGTGGTTCTTTCGTCGTCATTTCATTCCATTGAACAGTTCTAACACAGAATGTTCTTGAATATTATAATCTTTCAAATCAACATATTGAACTCAGCAGATACTAAAATACACAAGTAGTCGTAGGCCATGTTCTTGGCTCTAAGACACTTCCTGTGTTTCATGATGGGCAACATGTTACTAAATATAGACATCTGTCATCTGCTACGACACAACAGGGACTGCCTTGCTGTTAATTTCATTTGTTATTTTTCATTGAGTATTAATTGTCACGATATTTTCTGTCGATATATAGTTCGATAGTAGACAAACACAATATAGCAAACAAAACACTGTTTTGAAACTTCTTGGAGCCTGAGATTGTGTTTACTCCACCAATATTGGTTACGTGAAGCTTGCTGTGGTAGAGAGGCTGAAGGCAAACCACCATGGCAAAACCCCATGTAACATATACCAATTTGCTATGATGTGAAAGAGAGCAACAACAACAACACTAATAGAAACCTAAAAAAACGTTCTGACATAGTGCAAACTTTCCATCAAGAACGAAAACCCATGTCAGTCTGTTTAGAGTCCAACTGACCACATGAACGTATTAGACCTACTGCAAAGTTTGGAAATGAACTTGGCCTATCCAACACCACCAGAATGAAAATGGTTACTAGGTTTGAATGCGTTTGAACATTAGAAGCGAAAGGAAAAGATTACAACACAAAGCAACTTTCCAACGACATATTTGCTGACATAAAAATTAATCAATGCTTCTACCATATCCCTGTTAGACTACATAGATTGTGCATGAACTCCTTTCTTGACTCAGCTAGTAAATCTGCAAAACACACACAATGTTCTTAATGAAACAATATATGTAGCTAGAGAGCTTCTAGGTTCAGAGCAAACATCGCCTACAACTTGGCCAAACATGGTCAGTTTTAGCCATATATTTTTGGCTACAATTCTGCAAATCGGTTTAAGGGTGCAGGCATAGATAAAAACAACAAGAAAATATATTTTGAAAAGTTTGCAATAACAAAATGCGTTTACTATCTAGAGTAATTATTGTTGCATCACAATGTGAAAGGGTTTTAATAATAAAGCAGTAGTGTTCTTGAAATGTTGTGTTAAAGGGGGTTTAATTGAGCAAAAAAAAGACAAAATGACGCACAGAAGCTGACATAACAATTATGCTTTTTTCGTGATTACCAAGCAAATTAGCGTCAAAGAGAGATTGAAAGGCCTGACGAAGAAAAAGACTCCATTTATATAAGCAAGAAGCAGGAGGCACACGCATGTGCATACGGATTAGCAGACCAGTGCATTCAACAGTGATAGAGGTTGAAACTGAGTTGATTACCCTTGATTTTCAGTGTCCCACGTTTGTGAATTTGTATGGTGTCTGCTCGTTTTGCAACCATAACCTTCACAAACATGGGCACATTTTTTATAATATTTGGCACACTTGTTCACAAGCAAAACGTGTAGCTTTTGGCATATCAAAATGTTAAATGATGCATTAGTTTTTAAGTTATGGCATCAGAAATTAAGAAAATAATAAGCAAGATTGTGAACAATACTGACAACACACAAAAAAGAACCAGAAAGGTTACAAAAACCTGATATGACAAAAGCTTAATATTATTTATTTGAACATTATTGTAACTTATCAGAACGAACACGCAAAATCCGAAGGAGAGACACATGCAAAGAATGAATGATTTTTAGACCTGTGCCTGTCCCCTTAAAAAAGAAAACTTCACATAAACAAAATTGTCCTTCAACTTTCCTGCAAATGTCAGCAAAATCAAATTTAAAAAAAAAAAAATTCCAAAAGTTAATAGCAGTGAATAGGACACTGCCCAATTTACATAATTTTCCATGATTCCAAACTATCTAACATATCATTGCCAAATTCCTTTCCAACCTTTTAAATCATTTTTCAATATGCAATTTTAAAGACATTATAACTATATTGAAAAATGTTCCGCTAATAAAATAAAAAATCAATGTTGTTCTATAATGATGCATGGTTTTAACACATTCCTGCCAAATGTTACTCAGTGTCTGAAGAAT
>CM065702.1:8961765-8964502 GCA_017654935.2 Phymorhynchus buccinoides
GACGGAAGTATTTCAAGGGAATCATGACTCACAGACAACGTCACAATTGGATCGTATGCAGTTCCCCTTTATCGTGCATGCGAACTACATAGTCTATTTTTCAAATGAAATGTGTGTGATGACTGTGCTGAACCCCCCAAAAAACTTTTAACAAAGAATTAAAAAAAAATAGTCTGCAATATCCCGTGTTTTTTCTTCATTGTTGAAGTTATGTTTACCTTCGTAAACGAAGTCTTGGTTAAATAGTAAAGCAAGGGAAAGTAGCTCTCTGTAAGGGAAATTAAGGGGAAATAGTAATTAACTCCCTTCAGCAAAGTTATTTTACGGCACCAATTCGCCTAGCAAAGTATCAAGCAACAGCCACATATGTGAGACAGACCCAAGTTCATCCTCAAAAATGAGGATGTACCCAGGTCTGCCTATATGACCATCACCCATACAGTACACAACACAGTGGTGGCTGGCGAGAATGTGTACACAAATAAATCAACATTAATTCAAGAATGTCATAGCCCTAGTTGCAAACTACCAGCGCATGCGACCAACAACAATTGTCAGCGCAGCAGACCCCCATGTTTACGTACTTTCCTTATCAATCTAGAAACTATTAACCAAAACAACGTTTATTCTGAAGACTGTTTTGTTATGTTGTTGTTTTTCTTAGGATGAACCTTAGGTCTGTCTCAGTGTGGCTGTTGCTTATGCTTTGCTAGGCGAATTGGTGCCAAAAATAACTTTGGTGAAGGGGAGTTACTTACAGAGAGAGTTACGTTCCCTTACTTCGTGTTATCCTCTCTCTTTGCCTCACTATTTCTATCTTTGTTTAACCCAACTTCTATCGAGGCATACCAGGTTTGCTCTGTGTTGTGTGTTGTTTATGCGTAACATAATTCAAGATTAGAAGGCTATGCCATTCTTGAATACATGTTGATTTGTTTGTGTACACGTTCTCTCCACCACTGTTGTTGTATACGGTATGGGTGATGGTCATATGAGCAGACCTGGGACATCGGTTTTTTTAGGGTGAACTTAGCTCTGTCTCATTGTGGCTGCTGTTTATGCTTTGCTAGGCGAATTGGCGCCGTAAATAACTTTGGTGAAGGGAGTTAATTACAGGGAGATTATGGTTTTTGTTTTTTGTTTTTTGTGTGTGTTTTTCACCCATGTTTGTTAATTAATCTGTTTGAGTGCAGATCACACAACATAAAGAAAGAAATGTAAGTCAGGGTTTAAAGTAATTTGCATGAGAATTTTGGGTGTTACCCAAACATTTTTCTGTCAGGTTTAGATACTCAGATGTTGGTTTTTTTAAACCTGATTTACAGAAGAAACAAGGAGGTGGAGGAGGAGGAAGCAGCGATGGTTGATGATGAAAATGATGATGACTTGGAATAGGACAAGGCTGATGATGGCATTAATTAAAACGGACTGGTAATGATTGATGTGCTTTCTTGCAGTTATTTTCTTTAATTTGGTTGCCTTTTCAAACTTCAATAATTAATTCACAATTGATTATTCGGTTAATACAATGTGTTCAAACTTTTTATAGTGTTTACAGGATATCAAACTACAATGCATTGCATAGCAATGTTATGAGTACATTTACTTAAATGTAATTTATTTAAAGAAAGAAATATTTGCAAAGCAAAAATGTTAATCATAAGGGCAGGTAATTTATTAGTTTTCTATTATTTCAGCTGCAAGCGTTTTATAATTTCACAACATTTCTGCTATGCATGAATGATTGATTGATATTATTTAAAACCTGTTCACATAATCGTGATATGTAGATTTTAAAATAAAATAAAATAAAAGTGTTTTGTGAGTGTATAAGCATGCCTGTGTCAGTGTGTGCATGTGCGTAACGTGCGCGCACACACTTGTGGATACATGTGTGTAAACACACGCGCATGTGGATGTATATGTGCATATGAATGAAAACAAAACACAAATAATATCAAGAATAAAATGAGGGCAAAAAAACCTAAATTAGATTTTAACAAGCGCATTAATTATAGTACAGTTTTACAATTCCAGTGCTGGATAAGACTATTGCAATCTCAATCATTTCATGGCTGGAAACTACATCTTTTAAAGGCCCTATTTTTGCTGCTTGTATCCCAGAAATGTTGTACAGCTATACCCTTTTCTCTGATATTTAAACTATTCTATGTGTGTAGAACAAATTAAGTCTGTCCTGAAATTGACAAACAAATCCTACAAGGGTTAATTTAAAGATACATTTCAATTTAAATTCATTTAGTCAATAAATTCCATGCCTATAACTCTAGCATTGCATTTGCAGATAACATGTTCCAGCCAATGCCTACCACCATCTCTCCACCAGATGAGGACAGGATGTCCACACAGGGCGTTGTGCAGAACTTGTCAATGAACAAAGGATGCATTCCACTCAGGTTCAATGAGTCACAGCATTTACCCTGGGACAATCCAGACGACATTGTCAGCCAGGAGGTGGAGGCACTTGTGAGTGAAATCAGGGACTTTGCATTGGCATTTCTGTCTTTAATCGGTGGACCAGCTAATGTCATCAACATGGTTGTGTTCTACAAACAGGGTCTTCATGATCGTGTCAACCTCTGTCTCTTCATGTTGTCTGTGTCTGATGAACTCTTTTTAGCTTCATCTTTGCTTCTACACTCTGAAAATCTTTACCTGCATTTGAGTAATCAAGTTATAAAAACACCAGTGCCTAAATTCATGGCAACAACAAATT
>CM065702.1:8965002-8975002 GCA_017654935.2 Phymorhynchus buccinoides
TGAAACAAATGCTTGTTAGTTTTGACAGGATTATTAAAATAATTATATACATTTATCAAATCTCCCTTCAATCTTCTAAATGTTAAGGATGGTAAACTTAACTTATGAAGTCTGTCCCCATATTCCAATTTGTTTTATTGATTTTATTAATTTGGTTGCTCGCCTTTGTACCCTTTCAATTTGTGTAGATTGTCTTTTAAGAAAAGGGTTCCAAATTAGATTTCCATACTCAAGATGAGGTCTTACTAAACTTTTATATAGGTTCAAAAAAACTTCTGTATTTAATTCCATGAAACTTCTTCTAATTAAACCCAATATTCTATTGGCCTTGTTTACTACTGTTGTAATGTGTTTATCAAATTTGAGTTTAGAATCAAATATGACTCCTAAGTCTTTTTCATCTGAACAGGTTTCCAAAACACTAAGTTTCTACCTAACAAAATGAATCACTAGCAAGAAGCAGGCAGATTGTTCTTATAAAAAGAGATAATCTTTTTCTTTTTCTTTTTTGTTCATTTTCATGATTTAGAGTTCACAGCTTAAAAACAAATAATACTAAAATAACGTCATAACTGGGAAGTCCAAAGGGGGATTCTGCGATATTTCGACTAAAGATTCTATGCATGCTGAAGCATAAAATTCAATACACACTGAATTTTAATTATCAAAAGAGATCAGGTTTCCCACAGTATTTTCCCCACATTTTATGGAGTTTGCAGTCTAAAGATAGAATTAATTACATCATACTTTAGAAATCTCAAGAGAAAATTCTGGGAATTTTAACACAAAGAATGTATGGACCCTAATGAATCATATGCAGAAAAAATACATGTAATAATCAAAAGTTATCATGTTTTTCTCGAAAAAACTTTCACATAATAACTATGTAGCTGGCAGGTCTAAGGCTAGAATTAATGACGTCACAAGTGGAAAACCAGTGTGGGAAATTCTATAAAAAAATATTTACACAAATATTCTACACTTCTTAATGTATCAAATGCAGCAAAAACTGAACTGTTGTGATTAAAACATATCAGATTAATAAAAATATAATTTTTCATGTATTTTGGAATTGCTGTCTAAAAATAGAATTAATGTCGTCATGATTGGGAAATCTCAAGGGAAACTTCCAAGACTTTTTCACACAGATATTCTAATGCACATCATAATGTATCACTTGCAGCAAAAAACTGGCTTACATTGATTAAATGAGATACACTGTTTCCGCACAGTGTAACTAATTCCAAGTCTAAAAATATGATTAATGACGTCACAACTGGGGAACCCCTTTGGGAAATCATTGGATTTTTTTCTACCAGAAAATTGTACACATCCTTATACATTATATGCAACAAAAGTTGGTATGTAGTAATGAAAACAGATCAGTTTTGTATAATATGTTTGCGCATAACATGGAGTTTGCAGTCTAAAAATAGAAAGAATGACGTCATTTCTGGGAAACCAAATGATAAAAACTCTTGAAATTTTCACAGAAAGATTTCACACATCACAATGCATCACATGCTGAAGCACTGGCAGCTAATAATCGCAATAGGTCAGGTAAAAAAATGCAGTCTAATAATATAAATAATGACGTCATAATTCGGAAACCCAAAAAGATTTTCTGGGATGTCTTAGACAAAGATATTACACATCCTGTATTGTTTGAAATGTATTGTATGCATCACAATTTCGCACAATTAGCCTGTAGTATCAAAAGAGGTTCTAGTATAATAGTTTGTTCACATAGTAAGGAACGTTCAGTCTAAATATAGAATTGATTACGTCAAAACTAGGAAGCCCCCAAAGGAAAATGTTGGGAAATTTAACAGAAAGATCCTACACACATTAATGCATCACCTGCATAAATATTAGCTTGGAACTATCAAAAGAAATAACGTTTTTTGTTGTTAATAATGTTTCATGTGATATGGAATTTGCAGTCTAAAACTAGACATAATGACGTAATAACTCGGAAACACCAAGGGGATATTCTAGGATTTTTCAAACAGTTTTATCAATAAAACATAAAGTAATGATCAAAATGCTGCTTTTTTATTTTTTTTCATTTTTATAAAACGGTCTTTATTCAAAGCAACACGTCACAGCAGTGTGTGTCAGCATAATGATAGTGGAAGACAGAATGGCAGAATTGTGCATTTTCAAGCAACAAGCATGATATTTGGCATGATAGTATCTTATGGTGTGTTTATCACTTCCTGACATAGGGACATTTGCAATTCAGCCTTTAATCCTTTCAGTGCCAAGGGTATTTTTGGGGGACAAAAATACATTTAAAAACATTCTAGTGGTATGCATTTTCATGAAACAAGCATGAAATTTGGCATGATAGGTTCTTATGGCATGTTTATCGATTTCTGACAGAGGGACATTTTCTATTCAGCCTTTAACCCCTTCAGTGCCAAGGACCTTTTGATCACGGGCAGTTATAATTTTTTTTTAATTCTAGTGTTGTGTATTTTCATGTAATAAGCATGACATTGGATATGATTTTTTCGTATGGATATGATTGTTTCTTATGGTATGTTTATCAATTTCTGATGTAGGGACATTTGCAATTCAGGCTTCCCCTTCAGTGCCAATAGCATTTGGATCGTGAACAGTTATTTGATTAAAAAAATGTATAGTGTTGGGCATTTTCATGTAACAAGTAAAAAAACACCCCCCAAAACTGATGCCATCAAGCAACTGGACAGACGCAAGGCCACAGTCATCTACTGCCTGCGTACTGGCCATTGCGGTCTACGTGCCCACCTGAGAAGACTGCACCTAGCTGACTCTGCACTGTGTGATTGTGCACAGTCTGACCAGACCCCAGCCTACATTCTCCAGGATTGCCCCCTATGCACAGTCCAGAGGAACCAGACCTGGCCGGAGGGGACAGACCTACACACCAAGCTGTGGGGCGCAGCCACCGACCTGGAACTCACGACAACATTCGTGGCATCTACCGGACTGAAGACTTAGAATGGCCAACGTCGAACGCTGAGAGAGAGAGAGAGAGAGAGAGAGAGAGAGAGAGAGAGAGAGAGAGAGAGAGAGAGAGAGAGAGAGAGAGAGAGAGAGAGAGAGAGAGAGAGAGAGAGAGAGAGAGAGAGAGAGAGAGATGTAACAAGCACAAACATTTGGCATGGAGGTTCCTTGCGGTATGTTTATCCATTTCTGACAGAGGGATATCTTCAATTCAGCCTTTAACCATTTTGGTGCCAAAGGCATTTTGATATCGGAATTTTAATTTAGCAAAAAATTCTAGTTTGAGGCTTCTTTTTATAAACTTTCAGGGAATTGACAAGGAAATATTCCTTAAAACGTCAGACTAATTATGACATCATTGGGATTCTCCTCCCCTTTAGGGAGAATACTATTGTGAATGAATAATGATTCTTCTTTTTCTTCTTCTTCTTCTTCTTCTTCTTCTTCTTCTTCTTCTTCTTCTTCTTCTTTTTTTCGTTTTTCTTTTTTTTCCGTATCCCCGATTTTGTCTGATTTGGCTGAAATTTTCAGGAAATTTGCAAGACCATAAAATATTAAATGATTTGGCCGAATTTTCGGCCCAATACGGCCGAAAAATTGCGAAATCGGCGAAATTTTAATCTTGGATATCTAAAAAAACAAAACATTTCCAGTATAAAACCAAACCAGAGATAAAACCGGTGTAGAGTGGCACAGAGGAAACGCGTTCGCCTCGTGCACGATAAACGTGAGTTCGAACCTGGGTACAGGGTATTTTACCTCTCACTTTACACTAAGCCTTACGTTCTAAACGTGGAGTCTTTCGGATGAGACGATAAACCGAGGTCCCGTGTGCCCATGCACTTAGCACACGTTAAACCCAATGGCAACGAAAACTTGGTCATTTGGTCAAAATTTACCCACCCACCCTTTCCTTCCTCATCAGTCACACAAAAATCGCATGCAAAAAAAATGAATGGCGCACCTCTAGCTGTGACGCACCCTCCATGTGGGAGCATCCCGAATGTCACAGAGACGCCTCTGTGACAATAAAGTACCAAATACCCCCCTAAAAAAACCAGAAGTGCCGCGTCCAGCTACGTTTGGGCATCTTTCAGTTGGCTCACGAAATAGCCCAAACTAGAAGCGACGTCACAAAACTAACTTTTGGATATTGTCGTATATGTCGGAGCACAACCGAGGCGTGGTTACTGCTACACATATCTGTATTGTTAAAAACTCGGGACTTTACTGGTGTTGCACTGCCTTCGGGCATTGCAGCCAGTATTGTTCCCACCATCTTTGTATTTACAAATGTCCCATATGTGTCTATGACCGAGAGGACGTAAAACACCATTTTTCATTCATTGGATATTGTCGGCCATGATCTGGCCCAGGTTGGAAATGAATTAGGCAATGATATGTTAAATTTGATTTTGCTGACATTTGCAGGAAAGTTGAAGGACAATTTTGTTTATGTGAAGTTTTCTTTTCCCATTATTATTATTATTAAATAGTTTGGAATTATGGAAAATTATGTAAGTTGGGTAGTGTCATATTCACTGCTTTTCACTTTGCGAATTTCGTTGTTTTATACTTGATTTTGCTGTAATTTGCAGGAAAGTTGAAGGACAATTTTTTGTGTGAAGTTTGCTTTAGGTACAGATAAAACCAGTACATTTATTTCTTATTTTTATATCATGTGATTCTTCAGACACTGAGTAACATTTGGCAGGAATGTGTTAAAGCCATGCATCATTATAGAACAACACTGATTTTTTATTTTATTAGCGGAACATTTTTCAAAATGTCTTTAAAATTGCATATTTAAAAATGATTTAAAAGGTTGGAAAGGAATTTGGCAATGATATGTTAAATAGTTTGGAATCATGGAAAATTATGCAAATTGGGCAGTGTCCAATTCACTGCTATTAACTTTTGGATTTTTTTATTTTTTTAAATTTGATTTTGCTGACATTTGCAGGAAAGTTGAAGGACAATTTTGTTTATGTGAAGTTTTCTTTTTTAAGGGGACAGGTACAGGTCTAAAAATCATTCATTCTTTGCATGTGTCTCTCCTTCGGATTTTGCGTGTTCGATCTGATAAGTTACAATAATGTTCAAATAAATAATATTAAGCTTTTGTCATATCAGGTTTTTGTAACTGTTCTGGTTCTTTTTGATGTGTTGTCGGTATTGTTCACAATCTTGCTTATTATTTTCTTAATTTCTGATGACATAACTTAAAAACTAATGCATCATTTAACATTTTGATATGTCAAAAGCTACACGTTTTGCTTGGGAACAAGTGTGCCAAATATTATAAAAAATGTGCCCATATTTGTGAAACTTATGGTTGCAAAACGAGCAGACACCATAAAATTTCACAAACGTTGAACACTGACAATCAAGGGTAATCAACTCAGTTTCAACCTCTATCACTGTTGAATGCACTGGTCTGCTAATCCGTATGCACACGCGTGTGCCTCCTGCTTCTTGATTATATAAATGGAGTCTTTTTCTTCGTCAGGCCTTTCAATCTCTCTTTGATGCTAATTTGCTTGGTAATAGTAATGCAAAGCACAATTGGTATGTCAACTTCTGAGCGTCATTTTGTCCTTTTTTTGCTCAATTATACCCCCTTTAACTCAAATTTTCAATAACACTACTGCTTTATTATAAAAACCCTTTCACAGTGTGATGCAACAATGATTACTGTAGAGAATAAACACTTTTTTTTTTATTAGAACATTTTCAAAGATATGTTGTTGTTGTTTTTAGCTATGCCTGCACACTTAACCCTGTCACCGCCAATGTCACATTTATGCACCACAATGGTTTAATACCCATGTCTGTTATCCGAAGACCCTTTTTTCTTAATTTTAGGAGATAAGGATAGGCCTAATGTTATGCAAGTCACAGAGGAATTCCCAATATTCTAGATAATTGTTTTTTTCTTCCCAGCTAAGTCTAATGGTATGATGGGGCTAAAATATGGCTGACGGCGAAAGGGTTAAACCGATTTGCAGAATTGTAGCCAAAACTATATGACTGATAGACCATGTTTGGCCATGTTGTAGGTGATGTTTGCTCTGAAGCTTGAAGCTCTCTAGCTACAGATATATTTTTTTAGGATTAAGAACATTGTGGTGGTGTTTTTTTGCAGATGTGCTAGCTGTGTCAAAAAAGGATTTCATTCAAAATATGTGTACTCTTAACAGTGGCATGGTAGAAGCATTGATTAATCTTTATGTCAACAAATATGTCGATGGAAAGTTGTTTTGTGTTGTAATCTTTTCCTTTCACTTATAATGTTCAAACGCATTTAAGCCTAGTAACCATTTTTACTGCATCACGAAATGTATTTCGTTCTGGTGGTGTTGGATAGGCCAAGCTCATTTCCAAATTTTACAGTAGGTCTAATAAGTTCATGTGGTCAGTTGGGCTCTAAGCAGACTGAAATGGGTTTTCGTTCTTGACGGAAGGTTTGCACTGTCAGAACCTTTTTTTTATATCAGGTTTCTATTAGTTTTGTTGTTGTTGCTCTCTTTCACATCATAGCAAATTAGTATATATTACATGGGGTTTTGCTTTACGCCTCTCTACCACAATATCAGGCTCCAATAAGTTTGAAAACAGTGTTATATTTGCTATATCGTGCTTGTCTATTATTGAGCTATATATCGACAGAAAATATCGCGACAATTAATACTCAATGAAAAATAACAAATGAAATGAACAGCAAGACAGTCCCTGTTGTGTCGTAGCAGATGACAGATGTCTATATTTATTAACACGTTACCCATCATGAAACACGGGAAGTGTCTTAGAGCCAAGAACATGGCCTACGACTACTTGTGTATTTTATTATCTGCTGAGTTCAATATGTTGATTTGAAAGATTATATTATTCAAGAACATGCATCTCTGTGTTAGAACTGTTCAATGCAATGAAATGACGACGAAAGAATCACAACAGTCCCGAACCCAAAAGGTCTATATTCAGCTTATACATGAACTGTCGTTGAATATTGAATATGTGTTAGTAGACAACATGAAACTATAAGATCGAGAAAAACAGTATTTTCTAACCCTAACACAGAAGGAATGCCTGTTCATATAACAGTTTAATCCTTGCTAGTTTCCTTTACGCTTCCAGTCTTGTTGGTTGATTTCTTCCATGTTAAGTACATTTTCATTGCTTAGTATTCTTCCTGAATAATGTCCAGACAGTTTCCTTGTATCGAGTACCCATGGCATAGAATATAAAGAAATTGAATGAGGAATTGAGAAAGCCTGCTATTTCTAAAACCCACAACGAACTGAAGTAGAAGTTATGATATTTTCCGCCTGCAGTTATTCCTGGAAACAGATAAGAAACACGGACAATGCATGCAGGAGAAATGCAGATGATAAATAGCACAGAATTGCCAATCAACATTTTAGTGAGTGAGATTTCCCGTGCAGAGAGTGAAGACGATGCTTCAGTACGCCATGTCACAATCTGACGAAGTTTTACAGTGGTGATTATTGTTGCCATTATGACTGTAACTGTCGAGATAACGGGTAAAGTCGCTCCAAGTACGATACCATCTAACGTGTCTATCAGACTCTTGTGACTTATATAAATCCCACCACCAGTCACCATCATCTTAATTTCATTAGTCACAGGATCAAACACACATTGAATCCAATATCGGTAACATATTATAAAATATAAACTATATATACTGACACATAATGACAAAATGATGATGGCCATGGTTTTCGTTTTCATCAGAGCCTGATACTTCAGTGGTCTGAGGATACAGTAACACCTCTCACAGGCAATAATGGCGGACAGGATGTAGGAAATAATTCCACTCGAGTGAAGGAAAACGAGATTGTTGTTGGCCATGAATTTAGGCACTGGTGTTTTTATAGCTTGATTACTCAAATGCAGGTAAAGATTTTCAGAGTGTAGAAGCAAAGATGTAGCTAAAAAGAGTTCATCAGACACAGCCAACATGAAGAGACAGAGGTTGACACGATCATGAAGACCCTGTTTGTAGAACACAACCATGTTGATGACATTGGCTGGTCCACCGATTAAAGACAGAAATGCCAATGCAAAGTCCCTGATTTCACTCACAAGTGCCTCCACCTCCTGGCTGACAATGTCGTCTGGATTGTCCCAGGGTAAATGCTGTGACTCATTGAACCTGAGTGGAATGCATCCTTTGTTCATTAACAAGTTCTGCACAACGCCCTGTGTGGACATCCTGTCCTCATCTGGTGGAGAGATGGTGGTAGGCATTGGCTGGAACATGTTATCTGCAAATGCAATGCTAGAGTTATAGGCATGGAATTTATTGACTAAATGAATTTAAATTGAAATGTATCTTTAAATTAACCCTTGTAGGATTTGTTTGTCAATTTCAGGACAGACTTAATTTGTTCTACACACATAGAATAGTTTAAATATCAGAGAAAAGGGTATAGCTGTACAACATTTCTGGGATACAAGCAGCAAAAATAGGGCCTTTAAAAGATGTAGTTTCCAGCCATGAAATGATTGAGATTGCAATAGTCTTATCCAGCACTGGAATTGTAAAACTGTACTATAATTAATGCGCTTGTTAAAATCTAATTTAGGTTTTTTTGCCCTCATTTTATTCTTGATATTATTTGTGTTTTGTTTTCATTCATATGCACATATACATCCACATGCGCGTGTGTTTACACACATGTATCCACAAGTGTGTGCGCGCACGTTACGCACATGCACGCATGCATGCTTATGCACTCACCAAACACACTTTTATTTTATTTTATTTTAAAATCTACATATCACGATTATGTGAACAGGTTTTAAATAATATCAATCAATCATTCATGCATAGCAGAAATGTTGTGAAATTATAAAACGCTTGCAGCTGAAATAATAGAAAACTAATAAATTACCTGCCCTTATGATTAACATTTTTGCTTTGCAAATATTTCTTTCTTTAAATAAATTACATTTAAGTAAATGTACTCATAACATTGCTATGCAATGCATTGTAGTTTGATATCCTGTAAACACTATAAAAAGTTTGAACACATTGTATTAACCGAATAATCAATTGTGAATTAATTATTGAAGTTTGAAAAGGCAACCAAATTAAAGAAAATAACTGCAAGAAAGCACATCAATCATTACCAGTCCGTTTTAATTAATGCCATCATCAGCCTTGTCCTATTCCAAGTCATCATCATTATCATCATCAACCATCGCTGCTTCCTCCTCCTCCACCTCCTTGTTTCTTCTGTAAATCAGGTTTAAAAAAACCAACATCTGAGTATCTAAACCTGACAGAAAAATGTTTGGGTAACACCCAAAATTCTCATGCAAATTACTTTAAACCCTGACTTACATTTCTTTCTTTATGTTGTGTGGTCTGCACTCAAACAGATTAATTAACAAACATGGGTGAAAACACACACAAAAAACAAAAACAAAACCATAATTTCCTGTAATTAACTACCTTCGCCAAAGTTATTTTCAGCACCAATTCGCCTAGCAAAGCATAAACAGCAGCCACAATGAGACAGAGCTAAGTTCACCCTAAAAAAACCGATGTCCCAGGTCTGCTCATATGACCATCACCCATACCGTATACAACAACAGTGGTGGAGAGAACGTGTACACAAACAAATCAACATGTATTCAAGAATGGCATAGCCTTCTAGTCTTGAATTATGTTACACTTAAACAACACACAACACAGAACAAACTGGTATGCCTCGATAGAAGTTGGGTTAAGCAAAGTTAGAAATAGTGAGACAAAGAGAGAGGATAACACGAAGTAAGGGAACGTAACTCTCTGTAAGTAACTCCCTTCACCAAAGTTATTTTTGGCACCAATTCGCCTAGCAAAGCATAAGCAACAGCTACACTGAGACAGACCTAAGTTCATCCTAAGAAAAACAACAACATAACAAAACAGCTTCAGAATAAACGTGTTTTGTTAATAGTTTCTAGATTGATATGGAAAGTACGGTAAATG
>CM065702.1:8980002-8982502 GCA_017654935.2 Phymorhynchus buccinoides
CTTTTTCTCTCTATTACTGTGTCTGTCGCTTTCTCTAGCTCAGTGTCTCTGTGTATGTCAGTTTCAGACTTTATGTGTGTGTGTGTGTGTGTGTGTGTGTGTGTGTGTGTGTGTGTGTGTGTGTGTGTGTGTGTGTGTGTGTGTGTGTGTGTGTGTGTGTGTGTTTGTGTGTGTGCATGTGCGCGTATGTGTGTACTTGTGGATCTGTGCAAGTGTGCTAGTATTTATTTGTGCGTTTGTGAGTGTGTGTTCATGTGTGTGTATATGCGTGTTTGTATGCATGCATGTGCGTCGCAGTGTGAGTGTGCTGTAATCTCTCTATTACTGTGTCTGTCGCTTTCTCTAGCTCAGTGTCTCTGTGTATGTATCAGACTTTCTGTCTCAGTGTCTCCTTTGTCTCTCTCTCTCTCTCTCTCTCTCTCTCTCTCTCTCTCTCTCTCTCTCTCTCTCTCTCTCTCTCTCTCTCTCTCTCTCTCTCTCTCTCTCTCTCTCTCTCTCTCTCTCTGTGTGTGTGTGTGTGTGTGTGTGTGTGCACGCGCGTGTGTGCGTGTGCGTGCGTGTGCGTGCGTGTGCGTGCGTGCGTGTGCGTGCGTGTGCGCGTGCGTCTGCGCGTATGTGTGTACTTGTGGATCTGTGCAAGTGTGCTAGTATCTATTTGTGCGCTTGTGTGTGTGTGTGTTCATGTGTGTGTATATGCGTGTGTGTATGCATGCATGTGCGTCTCAATGTGAGTGTGCTGTAATATGTGACTCATTGAACCTGAGTGGAATGCATCCTCTGTTCATTGACAAGTTCTGCACAACGTCATGTGTGGACATCCTGTCCTGATCGCGAGGAGACGCCATTGTAGTCAATGGATGAAGCATATCATATGTAACTCCAAAATTTGTTGAATGTAGTTTTTTCAAATCGATTTGTTATGACTGAAAATCCAAATAACTCCAGTTGTGTATTCTTTCATGCAATATGTTAGGACTAAAAATGCAACACACGCAATTGGTAATAATTATTTTTAAAATAAAGCTAAATAAACAAAATGAATAAAAAGCCATCCAATAGTTTTGAGAAAATCGAGTTGCAGACAGGCAGACACACAGACAGAGACACAGATCCCGTCACAATACCCGTCCTCTGGCCGAATAATCACTTTCAGTGTTTAGGGTATTGAAGATTTGTCCTCTCACATTTCACTAGGCCTTACGGTCTGAACGTGGAGTCTTTCGGATAAGACGATAAACCGAGGTCCCATGTGTCCATGCGCTTAGCACACGTTAAATCCAGTGGCAACAAAAAAGTTGTCATTTGGTAAAGTACCTAATAATACCTAATACCATCGTGTGTTTTTTCCAAATTGCCTTGGAGAGCTCCAGAAAAGAACATTTTCAGAAAAAACAACCTTTTTGAGGGGCAAGAACCCTTTCGCAGTAAATATCAGTTGTGTGCAAACTCTTTACCTTTTGTGCATTCAACGCTTAAAGTCAGGAATCTATTAACACTCCAGGCCCAGTAGTCACGAGGGCGTCTTAGACATTCGAAACGATGATTATATAGTATGTAAATTAGACTAAGCTCCCAAAACGATTGGCTGTTTAGCATAATTTACATACTAATCACCGTTTCTAATGTCTAGGACGCGCTCGTGACTACAGGGCACGATGTTTGGAGCCCACGGGATTAAAAACAATTGAAACTTAATTGACTTGATAGCTAAAACATCGAAGTTGCCAGAGTGGGGTTTTTTCACCCTTAAAATGATAGTTTTTGAAAAATGGTCATCTGAGACACTTTTATGTTTTAGAGCTCTCCAAGACATCGTGGAGAAAAGAACTGTTGTGATCTCTTATGCATAAAACCTTAGAGTTAAACCTTAAAAACCAAACTGATAGCTTGATTATATATCAACGGTTTGCTTTAACGATTTTGAGGGTTGTATTAAAAAAGATATCCTGTAGATTAAGGTGACATTGTGGCTCCACCACTCCATCGCCGATATGTTTAGAATCAACTGGAAAATTGCGACACATAAATATTACTTTAATAAAAAGGGAACAGAGAGAAATGGGGAATGGAAAATAAAGGAGAGACAAAACGTCACAATGGTATTTTGAATGTATAATTTATGTGTTAATCTTAGTGTGGTACATTTTTTTATATTTGATAACTTGTTTCAATTGTTAATTATACAGGTTCGTCTACGTGGGTAAAGTTAAGGTCACGGATATTTTAGTGCTTAAAAAAATGTTCTGGATGAGTAGCTACTAGAATTAATGACCATGTCAATAGTGAAAGTTTATCACAAAAGACCATCTGTTACCCAGAATGAAACAACACACACCTTATTTGGTATTAATAAATTTAGTACTTTATAGTCACAGAGTCGTCTCTGTGAAATTTGGTTGCTCCCACTTCTGGATCTGGTCAAGTCAAGTCAAGTCAAAATCATCTTTATTGAGGGTTAAAGAATAAGCTAACAAAGCTTTTTTTCATCCTGCCCATGGTT
>CM065702.1:8990002-8992452 GCA_017654935.2 Phymorhynchus buccinoides
TACTTTCTAACCCTAACACAGAAAGAATGCCCGTTCATATAACAGTTTAATCCTTGTTGTTTTCATTTGCGTTTCCAGTCTTGTTTTGTTGATGTCTTCCATGTTAAGTACATTTTCGTTGCTTAGAATTCTTCCTGAATAATGTCCAGACAGTTTCCTTGTATCGAGTACCCATGGCATAGAATATAAAGAAATTTAATGAGGAATTGAGAAAGATTGCTTTTTCTAAAACCCACAACGAACTGAGGTAGAAGTTATGATATTTTCCGCCTGCAGTTATTCCTGGAAACAGATAAGAAACACGGACAATGCATACAGGAGAAATGCAGATGATAAATAGCACAGAATTGCCAATCAACATTTTAGTCAGTGACACTTCCCGAGCAGAGAGTGAAGACGATGCTTCAGTACGCCATATCACAATCTGACGAAGTTTCACAGTGGTGATTATTGTTGCCATTATGACTGTAACTGTCAAGATAACGGGTAAAGTCGCTCCAAGTACGATGCCATCTATCGTGTCTATCAGACTCTTGTGACTTATATAAATCCCACCACCAATCATCATCATCTTAATTTCATTAGTCACAGGATCAAACGCACATTGAATCCAATATCGGTAACATATTATAAAATATAAGCTACATGTACTGACACATAATGACAAAATGATGATGGCCATGGTTCTGGTTCTCATCAGAGTCTGATACTTCAGTGGTCTGAGGACACAGTAACATCTCTCACAGGCAATAATGGTTGACAGGCAGAAAGAAAGAATTCCACTCGAGTGAAGGAAAATGAGATTGTTGTTGGCCATGAATTTAGGCACTGGTGTTTTTATAACTTGATTACTCAAATGCAGGTAAAGATTTTCAGAGTGTAGAAGCAAAGATGAAGCTAGAAAGAGTTCATCAGACACAGACAACATGAAGAGACAGAGGTTGACACGATCACCAAGCCCGTGTTTGTAGAACACTGCCATGTTGATTGCATTGGCTGGCCAACCAATTAGACACAACAATGCCAATGTAAAGTCTCTGATTTCACTCACAAGTTCCTCCACCTCCTGGCTGACGATGTTGTGTTGACTGTCCCAGGGTAAATACTGTGACTCATTGAACCTGAGTGGAATGCATCCTCTGTTCATTGACAAGTTCTGCACAACGCCCTGTGTGGACATCCTGTCCTCATCTGGTGGAGAGATGGTGGTAGGCATTGGCTGCAACATGTTCTCTGCAAATGCAATGCTAGAGTTATAGGCATGGAATTTATTGACTAAATAATTTGAAATAGAAATGTGTCTTCAAATTAACCCTTGTAGATTTTATTTTTAATTTCAGGACAGACCTTATTTGTTCGATGGCTATGGTGTTCAAAACGGACTATTACTTTAGATATTACATTGACGTAGGTATTGGAACTTATTATAAAAAAACTAATAACTGTTATGAAACAATGAATGCAGAAATATAATAAAAGGGGTTATGCTTTTTAATATTTCCTGCATTCTTTGTATAGTACAAGTTATTAGCTTTCGTTTTAAGTCAATAAAATATGTCAATGGACCATCTAAAGACAGTCCGTTTTGACTCCAAGCCATCGAATTTTGTTCTACACATATGGTATAGCTTAAATAGCATTGAAAAGGGTATAGCTGTACAACATTTATGGGATACACGCAGCAAACATATATATCAATCAATCAATCAATCACTATCAATCAATCACTCAATCAATCAATATTTGTATTGTCCATTTTACAGGAAATTCTTTTTCACAGCAATAAAATAATCAACAAAACAACACAATAAGTACAGAGACATAGTATAAAGAAAAGAACAAATGAAATATGCGACTGTTTTAAACACTGTGCGCACATAACATTATTGGTCACACACACCACAACCACACCACACACACACACACACACCACACACACACACACCACACCACACACACACACACACACACCACACACAACACACACACATACACAAAAAAAACACAACACCATGCACACAAACACACACACATATAACACACACACAACACACACATGCGCACGCATACAACCATTTAGCTACCCATCCATTTAACTTATACATATATACACATATATTTACACATACATACAAACATACAACTTGCATTCAAAAATTATATATCATACAAATATCTTAATCTATATGCATACATTCATAATACAACATAACATATATACATGCATACACAAACATACATAGATTTTAGAACCTACATAGATACCATAGATAGAAAGACAGAATATAGATAGATAGATAGATAGATAGGATAGATAAGAAGATAGATAGATAGATAGATAGATAGATAGATCGAAGATACATACATACATTACATACTACATAAATACATGTATTCACAATCTACCTACATACATACCTCATACATAGTTGTGGGGAAAAAGTACAAAG
>CM065702.1:8992952-8997952 GCA_017654935.2 Phymorhynchus buccinoides
GCACTTAATTTTAATTTTTCTTCTTTTCAGAACACAGAACAGCTCGTAAAGTTAAAGTTAAGTCTTGAAGTTTGTTTTTCTTGGTTCACAAAACATATATTGGAAACAAAAACGTTTGATCAAAGCAATATCTCTCTCTATATATAAGAAAAGTTTAATGTGTGTTTTGGTTTTTTTTCTTTTCAATTATTGTACGTTAACTAAAGTCTCTATATAAAAAAACGTCTCATATCCACTTCCCTATGTCCTAACCTGAAGTAAAAACACGTAATGCTCTTTCATTTCCTCTTTTGTTTATGTCTGTTTTGTTTGTGTGTAGGGCTGGAGTGGATTGTGATTTCTTTAAATAATTCCAAATCGTTGCGATGAATTAATTAAGAAAAAAACATATGTACAACCGTTGCAAACTCTTGCCCAAAAAATCGATGTATAAAGATCTAAGCCTGCCTTTAAAGTTCCTCTTTTATTTCGCAACACACTGCATTAAAAAACCGATGCACCCGACTGTGATTCGTGAGCAATGATCTCGGAATGCTGACTGTCCTACATGAATCTGTGAATCCTGCTAGCTTTTTCACTATATCGTATGTGCCCCGTAACACGATCTGTGAAATGTCTGTATTTTTGTATTCAGACATTTCGTTGTAATCGTGTATTGGGTCTACTGAGTCTAGTGAACGAAACCTGGTAGAATTATTTTAGACGAGTATTTCAAGGGACTCATGACTCACAGCATCGTCACAATTGGATCGTATGCAAGTTCCCTTCAAATACAATGTGTGTTAATGACTGTGCTGAAATGTTGATCACAAGAGGGCGGTAATTTTCAGTTTTCTATTATTTCAGTTGAACGTTTTATGATTCACCAAAATATTCTGTACATGAAAGGATTGATTGATTTTATTTAAAGTCTGTTTCACATAATCGTGATCATGTAGATTTTAAATAAATAAAATAAAAGTGTATTTGTGAGTGAATAAGCATGCCTTTGTCAGTGTGTGCATGTGCGTAACGTGCGCGGCACGTGCTTGGCGGATACATGTGTGTAAGCACACACGTATGTGGATGTAATTGGGTATTGAATGGTGAACAATATCACGAAATAAAATGCGGGCAAAGAAAACAAAATTAATGTTAACTAGCGCATTATTATAGCACAAGTTTACAATTCCAGTGCTGTATAAGCTATTGCAATCTCAGTCATTTCTGAGCTGGAAACTAGATATTTTAAAGGCGCTACGGGTTTTTTGATTTTTTTTGTTTGTGGTGTGTGCTGATATGTGCGTGCATGTGTGACATTTCTGTATTCTTACTGTACTTTTGCTTTCAATTTTGTTTTAAATCGAGCAATGTTGATCATTATTGGTTGTTCCTTCTAAAAAGTATTTTCCGATTGAATATATGGGATATGAGGGCGGGGAAGAAGGGGTCAGGTTGGGGGGGTAGTGTTGGACTCACGTTGGTGCAATTGGTTGCTTTGTATTCCCCCAATATAATTATGAATGTATGTATGTATGTAGATGTGTGGAATAGCATTGTATTGTATGAGGTATGTATGTATAGTATGTTATCCTATATTTATCTATCTATCTATCGATCTATCTATCTATCTATCTATCTATCTATCTATCTATCTATCTATATATCTGTCTTTCTATCTATGTATATATGCAGGCCTATCTATGTATATTTGTGTATGCATGTAGTTGATGTTAAATTGAATTACGAATGTATGCATATAGATTAAGATATTTGTATGATATATAATTTGTGAATGCAAGTTGTATGTTTATATAATGTATGTGTAAACATATGTGTATATATGTATAAGTTAGATGGATTAGTAGTTAAATGGTTGTATGCGTGCGCATAATGTGTGTGTTGTGTGTGTAATATGTGTGCATCGTGTTGTGTGCAAAGAAAAAAAAATCGTTTTTTTGTGGTGTGTGTGTGTGTTGGGTACTGGTGGTGTGTGTGTGTGTTGTGTGTGTGTGTTGTGTGTCGTGTGGTGGGTGTGTGTGTGTTTGTGTGGTGTGGTTGTTGGTGTGTGTGAACCAATAATTGTTATGTGTCGCACACATGTTTTAAAACATGTCGTATATTTCATTTGTTTCTTTTCTTTATACTAGGTCTCTGCTACTTATTGTGTTGTTTTGTTGATTATTTTATTGCTGCAAAAAGAATTTCCTTTAAAATGGACAATACAAAGATTGATTGATAGTGATTGATTTATATTTTGATTGATTGATTGATTGATATATATGTTTGCTGCGTGTATCCCATAAATGTTGTACAGCTATACCCTTTTCAATGCTATTTAAGCTATACCATATGTGTATAACAGAATTCGATGGTTTGGAGTCAAAAGGGACTGTCTTTAGATAGTCCATTGACATATTATTGAACTTATTACGAAAACTAATAACTTGTATAAAAAAAAAAAATGCTGAAAATATAACAAGCAAAAACCCCTTTTATATATTTCTGCATTCATTGTTTCCATAACATTTATTAGTTTTTTTATAATAAGTTCCAATACTACGTCAATGTAATATCTAAAGTAATAGTCCGTTTGGAAACTCCAAGCCATCGAAATCTAAGTCTGTCCTGAAATTAAAAATAAAATCTACAAGGGTTAATTTGAAGACACATTTCTATTTCAAATTATTTAGTCAATAAATTCCATGCCTATAACTCTAGCATTGCATTTGCAGAGAACATGTTCCAGCCAATGCCTACCACCATCTCTCCACCAGATGAGGACAGGGTGTCCACACAGGACGGTGTACAGAACTTGTCAATGAACAAAGGATGCATTCCACTCAGGTTCAATGAGTCACAGTATTTACCCTGGGACAATCCACACAACATCGTCAGCCAGGAGGTGGAGGAACTTGTGAGTGAAATCAGGGACTTTACATTGGCATTTCTGTCTTTAATCGGTGGACCAGCCAATGTCATCAACATGGTTGTGTTCTACAAACAGGGTCTTCATGATCGTGTCAACCTCTGTCTCTTCATGTTGTCTGTGTCTGATGAACTCTTTCTAGCTACATCTTTGCTTCTACACTCTGAAAATCTTTACCTGCATTTGAGTAATCAAGTTATAAAAACACCAGTGCCTAAATTCATGGCCAACAACAATCTCATTTTCCTTCACTCGAGTGGAATTCTTTCTTTCTGCCTGTCAACCATTATTGCCTGTGAGAGATGTTACTGTGTCCTCAGACCACTGAAGTATCAGACTCTGATGAGAACCAGAACCATGGCCATCATCATTTTGTCATTATGTGTCAGTACATGTAGCTTATATTTTATAATATGTTACCGATATTGGATTCAATGTGCGTTTGATCCTGTGACTAATGAAATTAAGATGATGATGATTGGTGGTGGGATTTATATAAGTCACAAGAGTCTGATAGACACGATAGATGGCATCGTACTTGGAGCGACTTTACCCGTTATCCTGACAGTTACAGTCATAATGGCAACAATAATCACCACTGTGAAACTTCGTCAGATTGTGATATGGCGTACTGAAGCATCGTCTTCACTCTCTGCACAGGAAATCTCATTGACTAAAATGTTGATTGGCAATTCAGTGCTATTTATCATCTGCATTTCTCCTGCATGCGTTGTCCGTATTTCTTATCAGTTTCCAGGAATATCCGCAGGCGGAAAATATCATAACTTCTACCTCAGTTCGTTGTGGGTCTTAGAAATAGCAGGCTTTCTCAATTCCTCATTAAATTTCTTTATATTCTATGCCATGGGTACTCGATACAAGGAAACTGTCTGGACATTATTCAGGAAGAATTCTAAGCAACGAAAATGTACTTAACATGGAAGACATCAACAAAACAAGACTGGAAACGCAAATGAAAACAACAAGGATTAAACTGTTATATGAACGGGCATTCTTTCTGTGTTAGGGTTAGAAAGTACTGTTTTACTCGATCTTATAGTTTCATGTTGTTTACTAACACATATTCAGTATTCAACGACAGTTCATGTATAAGCTGAAAATAGACCTTTTGGGTTCGGGACTGTTGTGGTTCTTTCGTCGTCATTTAATTCCATTGAACAGTTCTAACACATAGAATGTTCTTGAATATTATAATCTTTCAAATCAACATATTGAACTCAGCAGATACTAAAATACACAAGTAGTCGTAGGCCATGTTCTTGGCTCTAAGACACTTCCTGTGTTTCATGATGGGTAACATGTTACTAAATATAGACATCTGTCGTCTGCTACGACACAACAGGGACTGCCTTGCTGTTAATTTCATTTGTTATTTTTCATTGAGTATTAATTGTCACGATATTTTCTGTCGATATATAGTTCGATAGTAGACAAACACAATATAGCAAACAAAACACTGTTTTCAAACTTCTTGGAGCCTGAGATTGTGTTTACTCCAACAATATTGGTTACGTGAAGTTTGCTGTGGTAGAGAGGCTGAAGGCTAAACACCATGGCAAAACCCCATGTAATATAATACCAATTTGCTATGATGTGAAAGAGAGCAACAACAACAACACTAATAGAAACCTAAAAAAACGTTCTGACATAGTGCAAACTTTCCGTCAAGAACGAAAACCCATTTCAGCCTGTTTAGAGCCCAACTGACCACATGAACGTATTAGACCTACTGCAAAGTTTGGAAATGAACTTGGCCTATCCAACACCACCAGAATGAAAATGGTTACTAGGTTTGAATGCGTTTGAACATTAGAAGCGAAAGGAAAAGATTACAACACAAAGCAACTTTCCAACGAAATATTTGCTGATGTAAAAATTAATCAATGCTTCTACCATGTCCCTGTTAGAGTACATAGATTGTGCATCAAATCCTTTCTTGACACAGCTAGCAAATCTGCACAAAAAAAACCAATGTTCTTAATATAAAACATATCTGTAGCCATTGAGCTTCTAGCTTCAGAGCAAACATCACCTACAACATGGCCAAACATGGTCATTTTCAGCCATATAT
>CM065702.1:9005452-9007952 GCA_017654935.2 Phymorhynchus buccinoides
CCGTCGTACAGACCGTAAGGCCTAGTGGAAATGTGAGAGGACAAATCTTCAATACCCTAAACACTGAAAGTGATTATTCGGCCAGAGGACGGGTATTGTGACGGGATCTGTGTGTCTCTGTCTGTGTGTCTGCCTGTCTGCAACTCGATTTTCTCAAAACTATTTGATGGCTTTAATTATTTTTTTTTAAATTTATCTTTATTTTAAAAATAATTATTACCAATTGCGTGTGTTGCATTTTTAGTCCTAACATATTGCATGAAAGAATACACAACTGGAGTTATTTGGATTTTCAGTCATAACAAATCGATTTGAAAAAACTACATTCAACAAATTTTGGAGTTACATATGATATGCTTCATCCATTGACTACAATGGCGTCTCCTCGCGATCAGGACAGGATGTCCACACATGACGTTGTGCAGAACTTGTCAATGAACAGAGGATGCATTCCACTCAGGTTCAATGAGTCACATATTACAGCACACTCACATTGAGACGCACATGCATGCATACACACACGCATATACACACACACATGAACACACACACACACAGCGCACAAATAGATACTAGCACACTTGCACAGATCCACAAGTACACACATACGCGCAGCACGCACGCACGCACGCACGCACACGCACGCACACGCACGCACACGCACGCACACACACGCGCGTGCACACACACACACACACACACACTCACACAGAGATAGAGAGAGAGAGATAGAGAGAGAGAGAGAGAGAGAGAGAGAGAGAGAGAGAGAGAGAGAGAGAGAGAGAGAGAGAGAGAGAGAGAGAGAGAGAGAGAGAGAGAGACAAAGGAGACACTGAGACAGAAAGTCTGATACATACACAGAGACACTGAGCTAGAGAAAGCGACAGACACAGTAATAGAGAGATTACAGCACACTCACACTGCGACGCACATGCATGCATACAAACACGCATATACACACACATGAACACACACACACAAACGCACAAATAAATACTAGCACACTTGCACAGATCCACAAGTACACACATATCGCGCACAGGCACACACACAAACACACACACACACACACACACACACAACACACACACAACACACACACACACACACACACACACACACACACACACACACACACACACACACACACATAAAAGTCTGAAACTGACATACACAGAGACACTGAGCTAGAGAAAGCGACAGACACAGTAATAGAGAGAAAAAGACAGATGGTTGCAGGCATGCATCCATCTAAACACAAAAAGACTGGGCCAGACAAACAGACCTACACACAGAGAGTAACACATTTCACACAACACACACTACACTCTTCTACACAGACAGAAACACACCGACAGGAGAGAGAGAGAGAGAGGGGGGGGGAAGGGGAGACAGAGAGACAGCAAACAGATGATGGAGAATGGGAGATAATGAGAGACAGATACAGAGATAGACACGGAGACATTGAGAGACAGATACAGAGATGGACACGGAGACATAGCAAGAGAGAAGGTTAGACAGAAACAGACAGTGACACAAGCAGACAGGGAGAGAGAGAGAGAGAGAGAGAGAGAGAGAGAGAGAGAGAGAGAGAGAGAGAGAGAGAGAGAGAGAGAGAGAGAGAGAGAGAGAAAGGGACAGAGAGAGACAGAGACAGAGACAGACAACACAGAGATAACTTACACACGCACACACCACGCACGCACGCACACGCAACACGCACGCGCACACGCACACGCACACACACACACACACGCGCGCGCCTAGTGTCAAGTCTAATCAGAAAGGGACAGAATCTCAGTACTCTACAGCCTCGTTCTCGTTCACTCATTACCAATGTGCATATCCTTCAATAATCGTGAATGTTCCTCTGTCTTAGCAGCGCCAACACCACGCACATTCTTGGGCACGCCTACGCTCACCTCCCCATCCCCACCCTCATACAAGTTTTTCTAGGGTTTCTTTTCCCAGCAAAGAAATGCCTTTGCCTTCTATGGCACGAGCTTCTCTTGACTGTACTTGACAGGCAGATCCCGTACTACAGCTTGAGATGTACCCAACACACGCTTAAGCCTGCCACGAACATACACAGACAATGTCCAGATGTGTTTTCGCTAGTGTGATTGCCATGCAACGTTCTTTTTCTTCATCATTTCCATATTTTTTCTGTCTACAAAATTCGAACTTGTTCCAGAGTTGAATGCAAATTGTGATCTTCACGCTCCCACAGTACAACAATGTCAATCATGTTCGAGTTTCTTGTTTCCATGCGTCACGCCGGAACTCCATTCACTCCTTTCATTCATTATTGTCATCATCAGCACCATCTCCTGCACGAAACACACGCACACGTTCTCTCTCTCCCTCGAGAAATTCAGTCTCTTTTTCGTTGTTTTAGATTTCGCACAACTGCAAAATGGCCCATTTTGCTTAGAGACATATTTTTCTTATATACTGACCGGCAAAAGAAACAACACACGTAGGAGGGGAGCAGAGAGAG
>CM065702.1:9010452-9015533 GCA_017654935.2 Phymorhynchus buccinoides
AAATTTATATAGCGCCCATCCTACTATGTAGGCCACAGGGCGCTTTACACAAAATTGAAATGGAATAAAAACATGAAACAAAAATCCAATAACATCAGCAGACAAAACAATACACATATCAATCAGCAACAACTGCTGTGACTACTACTACTACTACTACTACTACTACTACTACTACTACTACTACTACTACTACTAACTACTACTACTACTACTACTACTACTACTACTACTACTACTACTCTTGTCTGTTTTTGTTTGTGTGTATGGCTGGAGTGATTTGTGAGTCCAAATCGTTACGATGAAATGAAATCAGAAAAAACCCCATATAGTACAACCATATGCAAACTCTTGCAAAACCAAATCGGATGTAAAAAGACAATAAGCCTGCCTTTAAATTTCCTTTCTATTTCGCAGACAGAGGCAGACACACTGCATACGATGCGACCCGACTGTGACATTCGTGAGGCATGATTCTCGTGAAATGCTACTGTCTACATGAATCTGATTAAGTCCTGCTAGTTTTGTTCACTATATTTGTAGTGCCCCGTACACGAATCTGATGAAATGTCTGTATTTTTGTATCAGACATTTTATGTCATTCGTATATTGGGGTCCACATGAGCATAGTGAACGAAAACGGTAGAATTATTTTTAGACGGAAGTATTTCAAGGTGAATCATGACTCACAGACAACGTCACAATTGGATCGTATGCAGTTCCCCTTTATCGTGCATGCGAACTACATAGTCTATTTTTCAAATGAAATGTGTGTGATGACTGTGCTGAAACCCCCCAAAAACTTTTAACAAAGAATTAAAAAAAAATAGTCTGCAATATCCCGTGTTTTTTCTTCAATGTTGAAGTTATGTTTACCTTCGTAAACGAAGTCTTGGTTAATAGTAAAGCAAGGGAAAGTAGCTCTCTGTAAGGGAAATTAAGGGGGGAAATAGTAATTAACTCCCTTCAGCAAAGTTATTTTCGGCACCAATTCGCCTAGCAAAGTATAAGCAACAGCCACATTGAGACGGACCCAAGTTCATCCTCAAAAAAAGGATGACCCAGGTCTGCCTATATGACCATCACCCACACAGTACACAACAACAGTGGTGGAGAGAATGTGTGCACAAATAAATCAACATTAATTCAAGAATGTCATAGCCCTAGTGCAACTACCAGCGCATGCGCCCAACAAATTGTCGCGCAGAGACCCCCATTTACCGTACTTTCCATATCAATCTAGAAACTATTAACAAAACACGTTTATTCTGAAGCTGTTTTGTTATGTTGTTGTTTTTCTTAGGATGAACCTAGGTCTGTCTCAGTGTAGCTGTTGCTTATGCTTTGCTAGGCGAATTGGTGCCAAAAATAACTTGTGTGAAGGGAGTTACTTACAGAGAGTTACGTTCCCTTACTTCGTGTTATCCTCTCTCTTTGACTCACTATTTCTAACTTTGCTTAACCCAACTTCTATCGAGGCATACCAGTTTGTTCTGTGTTGTGTGTTGTTTAAGTGTAACATAATTCAAGACTAGAAGGCTATGCCATTCTTGAATACATGTTGATTTGTTTGTGTACAATTCATTCTCTCCACCACTGTTGTTGTATGTGTACGGTGAGGGGTGATGGTCATATAGGCAGAACTCTGGGACATGTCGACGTTTTTTTTATTAGGGTGAACTAGCTCTGTCTCATTGTGGCTTATGATTGTTGTTTATGCTTTGCTAGGCGAATTGGTGCTGAAAATAACTTTGGCGAAGGTAGTTAATTACAGGAAATTATGGTTTTGTTTTTGTTTTTTGTGTGTGTTTTCACCCATGTTTGTTAATTAATCTGTTTGAGTGCAGACCACACAACATAAAGAAAGAAATGTAAGTCAGGGTTTAAAGTAATTTGCATGAGAATTTTGGGTGTTACCCAAACATTTTTCTGTCAGGTTTAGATACTCAGATGTTGGTTTTTTTAAACCTGATTTACAGAAGAAACAAGGAGGTGGAATAGGAGGAAGCAGCGATGGTTGATGATGATAATGATGATGACTTGGAATAGGACAAGGCTGATGATGGCATTAATTAAAACGGACTGGTAATGATTGATGTGCTTTCTTGCAGTTATTTTCTTTAATTTGGTTGCCTTTTCAAACTTCAATAATTAATTCACAATTGATTATTCGGTTAATACAATGTGTTCAAACTTTTTATAGTGTTTACAGGATATCAAACTACAATGCATTGCATAGCAATGTTATGAGTACATTTACTTAAATGTAATTTATTTAAAGAAAGAAATATTTGCAAAGCAAAAATGTTAATCATAAGGGCAGGTAATTTATTAGTTTTCTATTATTTCAGCTGCAAGCGTTTTATAATTTCACAACATTTCTGCTATGCATGAATGATTGATTGATTTTATTTAAAGTCTGTTCACATAATCGTGATATGTAGATTTTAAAATAAAATAAAATAAAAGTGTTTTGTGAGTGTATAAGCATGCCTGTGTCAGTGTGTGCATGTGCGTAACGTGCGCGCACACACTTGTGGATACATGTGTGTAAACACACGCGCATGTGGATGTATATGTGCATATGAATGAAAACAAAACACAAATAATATCAAGAATAAAATGAGGGCAAAAAAACCTAAATTAGATTTTAACAAGCGCATTAATTATAGTACAGTTTTACAATTCCAGTGCTGGATAAGACTATTGCAATCTCAATCATTTCATGGCTGGAAACTACATCTTTTAAAGGCCCTATTTTTGCTGCTTGTATCCCAGAAATGTTGTACAGCTATACCCTTTTCTCTGATATTTAAACTATTCTATGTGTGTAGAACAAATTAAGTCTGTCCTGAAATTGACAAACAAATCCTACAAGGGTTAATTTAAAGATACATTTCAATTTAAATTCATTTAGTCAATAAATTCCATGCCTATAACTCTAGCATTGCATTTGCAGATAACATGTTCCAGCCAATGCCTACCACCATCTCTCCACCAGATGAGGACAGGATGTCCACACAGGGCGTTGTGCAGAACTTGTTAATGAACAAAGGATGCATTCCACTCAGGTTCAATGAGTCACAGCATTTACCCTGGGACAATCCAGACGACATTGTCAGCCAGGAGGTGGAGGCACTTGTGAGTGAAATCAGGGACTTTGCATTGGCATTTCTGTCTTTAATCGGTGGACCAGCCAATGTCATCAACATGGTTGTGTTCTACAAACAGGGTCTTCATGATCGTGTCAACCTCTGTCTCTTCATGTTGTCTGTGTCTGATGAACTCTTTCTAGCTTCATCTTTGCTTCTACACTCTGAAAATCTTTACCTGCATTTGAGTAATCAAGCTATAAAAACACCAGTGCCTAAATTCATGGCCAACAACAATCTCATTTTCCTTCACTCTAGTGGATTTATTTCCTACATCCTATCCGCCATTATTGCCTGTGAGAGGTGTTACTGTATCCTCAGACCACTGAAGTATCAGGCTCTGATGAAAACGAAAACCATGGCCATCATCATTTTGTCATTATGTGTCAGTATATATAGTTTATATTTTATAATATGTTACCGATATTGGATTCAATGTGTGTTTGATCCTGTGACTAATGAAATTAAGATGATGGTGACTGGTGGTGGGATTTATATAAGTCACAAGAGTCTGATAGACACGTTAGATGGTATCGTACTTGGAGCGACTTTACCCGTTATCTCGACAGTTACAGTCATAATGGCAACAATAATCACCACTGTAAAACTTCGTCAGATTGTGACATGGCGTACTGAATCATCGTCTTCACTCTCTGCACGGGAAATCTCACTGACTAAAATGTTGATTGGCAATTCTGTGCTATTTATCATCTGCATTTCTCCTGTATGCATTGTCCGTGTTTCTTATCTGTTTCCAGGAATAACCGCAGGCGGAAAATATCATAACTTCTACCTCAGTTCGTTGTGGGTCTTAGAAATAGCAGGCTTTCTCAATTCCTCATTAAATTTCTTTATTTTCTATGCCATGGGTACTCGATACAAGGAAACTGTCTGGACATTATTCAGGAAGAATACTAAGCAATGAAAATGTACTTACCATGGAAGAATCAACCAACAAGACTGGAAGGCGTAACGGAAACTAGCAGGTAAACGTATATGACCAGGCATTCCTTCTGTGTTAGGTTAGAAATACATGTTTTTCTCGATCTTATAGTTTCATGTTGTCTACTAACACATATTCAAATATTCAACGCCGTTCATGTATAAGCTGAATATAACCTTTTGGGTTTCGGGACTGTTTGTGATTCTTGGTCGTCGTCATTTCATTGCATTGAACAGTTTTCTAACACAGAGATTCCATGTTCTTGAATCATATAATCTTTCAAATCACATATTGAACTCAGCAGATAATAAAATACACAGTAGTCGTAGGCCATGTTCTTGCTCTAAGACACTTCCCGTGTTTCATGATGGGTAACGTGTTTAATAAATATAGACATCTGTCATCTGCTTACGACCAACAGGGACTGTCTATGCTGTTCATTTCATTTGTTATTTTTTTCATTGAGTATTATTGTCGCGATATTTTCTGTCGATATATTAGCTCATAATAGACAAGCACATATAGCAAAATATAACACTGTTTTCAAACTTATTGGAGCCTGATATTGGTGTATAGAGGCGTAAAGCAAACCCCATTAATATATACTAATTTGCTACTGATGTGAAAGAGAGCAACAACAACAAAACTAATAGAACCTGATATAAAAAAAAGGTTCTGACAGTGCAAACCTTCCGTCAAGAACGAAACCCCTTTCAGTCTGCTTATAGCCCAACTGACCACAGAACTTATTAGACCTACTGTAAAATTTGGAAATGAGCTTGCCTATCCCACACCACCAGAACGAATACATTTCGTGATGCAGTAAAAATGGTAAATATTCTTAAATGCGTTTGAACCTTATAAGTGAAAGGGAAAGGTTACAACACAACAACTTTCCATCCCGGGAACCACAACTTTAAATTTGTTTGACATGAAGATTAATCATGCCTTCTCCATTCCAACTGTTTAAGAGTACACATATTTTA
>CM065702.1:9016033-9038515 GCA_017654935.2 Phymorhynchus buccinoides
GCACATTTATTTTATTTTCTTCTTTCAGAACACAGAACAGATCGTAAGTTAAGTTAAAGTACTTGAGTTTGTTCTTAGTTCACAAAACATATATTGGAACAAAAAACGTTTTTGATCACAGCAATTCTTCTCTCTATATATAGATGAAATTAATGGTGTGTTTTGTTTTTTTCTTCTTCAATTATTGTACGTTATAAAGTCCTCTATATACAAAAACGTCTCATATACCAGACTCCTATGTCTAAACCTGAAGTAAAAAACACGTAAGTGCTCTTTCATTTCTCCTTTTGTTTATGTCTGTTTTGTTTTGTGTATGCTGGAGTGATTTGTGAGTTTTTTAAAATAATTCAAAATCCGTTGCGATGAACTGAATTTTAAGAAAACATATCGTACAACCGTAGCAACTCTTGCCCAAAATCGGATGTATAAAGATCCTAAGCTGCCTTTAAGTTTCCTTTTTATTTCGCAAATCACCTGCATACGATGCCACCCGACTGTGACATTCGTGAGGCATGATTCTCCGTGAAATGCTACTGTCTACAATGAATCTTGATGAAATCAGCTAGCTTTGTTTCACTATATCGTAGTGCCCCCGTACACGAAATATGATTAAATGTCTGTATTTTTTGTTCAGACCTTTCGGTGTAATTCGTGTATTGGGGTCTAGCTGATTATAGTGAACGAAAACGGTAGAATTATTTTTAGACGGAAGTATTTCAAGGGGACTCATGACTCCAGACATCGTCACAATGATCGTATGTCAGTTCCATTCAAATACAATGTGTGTGTGACTGTGCTGAAATGTTGATCACAAGAGCAGGTAATTTTCAGTTTACTATTATTTCAGTTGCAACTTTTATGTTTCACCAAATATTCTGTACATGAATGATTGATTTGAATTTTATTTTAAAGTCTGTTCACATAATCGTGATATGTAGATTTTAAATAAAATAAAATAAAAGTGTTTTGTGAGTGAATAAGCATGCCTGTGTCAGTGTGTGCATGTGCGTAACGTGCGCGCACGTGCTTGCGGATCTAGTGTTTGTAAGCACAACGTATGTGGATGTTATGGTAATATGAATGGTGAACATATCACGAATAACAATGCGGCAAAAGGAACAAAATTAAATGTTTAACTAGGCGCATTAATTATAGCACAGTTTTACAATTCCAGTGCTGGATAGACTATTGCAATCTCATTTCATTTCTGAGCTGGAAACTTACATATTTTAAAAGCGCTTACGGTTTTGATTTTTTTTGTTTGTGTGTTTGGTGCCTGCTATGTGCGTGCATGGTGACATTTCTGTATTTCTTATGTACTTTTGCTTCCATTTTTGTTTTAAAATCAGAGACAATGTTATCAGTATTTGTTGTTCCGTCTAAAAAGTATTTCCGATGAATATATGGGATAGAGGCGGGGAAGAGAGGGGGAGTGGGGGGGCGGTGTTGACTCAGTTTGTGCAACTTTGGTTGCTTTGTAATTTTCCCAACAATATGTTAATAATGTAGTATGTATGTAGATGTGTTATATACATGTATTGTATGTATGTATGATATGTAATGTATGTATCTATGCTATCTATCTATCGAATCATTCTAATCTATCTATCTATCTATCTATCTATCTCTCTATCGATCTATCTATATATCTGTCTTTCTATCTAGTATCTATGTAGGTCTATCTATGTATGTTTTGTGTATGCATGTCGAATATGTAATGTTGTATTACGAATGTAGCATATGACTAAGATATTTGTATGATATATATTTGTGAATGCAAGTTGTATGTTTGTATTTGTTTAAATATAATTGTGTATATAATGTATAGAGTTAAATGGATGATGGGTATCTAAATGGTTGTTAGGCGTGCGCATGTGTGTGTTGTGTGTGTGTAATGTGTGCTGTGTGTGTGCATGTGTGTGTGTGTGTGTGTGTATGTGTGTGTATGTGTGTGTTTGTTGTGTGTGTGTGTGTGTTGTGTGTGTGTGTGTGTGATGGGTGTGTGTGTGTGTGTGGTTGTTGTGTGTGTGACCAATATGTTATTGCACACAGTGTTTAAAACAGTCTCATATTCATTTGTTGTCGTTTTCTTTATACTATTCTCTGTACTATTGTGTGGTTTTGTTATTATTTTTATTGCTGGAAAAATAATTTCCTGTAAATGACAATACAGAATATTGATTGATAGTGATT
This sequence comes from Phymorhynchus buccinoides, assembly GCA_017654935.2. Lineage (NCBI taxonomy): Eukaryota > Metazoa > Mollusca > Gastropoda > Neogastropoda > Raphitomidae > Phymorhynchus > Phymorhynchus buccinoides. The sequence continues at coordinate 9,018,227 of CM065702.1, forward strand.
GATTGATAGTGATTGAATTGGATTGTTGATATATATGTTTGCTGCGTGTATCCCATAAATGTTGTACAGCTATACCCTTTTTCAATGCTATTTTAAGCTATACCATAATGTGTAGAAACAAAATTCGTGGCTGGAGTCCAAAACGGACTATCTTTAGATGGTCCATTGACATATTTTTGACTTATACGAAACTAATAACTTTTACTAATAAAAGAATGCGGAATATAAAAAGCATAAACCCCTTTTTTAGATTTCTGCATTCATTGTTTTCATACATTTATTAGTTTTTCTTATAATAAGTCCAAATATTTACGTCAATGTAATAATCTTAAAGATAGTCCGTTTTGACTCCAAGCCATCGAAATTTAAGTCTGTCCTGAATTGAAAATAAAAATCTAGCAAGGGTTAATTTGAAGACACATTTCTATTTCAAATTATTTAGTCAATAAATTCCCATGCTATAACTCTAGCATGCATTTGCAGAGAACATGTTTTCTCAGCCAAATGCCTACCACCATCTCTCACAGATGAGGACAGGGTGTCCACACAGGACGGTGTACAGAACTTGTCAATGAACAAAGGTTCATCTCACTCCCGGTTCGATGAGTCACAGTAGTTACCCTGGGACAGTCACACCAACATCGTCGCCAGGAGTGGAGGAGCTTGTGAGTGAAATCATGGACTTTACATGCATTTCTGTCTTTAATCGGTGGACCAGCCAATTCATCAAACATGGTTTGTGTTCTACAAACAGGGTCTTCCATGATCGTGTCAACCGCTGTCCGTCTTCATGTTTGTCTGTGTCCTGATGAACTCTTTCTAGCTACATCTTTGCTTTCTCTACCCTCTGAAAATCTTTACCTGCATTTTGAGTAATCAAGTTTAAAAACACCATTGCCTAATTCATGGCCAACAACATTCTCTTTTCCTTCACGCGAGTGGGATAGATTCTTTCTTTCTGCCTGTCAACCATATTGCCTGTGAGAGATGTTACTGTGTCCTCAGACCACTGAAGTATCAGAACTCCTGATGAGAACCGAAACCAGGGCCATCATCATTTTGTCATTATGTTTCCATACATGTAGCTTATATTTTATAATATGTTACCAGATATTGGATTTCATGTGCGTTTGATCCTGTGACTAATGAAATTAGATGATGATGATTGGGGTGGGATTTATTAATCACAGAGTCTGATAGACACGATAGATGGCATCGTACTTGGGAGCGACTTTCCCGCTTATCCTGACAGTTAAGTCATAATGGCAACAATATCACCACTGTGAAACTTCGTCAGATTTGTGATATGGCGTACTGAAGCAACTCGTCTCACTCTCTTGCACAGGAAATCTCATTGACTAAATGTTTGATTGGCATTCAGTGCTATTTATCATCTGCATTTCTCCTGCATGTGGCGTTGTCCGATTTCTTATCGAGTTTCCAGGCATATCCGCAGGCGGGAAACTATCATAACTCTACTCAGTTCGTTGTGGTCTTAGAAATAGCAGGCTTTCTCATTCCTCATTAAATTTCTTTATAATTCTATGCATGGGTACTCGATACAAGGAAACTGTACTGTACATTATCAGGAGAATTCTAAGCAACGAAAATGTACTTAACATGCAGACATCAACAAAACAAGACTGTAAACGCAAACTGGAAAACAACAAGGATTAAACCTGTTTATATGAACGGCATTCTTTCTGTGTTAGGGTAGAAGTATGTTTTATCTCGATCTTATAGTTTCATGTTGTTTACTAAACACTATTCAGTATTACATCAACGACAGTTCATGTATAAGCTGGAAAAATAGACCTTTTGTTCGGGACTGTTGTGGTTCTTTTCTCGCCATTTAATTCCATTGAACAGTTCTACACAGAATGTTCTTGAATATTATATCTTCATCAACATATTGAACTCAGGCGATACTAAAATACACAGTAGTCGTAGGCCATGTTCTTGGCTCGAAGCACTTCCTGTGGTTTCATGATGGTACATGTTACTAAAAATATAACATCTGTCGTCTGCTACGACCACAACAGGGACTGCTTTGCTGTTCTTTCATTGTTATTTTTTCATTGATATTAATTGTCGCGATATTTCTGTCGATATATAGTTTGTCGATAGAGACAAACACATCTAGCAAACAAACACTGTTTTCAAACTTCTTGGAGCTGAGATTTGTGTTTTACTCACACAATATTGGTTACGTGAGTTTGCTGTGTGAGAGGCTGCAGGCTAACACACATGGCAAAACCCATGTAATATAATACCAATTTGCTGATGATGTGAAAGAGAGCAACACAACAACAATAGAAACCTAGAACAAAACGTTCTGACATAGTGCAAACTTTCGTCAGAACGAAAACCCATTCAGCCTGTTTAGAGCCCAACTGACCACATGAACGTATTAGACCTACTGCAAAGTTTGGAAATGAACTTGGCCTATTCCAACACCACCAGGAATGAAAATGGTTTTACTAGGTTTGAATTCGTTGAACTTTAGAAGCGAAGGAAAGATACAACACAAAGCACTTTCCAACGAAATATTTGCTGAATGTAAAATTAATCAATGCTTCTACCATGTCCCTGTTAGAGTACTAGATTGTGCATCAAATCCTTTCTGCACAGCTAGCAAATCTGCAAAAAACAACCAATGTTCTTAATATAAACATATCTGTAGCCCTTGAGCTTCTAGCTTCAGAGCAAACATCACCTACACATGGCCAACATGGTCATTTTCAGCCATATATTTGTTGCTACAATTCTTGCAAATCGGTTTAAAGGGTTGCATGCATAGTTTAAAAAAAACAACAAGAAAATTATTTTTGAGTTTCTAATAAGAAAATGGTTTATCCTTTAGAGTAATTATTGTTGCATCACACTGTGAAAGTTTGTTTTTTTTAAATAATAAAGCAAGTAGTGTTTCTTGAAATGTGTGTTAGAGGGGTGTAATTGACAAAAAAAGGACAAAAATGACGCCACAGACGCTGATATACCATTGCTTTTTTTTTTCGCGATTACCAAGCAAATTAGCATCAAGAGAGATTGAAAGGCCTGAAGAAGAAAGAAAGACTCCATTTATTATAAGCAAGAAGCATAAGGGCATACGCCATGTGGCCATACGTATAGCAAACAGTGCATTCAACAGTGATAGAGGTTGAAACTGAGTTGATTACCCTTGATTTTTCAGTGTCCACGTTTGTGATTTGTATGGTGTTCTGCTCGTTTTGCAACCATACTTTAACAAATATGTGGCACAACAGACATTTTTTATAATATTTTGGCACACTTTTCACAGCAAAAGTTTCCTGCATTGGGTTTATCGTGTGGTAAGTGTATGCATGGGCACACGGGACCTCGGTTTATCGTCTCTCCGAAAGACTCCACGTTTAGACCTTGAGGCCTAGTGTAAAGGTGAGAGGTAACATAACCTGTACCCGGCCAACGCGTTACCTCTGTGCACTCTACACCGGTTTTTATCCTGGTTTGGTTTTTATACTGGAAATGGGTTTTTTAAGATTCCAAGATTAACATTTCGCCGAGTTTTCGCAATTTTTCGGGGCCATTTATATTTTATGTTTTTTTCAATGTCCTACATTTCAACCAATCACACAAAAGGAAAGGAACAAAAAGAAAAAGAAAGATTAATCTCTTTTATAAGAAACAATCTGCTGCTTCTTTGCTAGTGTTCATTGTGGGGGGGGGGAGGGGGTTGGGTAAGAAACTAGTGTTTTTGAAACCGTTCAGATTAAAAAGACTTAGGAGTCATATTTGATTCTAAACTCAAATTTGATAAACACACATAACAACAGTAGTAACAGGCCATATCATATTGGGTTTATTAGAAGAAGTTTTCATGAATTGAATACGAAGTTTTTATTGAACCTATATAAAACTTTAGTAAGACCTCATCTGTGTATGGAAATCTATTTGGAACCTTTTCTTAAAAGACATCTACACAAATTGAAAAGGTACATGTCGAGCACCACATTAATAATAATAAAAAATAGTGGAATATGGGACAAACTTTCATAAGTTAAGTTTACCATCCTTAACTTTAGAAGATTGAAGGGAGCTTTGATAAATGTATATAATTTTTTTAATAATCCTTCAAAACTAACAAGCCTTTGTTTTCAATGTCTAACGATTTTGAGAACCTGTAACAGTGATCTAAAAATCTAACCCATAAGTAGAACTATATGAGGAAAAACTAATTTTCTAATAGAGTCACAGCACTGGAACAATCTCCCTGTCACAACTAAACTTGCTTCAACATTAACCATTTCAAAACCTCCAGATTAGTGACCACCAAAATTAATGTTTTTTAAATACAATTATGATTAGACGATAATGAAAGTTAAAAGCGCCCACAGCATATCCCAATCTGATTGATGAACAAAACACAATAACAAACAATCAAAGATATGGCACATCAAGAGGCCGAGAGGCCTGGCTCCCTGAAGATCGACCTGCTGACCTTAATTTTCTTAAAGTTACCTTCTATCAGTCCTAAAGTTATGGCGTCAGTGCGTCATACATTAAAGGCTGCAGAAGTAATGACGTCCATAACTGGGAAATCAAAAGAAGAATTTCAGGATTTTGAACAGAGATATTCTAGACATCCTGATATAATGAAAGCTCAATGTGACCTGAGGTTAACACAACAGCCCATGTTTGTATCTAATTTGTGTTTCACAGACATAACATTTGCGGCCTAAAATATCAATGACTGAAAGTTTTTTATATTTCGCACGATTTTGCTCTGATAATGTTTCATTATAAATTGGTTGTAGTATGGATCGTTCATTAAACCATAATTTTGCTTCATTTACGTTGGCAATAAAAAAAAGCCTACTTGGACGTTTCTCTGCTTGAGATGTTGGTTCATCGCGCAATTATTCATTCAACACTATACATTCGCGCGCGACGCAACGAACACATTCACAAACATACATTTTTGTTGTGTAAACCATACACTTGCGCACTGCGCACACACACACATACATGTGCACACACACACACACACACACACACACGTACACACACACACACACACACACCACACAGACACACACACTACACACAACACACACACTACACTACACACAACACACACACGGACACACGCACACAAACAAACACACACACAAACACAAGCGAACACCAACACACAAACACACACACACGCAACCACACCACACACACACCACACACACACACAACACACACACACCATCACCACAAACACACAAACACCCACACACGCAAACACAACACACACACACACACACACACGACACACACACACACACCCCACACACACACACACACACCCGCAGTGGCACATATTTTTGTCTATCACGCTCTACCCCATACAGACACACACACATTCACTCGCGCACACAAAGACAACGCGCGCGCAACACGCACACGCACGACCACACACCTATACACACACACACACACACACACACACACACACACACCAGACACCACACATCACCACACACCACACGCACATACATTATTTTCTATCCCACAACACCATACACAGACACACACACTCCATCACCTCACTCACTCACTCCATACACAACACTCACACATACATACTACACATGATACTAACATCTTCTTCCCCAAATACGTTTGTATGCGTTTGCGTGCATGTGTATGCGTGTTGTGTCTCCGTGCGTGTGTGAATAAAGTAAAGGCCGGTTACGTACTGCAATTTGACTGAATCTTATTGATGCAAGTTTGGGCCTGCAGTGTTCCTTTCAAATATTTTTTATTTGTGCTTTTAATCAAATTACTGTTTTATTCAAATGTCACCATGTACAATTAAAAGTTTAACTGAGAAGCATCATTTTTTCAGACACTCCAGGTTTGTCCGTGAACGTGCATGCTCACATCACACACACACACACACCACACACACACACACACACACACACACACACACAACAGCACACACGCACGCACGCCCACACCACACACACCCCACACGCCACCCCACCGCACTCACACACAGCACCACGACATACACACCACACACACACACACACAACCGCACACACACACACAATCACGCTACGCGCGCAAGTAAGAAGGCACACATAAATGCACATAACTCGCGCGTGTTCGCGTACACAGCACTTACATTTACAACACACACACACACACACCACACACCACAACACGCACTACGCACACGCACACACAGAACACACACCACACTCACCGCACGCACGGCACGTACGAAGCACGCATACATGCACATACCGCGCACGCGCGTACACAAGCACTTACATTTACACACACATATATACACACATGCGTTCATACGTACTTTCACAGCAAGCAACTAATACGACAAAGAAACGCGCGCGCAGCGTGCGCACACTACCTTCAACTAAAAGTCATACACACATATTTTATATATATTTCTCCTTGTTCTCTGTTCTCTTCTGCTTTTGTGAAACGAGTCTTTCTTTATCTGACTGTTCTGTCTGTCTGTACTGTCTTACTTCTCTCTCACTCTGTCTCTCTCTCTCTCTCTGCCCCTCTCTCACTCCCCCTCTCTCTCTTCCTTGTCTCTCTTTCTCGTCTCTGTCTGTCTGTATGTCTGTCTGTCTTTGCTCTGTTCTCTCTCTCTCTCCTCTCTCTCTCTCTCTCCTCTCTCTCTTTCTCTCTCTCTCTCTTTCTCCTCTTCTCCTTCTTCTCTCTCATAAAATGAATTAGTGTATAATGCGGACGTCATTGGTGCTGCGGCGCGTCGGTTGTATATATATATATGTGTGTTGTTGAGTGTGTGTGTGTGTGAATGTGTGCGAGTGTGCATATGCATCCGTGTGTGCTGTGTGTGTGCGCGTGTGTGTACGTGCGCTCGTGCGCGTGTGTGTACGTGCGCTCGTGCGCGCTTGCTTGTGTGTATGTATGTGTGTCGTGCATGCGCGCCCGGCGTGTATGAGCATGTTCGCGTCGTGTGTTCTATCAACTCCTGTGTTGGCATAGTCGTGTGTTGTGTGGTGTCGTCGGCGCGCGCGCGCGTGTGTGTATGGTTGCTGTCAGTATTAATTAGGCTTATTTTGTGCACTCTTATTAGATACAAAAACGAGATGCTAAGATGCAATGTTTATTCTCTAGCCCTACTTGTTACGACTATGAGAAGATCGCCAATAATTAGAAAGCACGGTTAAATTGTAAACCAAACGTCGAAGAAGGTGGAAAGAAGGCAAATTGCCTGATGTATGACAAGTACCATACATCACATCTTAGATAAGTCAAAATCACTTGTATTTATCAACCTCTCAGGCTCCCAGGGAATTACATATTCATGGTGACACCGATATAACATATAGTACAATCCTGACAATAATCATGCATGAATATTAAGTATAGCTATAGTAGTAGGCTTCTGGTGCTATCATATGACAATAAACCTTCACACAAATATTCTTACATTTTACATTCTAAACGACGCTGTTAGTCTATTGAACCATTGCTCGAGAAAATTAGAAATCCAACGCAACTTATCAAACACAAATCAAACATCAGAATCCCTCTGTTCCCCACAGGAGCGTAGATGCGCCATGCCGCCGTTATGCGCCTAACTAAAAAAAAAAAATAGCTAGGGGCCTAGCATGTCCGACTTCCGCTGAAGGAAATCCTTGTGTACACTAATAATAGAAAAAAAGGGCAGGGGGATGACGTTAGCGACTAGTAAAGGACAGAACGGATTTCGCAGAGGACAGCATAGAACCAGGGAAAAGACACGTCACAGAGAGTGGCAGATTAAGGGAAACCACAAGCACAAACTTCCAGAGGGTGGGGGCGGGAAACTAATTTGTACGACAAAGACCAACCTCCCTGCTAATCCTCCGCGTGGGGGACCAGAAGTCATGTCACGAGATGCATACTTGACTGATAACTCACCACTACGGTTGAAGGGTATTAAGTCCGGCCATGTATTACGGTATACCGCACTCTAATCAATAGAATGGTCTTTCGTTGAATAGTCTTGCCTAATTTGTGTCACATTTAAAACTCTAAATGTCAATAGAGGCTAGCTATATCATCATCCAAAGAATCAATCATTAAGTAGATCGCATAATTTCTTTTTTCTGTTTCATTCTATGTGTAATTTAATGTCTTAATCATTAGTCCATTTTCCTCTGATCCCACTTTTGAACTTAATGGCTAAGAAATATGATTTTCACACGAAGTTGATTAAAAGTCATAGCTGTTTCTTGTGTCCTAACTATTTAAACCTTAATCGCCCATAGGTATGTAAAAGCTAGCCTCTGAGTAACAGGTCAGACATATAGAATATTATCGGCTCAGTAGCGATTTCCATGTACTCAATTTTATTATTTTAGTGATGCAACAATTATGAAAAACAATACGTTCACTTCACAAACTAAGGTGTAGAGTGGCACAGAGGTAACGCGTTCGCCTCGTATGCAAAATAAACCCGAGTTCGAACCTGGGTACATGGGATTTTCCCTTTCACTCTGCACTAGGCCTTACGGGTCTGAACGTGGAGCTCTTTCGGATGGGACGATAAACCGAGGTCTCAGTGGCAGCGAAACAGTTGTCATTAGGTCAAATATTACTCCCTCCCCCCTACATTTCCTTCCTCATCATTCACACAAACATCGCATACGAATAAAAAGCATCAACTGGATGGCGCGCCTCTGGCTGCGATGCTCTCTCCAAGCCATACAGAACAGCATAGGAACTCATATTTTGTCAAGACAGTCCTGGAATGGAATCAGATGACTGACGCCTCCATCGAAGCAGGCCCCGCCAGCACAGCATTATCAGCGCTGGGTGGTCCACCAGGGCCTGCACCAACTAAAACCTAAATTAGGGATTAGGGGCCATAGACCAGAGTAGTGGTAAATTAAGGACAGGAGCTGTACCGGTCGGGGCTTGTCTCCGGTGACCGCTACGGTAGCCGGATTGGTCTTGCCCGGATACTATGAAAGAAAGGACTATGGCCAATAAAAAGACATTACCATCAAGATAGCTAAACTTTAACTATCTTTCTGTGTCATGCATACCATTAAGACAAAACATGTAATGTCCTTGTGTCATTACCATCAAGACAGAAATTGTTAAAGCCTTTATCAAGTTAATGTCATTAACATCAAGACAGAAATTTCAAATCCTTTGTGTCATTACCATCAAGGCATCAATATTAACTCTCAATGCGCTCTCCAAATCCGTTGTGTATATAGCCTTCACAGGCTCCTACAACGTACATGATCCAGAACCAGATCCAGAAGTGGGAGCAACCAAATTTCACAGAGACGACTCTGTGACTATAAAGTACTAAATTTATTAATACCAAATAAGGTGTGTGTTGTTTCATTCTGGGTAACAGATGGTCTTTTGTGATAAACCTTTCACTATTGACATGGTCATTAATTCTAGTAGCTACTCATCCAGAACATTTTTTTAAGCACTAAAATATCCGTGACCTTAACTTTACCCACGTAAACGAACCTGTATAATTAACAATTGAAACAAGTTATCAAATATAAAATCTTATTTTGCTAAAAACAACACAGAGGAAAAATGTACCACACTAAGATTAACACATAAATTATACATTCAAAATACCACTGTGACATTTTGTCTCTCCTTTATTTTCCATTCCCCATTTCTCTCTGTTCCCTTTTTATTAAAGTAATATTTATGTGTCGCAATTTTCCAGTTGATTCTAAACATATCGGCGATGGAGTGGTGGAGCCACAATGTCACCTTAATCTACAGGATATCTTTTTTAATACAACCCTCAAAATCGTTAAAGCAAACTTTTGATATATAATCAAGCTATCAGTTTGGTTTTTAAGGTTTAACTCTATGGTTTTATGCATAAGAGATCACAACAGTTCTTGTCTCCACGATGTCTTGGAGAGCTCTAAAACATAAAAGTGTCTCAGATGACCATTTTTCAAAAACTATCATTTTAAGGGTGAAAAAACCCCACTCTGGAAACTTCGATGTTTTAGCTATCAAGTCAATTCAGTTTCAATTGTTTTTAATCCCGTGGGCTCCAAACATCGTGCCCTGTAGTCAGGAGAGCGTCCTAGACATTAGAAACGGTGATTAGTATGTAAATTATGCTAAACAGCCAATCGTTTTGGGAGCTTAGTCTAATTTACATACAATATAATCATCGTTTCGAATGTCTAAGACGCCCTCCTGACTACTGGGCCTGGAGTGTTAATAGAATCCTGACTTTAAGCGTTGAATGCACAAAAGGTAAAGAGTTTGCACACAACTGATATTTACTGCGAAAGGGTTCTTGCCCCTCAAAAAGGCGGTTTTTTTCTGAAAATATTATTTTCTGGAACTCTCCAAGGCATTTTGGAAACAAACACGATGGTATTTGGTATTATTAAGTACTTGATAGTCACAGAGGCGTCTCTGTGAAAATCGGGCTGCTCCCATCTGGAGAGCGCATCGGAGCCAGAGGCTCGCCACCCAATTTGTTTATTTTTGTATGCGATTTTTGTGTGACTGATGAGGAAAGGAAGGGGGTATTTTTTGACCAAATCAGAACTTTTCCGTTGCCACTGGATTTAGCGTGTGCTAAGTGCATGGGACCTTGGTTTATCATCTCATTCGAAAGACTCCACGTTCAGACCGCAAGGCCTAGTGCAAAGTGAGAGGAAAAATCCCCTGTACCCAGGTTGGTTAACCTCCATGCATTAAATCTTTATTGCCATAAACACTCAAAGTGATTACCCGGCCAGAGGACAATATTTGTGACGGGATCTGTGTCTCTGTCTGTGTGTCTGCCTGTCTGCAACTCGATTTTCTCAAAACTATTTGATGGCTTTAATTATTTTTTTTTAAATTTATCTTTATTTTAAAAATAATTATTACCAATTTCGTGTGTTGCATTTTTAGTCATAACATATTGCATGAAAAGATACACAACTGGAGTTATTTGGATTTTCAGTCATAACAAATTGATTTGATACAAATACATTCAGCAAATCTAATTTTGGAGTTACATATGACATACTTCAGCCAATGACTACAATGGCATCTCCTCGCGATCAGGACAGGGTGTCCACACAGGGCGTTGTGCAGAACTTGTCAATGAACAAAGGATGCATTCCACTCAGGTTCAACGAGTCACAGCATTTACCCTGGGACAATGCACACAACATCGTCAGCCAGGAGGTGGAGGCACTTGTGAGTGAAATCAGGGACTTCACATTGGCATTTCTGTCTTTAATCGGTGGACCAGCTAATGTCATCAACATGGTTGTGTTCTATAAACAGGGTCTTCATGATCGTGTCAACCTCTGTCTGTTCATGTTGGCTGTGTCTGATGAACTCTTTTTAGCTACATCTTTGCTTCTACACTCTGAAAATCTTTACCTGCATTTGAGTAATCAAGCTATAAAAACACCAGTGCCTAAATTCATGGCCAACAACAATCTCGTTTTCCTTCACTCGAGTGTAGTTATTTCCTACATCCTGTCCGCGATTATTGCCTGTGAGAGGTGTTACTGTATCCTCAGACCACTGAAGTATCAGACTCTGATGAGAACGAAAACCATGGCCATCATCATTTTGTCATTATGTGTCAGTATATTTAGTTTATATTTTATAATATGTTACCGATATTGGATTCAATGTGTGTTTGATCCTGTGACTAATGAAATTAAGATGATGATGACTGGTGGTGGGATTTATGTACGTCACAAGAGTCTGATAGACACGTTAGATGGTATCGTACTTGGAGCGACTTTACCCGTTATCTCGACAGTTACAGTCATAATGGCAACAATAATCACCACTGTGAAACTTCGTCAGATTGTGACATGGCGTACTGAATCATCGTCTTCACTCTCTGCACGGGAAATCTCACTGACTAAAATGTTGATTGGCAATTCTGTGCTATTTATCATCTGCATTTCTCCTGCATGCGTTGTCCGTATTTCTTATCTGTTTCCAGGAATAACCGCAGGCGGAAAATATCATAACTTCTACCTCAGTTCGTTGTGGGTTTTAGAAATAGCAGGCTTTCTCAATTCCTCATTAAATTTCTTTATATTCTATGCCATGGGTACTCGATACAAGGAAACTGTCTGGACATTATTCAGGAAGAATACTAAGCAATGAAAATTTACTTAACATGGAAGAAATCAACAAAACAAGACTGGAAACGTAAAGGAAACTAGCAAGGATTAAACTGTTATATGAACAGGCATTCCTTCTGTGTTAGGGTTAGAAAATACTGTTTTTCGCGATCTTATAGATTCATGTTGTCTACTAACACATATTCAATATTCAACGACAGTTGATGTAAAAGCTGAATATAGACCTTTTGGGTTCGGGACTGTTGTGGTTCTTTCGTCGTCATTTCATTCCATTGAACAGTTCTAACACAGAGATGCATGTTCTTGAATAATATAATCTTTCAAATCAACATATTGAACTCAGCAGATAATAAAATAAACAAGTAGCCGTAGGCCATGTTCTTGGCTCTAAGACACATCCCGTGTTTCATGATGGGCAACATGTTACTAAATATAGACATCTGTCGTCTGCTACGACACAACAGGGACTGTCTTGCTGTTTATTTCATTTATTATTTTTCATTGAGTATTAATTGTCGCGATATTTTCTGTCGATATATAGCTCAATAATAGACAAACACGATATAGCAAACAAAACACTGTTTTCAAACTTATTGGAGCCTGATATTGTGTTTACACCAACAATATAAGTTACGTGAAGTTTGCTGTGGTAGAGAGGCGTAAAGCAAAACACCATGGCAAAACCCCATGTAATATATACTAATTTGCTATGATGTGAAAGAGAGCAAAAACAACAAAACTAATAGAAACCTGATATATAAAAAAAAAGTTCTGACATAGTGCAAACCTTCCGTCAAGAACGAAAACCCATTTCAGTCTGTTTAGAGCCCAATTGACCACATGAACTTATTAGACCTACTGCAAAGTTTGGAAATGAACTTGGCCTATCCAACGCCACCAGAATGAAATACATTTCGTGATAAAATCAAAATGGTCTCTAGGTTTGAATGTGTTTGAACATTATAAGTGAAAGGAAAAGATTACAACACAAAACAACGTTCCCTCGACATATTTGTTGACATAAAAATTAATCAATGCTTCTACCATGTCCCTGTTAGAGTACATATATGTTGTATGAACTCCTTTCTTGACACAGTTAGCAAATCTGCAAAATAAGCAACAATGTTCTTAAGAAAAACATATCTGTAGCTATAGAGCTTCTAGCTTCAGAGCAAACATCACCTACAACATGGCCAAACATGGTCATTTTCAGCCATATAGTTTTGGCTACAATTCTGCAAATCGGTTTAACCCTTTCGCCGCCAGCCATATTTTAGCCCCCAAATACCATTAAGCTTAGCTGGGAAGAAATATTTTTTATCTAGAATATTGGGAATTCCTCTGTGACTTGCATAACATTAGGCCTATCCTTATCTCCTAAAATTAAGAAAATAGGGTCTTTGGATAACAGACCCTGATTATACATTTTAGTAACAAGGGTATTAAACCATTGTGGTGCATAAATGTGACATTGGCGGTGACAGGGTTAAGTGTGCAGGCATAGTTAACAACAACAACATATCTTTTGAAAAGTTTCTAATAACAAAATGTGTTTATTCTCTAGAGTATTCATTGTTGCATCACACTGTGAAAGGGTTTTTATAATAAAGCAGTTGTGTTATTGAAAGTTTGAGTTAAAGGGGGTATAATTGAGCACAAAAAGGACAAAATGACGCACAGAAGTTGACATACCAATTGTGCTTTGCTTTACTATTACCTAGCAAATTAGCATCAAAGAGAGATTGAAAGGCCTGACGAAGAAAAAGACTCCATTTATAAGCAAGAAGCAGGAGGCACACGCGTGTGCATACGGATTAGCAGACCAGTGCATTCAACAATGATAGAGGTTGAAACTGAGTTGATTACCCTTGATTTTCAGTGTCCAACGTTTGTGAATTTTTATGGTGTCTGCTCGTTTTGGAACCATAAGTTTGACAAATATGGGCACATGTTTTATAATATTTGGCACACTTGCTCCCAAGCAAAACGTGTAGCTTTTGGCATATCAAAATGTTAAATGATGCATTAGTTTTTAAGTTATGGCATCAGAAATTAAGAAAATAATAAGCAAGATTGTGACAATACTGACAACACACAAAAAAGAACCAGAAAGGTTACAAAAACCTGATACGACAAAAGCTTAATATTATTTATTTGAACATTATTGTAACTTATCAGATCGAACACGCAAAATCCGAAGGAGAGACACATGCAAAGAATGAATGATTTTTAGACCTGTACCTGTCCCCTTAAAAATAAAAACTTCACATAAACAAAATTGTCCTTCAACTTTCCTGCAAATATCAGCAAAATCAAATTTAAAAAAAACAAAATTCCAAAAGTTAATAGCAGTGAATAGGACACTGCCCAATTTACATAATTTTCCATGATTCCAAACTATTTAACATGTCATTGCCAAATTCCTTTCCAATCTTTTAAATCATTTTTAAATATGCAATTTTAAAGACATTATAGCTATATTGAAAAATGTTCCGCTAATAAAATAAAAAATCAGTGTTGTTCTATAATGATGCATGGTTTTAACACACTGCCAAATGTTACTCAGTTTCTGAAGAATCACATGATATAAAAATAAGAAATAAATGTACTGCTTTTATCTGTACCTAAAGCAAACTTCACACAAAAAATTGTCCTTCAACTTTCCTGCAAATTACAGCAAAATCAAGTATAAAACAACGAAATTCGAAAAGTGAAAAGCAGTGAATATGACACTACCCAACTTACATCATTTTCCCTAATTCCAAACTATTTAATAATAATAATAATGGGAAAAGAAAACTTCACATAAACAAAATTGTCCTTCAACTTTCCTGCAAATGTCAGCAAAATCAAATTTAACATATCATTGCCTAATTCATTTCCAACCTGGGCCAGATCATGGCCGACAATATCCCAAAGTTAGTTTTGTGACGTCACTTCTAGTTTGGGCTATTTCGTGAGCCAACTGAAAGCTGCCCAAATCTAGCTGGACGCGGCACTTCTGGGGTTTTTAGGGGGGTATTTGGTACTTTATTGTCACAGAGGCGTCTCTGTGACATTCGGGATGCTCCCACATGGAGGGTGTGTCACAGCTAGAGGTGCGCCATTCATTTTTTTTTGCATGCGATTTTTTTGTGTGACTGATGAAGAAGGAAACGGGGGGGGGGGGGGGGGGGGGGGGGGAATTTTGACCAATTGACAAAGTCTTCGTTGCCATTGGGTTTAACGTGTGCTAAGTGCATGGGCACACGGGACCTCGGTTTATCGTCTCATCCGAAATACTCCATGTTTAGACCGTAAGGCCTAGTGTAAAGTGAGAGGTAAAATACCCTGTACCCAGGTTCGAACTCGCGTTTATCGTGCACGAGGCGAACGCGTTTCCTCTGTGCCACTCTACACCGGTTTTATCTCTGGTTTGGTTTTATACTGGAAATGTGTTTTTTTTTAGATATCCAAGATTAAAATTTCGCCGATTTCGCAATTTTTCGGCCGTATTTTCGGCCAAAAATTCGGCCAAATCATTTAATATTTTATGGTCTTGCAAATTTCATGAAAATTTCAGCCAAATCAGACAAAATCGGGGATACGGGGAAAAAAAGAAAAACGAAAAAAAAGAAGAAGAAGAAGAAGAAGAAGAAGAAGAAGAAGAAGAAGAAGAAGAAGAGAAAAAGAAGAGTCATTATTCATTCACAATAGTATTCTCCCTAAAGGGGAGGAGAATCCCAATGATGTCATAATTAGTCTGACGTTTTAAGGAATATTTCCTTGTCAATTCCCTGAAAGTTTATAAAAAGAAGCCTCAAACTAGAATTTTTTGCTAAATTAAAATTCCGATATCAAAATGCCTTTGGCACCAAAATGGTTAATGGCTGAATTGAAGATATCCCTCTGTCAGAAATGGATAAACATATTGCAAGGAACCTCCTTGCCAAATGTTTTTGCTTGTTGCATCTCTCACTCACTCTCTCTCTCTCTCTCTCTCTCTCTCTCTCTCTCTCTCTCTCTCTCTCTCTCTCTCTCTCTCTCTCTCCCTCTCTCAGCGTTCGACGTTGGCCATTCTAAATCTTCAGTCCGGCAGATGCCATGAATGTTGTTGAGAGTTCCAGGTCGGTGGCTACGCCCCACAGCTTGGTGTGTAGGTCTGTCCCCTCCAGCCAGGTCTGGTTCCTCTGGACTGTGTATAGGGGGCAATCCTGGAGAATGTGGTCTGGGGTCTGGTCAGACTGTGCACAATTACACAGTGCAGAGTCAGCTAGATGCAGTCTTCTCAGGTGGGCACGTAGACCGCAATGGCCAGTACGCAGGCATTAGATGACTGTAGCCTTGCGTCTGTCGAGTTGCTTGATGGCATCAGTTTTGGGTGTGTTTTTTTACTTGTTACATGAAAATGCCCAACACTATAATTTTTTTTAATCAAATAACTGTTCACGATCAAAATGCCCTTGGCACTGAAGGGTTAAAGCCTGAATTGCAAATGTCCCTACATCATAAATTGATAAACATACCATAAGAAACAATCAAATCCATAAGAAAAAATCATATTCAATTTCATGCTTATTACATAAAAACACACAACACTAGAATTAAATTTTTTTTTATAACTGCCCGTGATCAAAAGGTCCTTGGCACTGAAGGGGTTAAAGGCTGAATAGAAAATGTCCCTTTGTCAGAAATCGATAAACATGCGATAAGAACCTATCATGCCAAATTTCATGCTTGTTTCATGAAAATGCATACCACTAGACTGTTTTAAAATGTATTTTTGTCCCCCAAAATACCGTTGGCACTGAAAGGGTTAAAGGCTGAATTGCAAATGTCCCTACGTCAGGAAGTGATAAACACACCATAAGATACTATCATGCCAAATATCATGCTTGTTGCTTGAAAATGCACAATTCTGCCATTCTGTCTTCCACTATCATTATACTGGCACACACTGCTGTGACGTGTTGTTTTGAATAAAGATCGTTTCATACAAATGAAAAAAATGAAAAAAGCAGCATTTTGATGATTATTTTATGTTTTATTGATATTTTTATGGTAAGGAACAGGCCCCCTAACTTTCTTACTTTCCGCTATTGTTCTCTATGTCATACAGCCTGTTGACGTTTTATTGAAGGCGCTTCTGTGTCATATTAATAATTGACGTCATTTTCTTCAAAGATTAGAACAGTGGACATCAAGTGTGTTGACTTTGGTGTTCTGAAGTCATGTTAGAAACAAAACTGATAACACGGTAAGCCTAAGATCTGTGAAGAAGCTACGTAGTCCATGAATTATGCCATTGTTTTACTTTCACTTTCGGTGCCCAGGTCTGTAATGACTCAATTTTGTCTCGTTTTTTTCACACTTTCATCTCGTATGCGAGATACTGCGTCAAGCCTCCAGCTTGAAAGTAAAAAACCAAGTTGTTTTCGACTCAGGGGACTTGGAGATGAAAACAAAAGATAGCCAAGGCGTTTCAGAAAGGCAATTTCTTTCAAAGAAATACTTAATATAAAGCTGTTTAACACAGATAAGCGATTTAAAACGATTTTTCAGTCACAACTGAGTTTATTTATCCTTTAGAAACAATAATTTAAAATATCGAAGATATCCCCAAACATAAACGAGCAGCAAGAAAAAAAGCATCAAATCTAAACGACCCATAAGTTATAAGCGAGCAGACCAAGAGAGGGAAATGGACTGATTTTGCACTGAAAGTACTGCAAGCCAAGCTTGGTTCCAAGTGATGCATTCGCGTGTGTGTAGAATCTCTGTGTGAAAAATCCCAGAATATCCCCTTGGGGTTTCCGAGTTATTACGTCATTATTTCTATTTTTAGACAGCAAATTCCATATCACATGAAACATTATAAACAACAAAAAACGTTATTTCTTTTGAAAGTTCCAAGCTAATATTTATGCAGGTGATGCATTAATGTGTGTAGGATCTTTCTGGTAAATTTCCCAACATTTTCCTTTTGGGGCTTCCTAGTTTTGACGTATTCAATTCTATATTTAGACTGAACGTTCCTTATTATGTGAACAAACTATTATACTATATAGTCCTCTTTTGATACTAAAGGCTAATTGTGCTAAATTGTGCTGCATAATACAATACATTTCAAACAATACAGGATGTGTAATATCTTTGTCTAAAACATCCCAGAAAATCCTTTTGGGGTTTCCGAATTATGATGTCATTATTTCTATTATTAGACTGCATTCTTTTTTTCCTGACCTATTACGATTATTAACTGCCAGTGCTTCAGCATGTGATGCATTGTGATGTGTGAAATCTTTCTGTGAAAATTTCAAGAGTTTTTATCATTTGGTTTCCCAGAAATGACGTCATTCTTTCTATTATTAGACTGCAAGCTCCATGTCATGCGCAAACATATTATACAAAACTGATCTGTTTTCATTAATACATACCAACTTTTGTTGCATATAATGTATAAGGATGTGTACAATTTTTGCGTAGAAAAAAATCCAATGATTTCCCCAAGGGGTTCCCCAGTTGTGACGTCATTAATCATATTTTTAGACTTGGAATTAGTTACTATGTGCGGAAACAGTGTATCTCATTTAATCAATGTAAGCCAGTTTTTTGCTGCAAGTGATACATTATGATGTGCATTAGAATATCTGTGTGAAAAGTTCTGGAAGTTTCCTTTGATATTGCCCAATCATGACGACATTAATTCGATTTTTAGACAGCAAGTCCAAAATACATGAAAAATTATATTTTTATAAATCTGATATGTTTTAATCACAACAGTTCAGCTTTTGCTGCATTTGATACATTAAGAAGTGTAGAATATTTGTGTAAATATTTGTTTAGAATTTCCCACATTGATTTTCTACTTGTGACGTCATTAAATCTAGCCTTAGACCTGCCAGCTCCATAGTTATTATGTGAATGTTTTTTCGAGAAAAACATAATTACTTCTGATTATTACATGTATTTTTTGTTGCATATGATTCATTAGGGTCCATACATTCTTTGTGTTGAAATTCCCAGAATTTTCTCTTGAGATTTCTAAAGTATGATGTAATCTTTAGACTGCAAACTCCATAAAATGTGGGGAAAATACTGTGGGAAACCTGATCTCTTTTGATAATTAAAATTCAGTGTGTATTGAATTTTATGCTTCAGCATGCATAGAATCTTTAGTCGAAATATCGCAGAATCCCCCTTTGGGCTTCCCAGTTATGACGTTATTTTAATATTTTTTGTTTTTAAACTGTGAATTCTGAATCATGAAAAGGAACAAAAAAGAAACAGAAAAAGATTATCTCTTTTTATAAGAACAATCTGCCTGCTTCTTGCTAGTGATTCATTTTGTTAGGTAGAAACTTAGTGTTTTGGAAACCTGTTCAGATGAAAAAGACTTAGGAGTCATATTTGATTCTAAACTCAAATTTGATAACACATTACAACAGTAGTAGACAAGGCCAATAGAATAATGGGTTTAATTAGAAGAAGTTTCATGGAATTAAATACAGAAGTTTTTTTCAACCTATAGAAAAGTTTAGTAAGACCTCATCTTGAGTATGGAAATCTAATTTGGAACCCTTTTCTTAAAAGACAATCTACACAAATTGAAAGGGTACAAAGGCGAGCAACCAAATTAATAAAATCAATAAAACAAATTGGAATATGGGGACAAACTTCATAAGTTAAGTTTACCATCCATAAAATTTAGAAGATTAAGGGGAGATTTGATAAATGTATATTATTTTTTTAATAACACTGTCAAAACAAACAAGCATTTGTTTCAATTGTCTAACGATTTGAGAACCCGTAACAGTGATCTAAAGATACTAACCCAATACAGTAGAACTAATATGAGGAAAAACTTATTTTCTAATAGAGTCTCCCAGCACTGGAACAATCTCCCTGCACAAACTAAGCTTGCTTCCAACATTAACCATTTCAAAAACCTCCTAGATAGTGACCCCAAAATTAATGTTTTTAAATACAATTATGATTAAGACGACAATGATAGTTCAAAAAGCGCCACAGCTATCCCAATCTGATTGATAAACAAAACCACAATAGCAAACAATCAAAAGATAGGGCACATCAAGAGGCCGAGAGGCCTGGCTGTTCTGAAGATCTGACCTGACATGACCTTAAATTTCTTAAAAGTTACCTTCTAAAGTCTAAAGTT
>CM065702.1:9044015-9049015 GCA_017654935.2 Phymorhynchus buccinoides
TGTAGTCACGAGCGCGTCCTAGACATTAGAAACGGTGATTAGTATGTAAATTATGCTAAACAGACAATCGTTTTGGGAGCTTAGTCTAATTTACAAAATACTATACTAATCTCCGTTTTGAATGTCTAAGACGCCCTCGTGACTACTGGGCCTGGAGTGTTAATAGAATCCTGACTTTAAGCGTTGAATGCACAAAAGGTAAAGAGTTTGCACACAACTGATATTTACTGCGAAAGGGTACTTGCCCCTCAAAAAGTTTGTTTTTTCTGAAAATGTTCTTTTTTGGAGCTCTCCAAGGCAATTTGGAAAACAACACGATGGTATTAGGTATTATTAGGTACTTTATAGTCACAGAGGCGTCTCTGTGAAATTTGGGTTGCTCACACCTGGAGAGTGCGTGTTTGTTTTTTTGCATGCGATTTTTGTGTGACTGATGAGGAAGGAAAGGGGTGAGGGGGGGGGGGGGGGGGAGGGGGTAATTTTTACCAAAAATGACAACTTTTTAAAAATGTTGCCACTGGATTTAACGTGTGCTAAGTGCATGGACACACAGGACCTCGGTTTATCGTCTTATCCGAAAGACTCCACGTTCAGACCGTAAGGCCTAGTGTAAAGTGAGAGGAAAATCCCCTGTACCCAGGTTGGTTAACCTCCATGCATTAAATCTTCATTACCCTAAACACTCAAAGTGATTACCCGGCCAGAGGACAATATTTGTGACGGGATCTGTGTCTCTGTCTGTGTGTCTGCCTGTCTGCAACTCGATTTTCTCAAAACTATTGGATGGCTTTTTATTCATTTTGTTTATTTAGCTTTATTTTAAAAAGAATTATTACCAATTGCGTGTGTTGCATTTTTAGTCCTAACATATTGCATGAAAGCATAAACAACTGGAGTTATTTGGATTTTCAGTCATAACAAATCGATTTGAAAAAACTACATTCAACAAATCTAATTTTGGAGTTACATAATATTATGACATGCTTCAGCCAATGACTACAATGGCATCTCCTCGCGATCAGGACAGGATGTCCACACATGACGTTGTGCAGAACTTGTCAATGAACAGAGGATGCATTCCACTCAGGTTCAATGAGTCACAGCATTTACCCTGGGACAATCCACACAACATTGTCAGCCAGGAGGTGGAGGCACTTGTGAGTGAAATCAGGGACTTTACATTGGCATTTCTGTTTCTAATCGGTGGACCAGCTAATGTCATCAACATGGTTGTGTTCTACAAACAGGGTCTTCATGATCGTGTCAACCTCTGTCTGTTCATGTTGGCTGTGTCTGATGAACTCTTTTTAATTACATCTTTGCTTCTACACTCTGAAAATCTTTACCTCCATTTGAGTAATCAAGCAATCAAAACACCATTGACTAAATTTATGGCCAACAACAATCTCATTTTCCTTCACTCTAGTGGATTTATTTCCTACATCCTATCCGCCATTATTGCCTGTGAGAGGTGTTACTGTATCCTCAGACCACTGAAGTATCAGACTCTGATGAGAACGAGAACCATGGCCATCATCATTTTGTTAGCGTATGTCAGTATATTTAGTTTATATTTTATAATATGTTACCGATATTGGATTAAATGTGCGTTTGATCCTGTGACTAATGAAATAACGATGATGATGATTGGTGGTGGGCTTTATATAAGTCACAAGAGTCTGATTGACACTTTAGACGGTATGTTATTTGGAACGGCTTTACCCGTTATCTTGATAATTACAGTCATAACGGCTACAATAATCACTGCTGTGAAACTTCGTCAGATTGTGACATGGCGTACTGAAGCATCGTCTTCACTCTCTGCGCGGGAAATCTCACTGACTAAAATGTTGATTGGCAATTCTGTGTTTTTTATCATCTGCATTTCTCCATTATGTGTAGCCCGTATTGCTTATATGTTGCCAGGGGTGACTGCTGGAGGAATATATCACAATTTCTACCTCACTATATTGTGGGTTTTAGAAAAGGTAAGCTTTCTTAATTCCTCATTGAATTTCTTTATATACTATACCATGGGTACTCGATACAAGGAAACTTTCTGGACATTATTCAGGAAGAATTCTAAGCAATGAAAATTAATTTTACTTAACATGGAAGAAATGAACAAAAGAAGATTGGAAACGTAAAGGAAACCAGCAAGGATTAAGCTGTTATATGAACAGGCATTCCTTCTGTGTTAGGGTTAGAACTTCTGTTTTTTCTCGATCTTATAGTTTCATGTTGTTTACCTAACATCGAAAACAGATCTAAAACCGTTCGCACATGTTCAATATTCAACGACAGTTGATGTATAAGCTGAATATACAACTTTTGGGTTCGGGACTGTTGTGGTTCTTTTAGTCGTCATTTCATTCCATTGAACAGTTCTAACACAGAGATGCACGTTCTTGAATATTATAGTCTTTCAAATAAACAGATTGAACTCAGCAGATAATAAAATACACAAGTAGTCGTAGGCTATGTTCTTGTACAGGGCTCTAAGACACTTCCTGTGTTGCATGATGGGCTACGTTTTACTAAATATACATCTGTCGTCTGCTACGACACAACAGGGACTGCCTTGCAGTTCATTTCATTTATTATTTATTATTGAGTATTAATTGTCGCGATATTTTCTGTCGAAATACAGTTCTATAGTAGACAAACACGATGTAGCAAAAACAAACCTGTTTTTAATCTTTTTGGAGCCTGATATTGTGTTTACTCCAACAATATAGGTTACTTGAAGTTTGCCGTGGTAGAGAGGCTGAAGGCAAAACACCATGGCAAAACCACAAGTAACATATACCAATTTGCTATGATGTGAAAAAGAGCAACAACAACAAAACTAATAGAAACCTAAAAAACCCGTTATGACATAGTTCAAACCTTCCATCAAGAACGAAAACCCATTTCAGCCTGCTTAGAGTCCAACTGACCACATGAACTTATTAGACCTACTGCAAAGTTTGGAAATGAACTTGGCCTATCCAACACCACCAGAATGAAATACATTTCGTGATATAATCAAAATGGCTACTAGGTTTGAATGCGTTTGAACATTATAAGCGAAAGGAAAAGATTACAACACAAAACAACTTTCCAACGACATATTTGCTGACTTAAAAAGTAATCAATGCTTCTACCATGTCCCTGTTAGAGTACATATATGTTGCATGAACTCCTTTCTTGACTCAGTTAGCAAATCTGCAAAAAAAAAACAATGTTCTTAATAAAAACAATATCTGTAGCTAGAGAGCTTCTAGCTTCAGAGCAAACATCACCTACAACATGGCCAAACATGGTCAGTTTTAGCCATATAGTTTTTGCTACAATTCTGCAAATCGGTTTAAGGGTGCAGGCATAGATAAAAACAACAAAAAATTATCTTTTGAAAAGTTTGTAATAACAAAATGTGTTTATTATCTAGAGTAATTATTGTTGCATCACACTGTGAAAGGGTTTAAATAATAAAGCAGTAGTGTTCTTGAAATGTTGTGTTAAAGGGGGTTTAATTGAGCAAAAAAAGGACAAAAGGACGCACAGAAGCTGACATAACAATTATACTTTTTTTTCGTGATTACCAAGCAAATTAGCACCAAAGAGAGATTGAAAGGCCTGAAGAAGAAAAAGACTCCATTTATATAAGCAAGAAGCAGAAGGCATACGCATATGCATACGGATTAGCAGACCAGTACATTCCACAGTGACAGAGGTTGAAACTGAGTTGATTACCCTTGATTTTCAGTGTCCAACGTTTGTGAATTTGTATGGTGTCTGCTCGTTTTGCAATCATAACCTTTACAAATATGGGCACAATTTTATAATATTTGGCACACTTGTTCACAAGCGCAAGGTGTAGCTTTTGGCAGATCGGAATGTTAAATGATGCATTAGTTTTGAAGTTATTGCATCAGAAATTAAGAAAATAATAAGCAAGATTGTGAACAATACAAACAACACATAAAAAAGAACCAGAACAGTTATAAAAACCTGATATGACAAAAGCTTAATATTATTTATTTGAACAGATCGAACATGCAAAATCCGAAGGAGAGACACATGCAAAGAATGAATGACTTTTAGACCTGTACCTGTCCCCTTAAAAAAGAAAACATCACATAAACAAAATGGCCTTCAACTTTCCTGCAAATGTCAAGCAAAATCAAATTTAAAAAAAACAAAATTCCAAAAGTGAATAGCAGTGAATAGGACACTGCCCAATTTACATAATTTTCCATGATTCCAAACTATTCAACATATCATTGCCAAATTCCTTTCCAACCTTTTAAATCATTTTAAATATGCAATTTTAAAGACATTATAACTATTTTGAAAAATGTTCCGCTAATGAAATAAAAAAATCAGTGTTGTTCTATAATGATGCATGGTTTTAACACATTCCTGCCAAATGTTACTCAGTGACTGAAGAATCACATGATATAAAAATAAGAAATAAATGTACTGGGTTTATCTGTACCTAAAGCAAACTTTTAAAAAAAATTGTCCTTCAACTTTCCTGCAAATTACAGCAAAATCAAGTATAAAACAACGAAATTCGCAAAGTGAAAAGCAGTGAATATAACACTACCCAACTTACATCATTTTCCATAATTCCAAACTATTTAATAATAATAATAATGGGAAAAGAAAACTTCACATAAACAAAATTGTCCTTCAACTTTCCTGCAAATGTCAGCAAAATCAAATTTAACATATCATTGCCTAATTCATTTCCAACCTGGGCCAGATCATGGCCGACAATATCCAATGAATGAAAAATGGTGTTTTACGTCCTCTCGGTCATAGACACATATGGGACATTTGTATAAACCAAAGAAGAATTTTCTCGCAAAATATTATCCCTGGCGGAAACAGAAACAAACACAACAAAACAACAATACTGTGACAAACATGAATTTGCTAACCTCCAAACGAGCCGTGTTGTAGAGAACTGACCCTCAGACACTCGTCCTGGGCATTACCTGTCCAGGCCCCGC
>CM065702.1:9051515-9054015 GCA_017654935.2 Phymorhynchus buccinoides
AGAGAGAGAGAGAGAGAGAGAAAGGGACAGAGAGAGACAGAGACAGAGACAGACAACGACAGAGATAAATACACGCACACACACGCACGCACGCACACGCACGCACACGCACACGCACACACACACACACACACACGCGCGCGCGCGCGCAGCGCGCGCGCGCGCGCCCATGAGGAAAGACGCGCGCGCCTAGTGTCAAGTCTAATCAGAAAGGGACAGAATCTCAGTACTCTACAGCCTCGTTCTCGTTCACTCATTACCAATGTGCATATCCTTCAATAATCGTGAATGTTCCTCTGTCTTAGCAGCGCCAACACCACGCACATTCTTGGGCACGCCTACGCTCACCTCCCCATCCCCACCCTCATACAAGTTTTTCTAGGGTTTCTTTTCCCAGCAAAGAAATGCCTTTGCCTTCTATGGCACGAGCTTCTCTTGACTGTACTTGACAGGCAGATCCCGTACTACAGCTTGAGATGTACCCAACACACGCTTAAGCCTGCCACGATCATACACAGACAATGTCCAGATGTGTTTTCGCTAGTGTGATTGCCATGCAACGTTCTTTTTCTTCATCATTTCCATATTTTTTCTGTCTACAAAATTCGAACTTGTTCCAGAGTTGAATGCAAATTGTGATCTTCACGCTCCCACAGTACAACGATGTCAATCATTTTCGAGTTTCTTGTTTCCATGCGTCACGCCGGGACTCCATTTACTCCTTTCATTCATTATTGTCATCATTAGCACCATCTCCTGCACGAAACACACGCACACGTTCTCTCTCTCCCTCGAGAAATTCAGTCTCTTTTTCGTTGTTTTAGATTTCGCACAACTGTAAAATAGCCCATTTTGCTTAGAGACATATTTTTCTTATATACTGACCGGCAAAAGAAACAACACACGTAGGAGGGGAGGGCAGAGGAGAAGAGAGAGAGAGAGAGAGAGAGAGAGAGAGAGAGAGAGAGATAGGAGAGAGAGAGAAGAGAGAAGAGAGAAGAGAGCAGCGAGAGAGAGAGAGGGGAGAGCATGCGAAAAGAGAGAGAGAGATAAGAGAGAGAAGGAAAGAGACGAGAGAGAGAGAGAGAGCTAATCCTTAGAGAGAGAGGGAGAGAGAGAGAGAGAGATCTGAGAGAGAGGAGGGAGAGAGAAACCAGACCGACCGAGTAGAGAATGAGAGCTGCTCCATAGTAGAGAGAGGAATGAGGCTTGCTTGGAGAAGCAGGAATTAGAGAAGAGCGACGCCATGGCAAGCTATCATCACATGAAGCTAAGGTGAGTAAAATATGGAGGGATGTCCCGGAGATAGACTGGATTCGGAATTCGACATTGACGATAGCGTAGAGAGTGAAAGGGGACACGAGTCATCGATTTTGACGACGACAGACTCCGCCAATACGACCCATCATTTTAGAAGATATCATCCGAGTTCGTGGAAAGCTTGCTTGCCTGGTTAAAGGATAAAGATGTGCAAATCTCTCTGTCACTTTAGCGAAGCGTTGCCAGTCAGAGAGTGGTCTGATGCGAGACATTGGAATACCATGTCTTACCCAACATAGCAAGCAGCTGGCATTAACATCTTAAGAACATTTTCAGCTAGAGTCGCGAAAGGAGAGAGAGAAAGGAGCGTAGAAAGGGCCTATGCAGATACCATGATCCACTTAGTGCAGAGAGCGTCATTTAAACACAGCCTAAGCTGTTCGCAAGCAGTGGCCAATAGAGTGGACATACGAGAGACAACGCCTGGGCTAGTCCTGATGAGGTTTTCTGTGCTTGCGACCCTGGACGGAAGAATCTCAGTGTTGTAGAGAAGCACATTGTTTAATTAAAAAAGTTCCTAAGATACAGCTTTATATCCCTAAGAAAGGCAGACTTGAGCTTTCTCTTTACGGAAAGTATACTGTATAACCGAGTAATCTAGGAGTGACGGAATCAAAAAGCACATGTCTGATTCGTGCGACACGGCTGTAAAGAACATTGTTTTATTTCGGAAAAAAAACCCGACGATTATACGCTAGTAGAGTGCAGGCTTAAGGCTTACATCTTTAAGATAATAATATGGCCATTTTTATTGTATTTAAAGCGCGAACAGTCGTATCAAACACAAAACCACTTACACATGATGCCACAAACACACTCACATACACATCCACAACTCCATATGTGCATGTTAACTAACATTTTATGTGTATGAAGCCTTTTCAAAATAACAAAAACGAGAATTCGACAATTATTGATAATGGGAGAGAAAGGAAAATGACATTGGAAAAAAAGAGCAACAGTCTATTAATTATATACCTATGGAAAAATGTAAATAATGGAATAATGAACAACTAATCAATCATGGATATCACGTAGAAGTATAGAAGGTGAATCACTCGTTAGAGAACACGGATTTCCCTTAATGAAGGAACAAATCATTGGAAGTCTCTCAAAAGTTGTTTTTATCAGATCAATGATGTACAACTAACTCACATAGACACACACACATACACACAAC
>CM065702.1:9056515-9061515 GCA_017654935.2 Phymorhynchus buccinoides
CTGTATTTTTGTATCAGACATTTTATGTCATTCGTATATTGGGGTCCACATGAGCATAGTGAACGAAAACGGTAGAATTATTTTTAGACGGAAGTATTTCAAGGGAATCATGACTCACAGACAACGTCACAATTGGATCGTATGCAGTTCCTCTTTATCGTGCATGCGAACTACATAGTCTATTTTTCAAATGAAATGTGTGTGATGACTGTGCTGAACCCCCCAAAAAACTTTTAACAAAGAATTTAAAAAAAATAGTCTGCAATATCCCGTGTTTTTTCTTCATTGTTGAAGTTATGTTTACCTTCGTAAACGAAGTCTTGGTTAATAGTAAAGCAAGGGAAAGAAGCTCTCTGTAAGGGAAATTAAGGGGAAATAGTAATTAACTCCATTCAGCAAAGTTATTTTCGGCACCAATTCGCCTAGCAAAGTATAAGCAACAGCCACATTGAGACGGACCTAAGTTCATCCTCAAAAAAAGGATGACCCAGGTCTGCCTATATGACCATCACCCATACAGTACACAACAACAGTGGTGGAGAGAATGTGTACACAAATAAATCAACATTAATTCAAGAATGTCATAGCCCTAGTGCAACTACCAGTGCATGCGCCCAACAAATTGTCGCGCAGAGACCCCCATTTACCATACTTTCCTTATCAATCTAGAAACTATTAACAAAACACGTTTATTCTGAAGCTGTTTTGTTATGTTGTTGTTTTTCTTAGGATGAACTTAGGTCTGTCTCAGTGCAGCTGTTGCTTATGCTTTGCTAGGCGAATTGGTGCCAAAAATAACTTTGGTGAAGGGAGTTACTTACAGAGAGTTAGTTCCCTTACTTCGTG
Source organism: Phymorhynchus buccinoides (assembly GCA_017654935.2). Lineage (NCBI taxonomy): Eukaryota > Metazoa > Mollusca > Gastropoda > Neogastropoda > Raphitomidae > Phymorhynchus > Phymorhynchus buccinoides. Next base: position 9,057,362 of record CM065702.1, read on the forward strand.
TTATCCTCTCTCTTTGTCTCACTATTTCTAACTTTGCTTAACCCAACTTCTATCGAGGCATACCAGTTTGTTCTCTGTTGTTGTGTGTTGTTTAAGTGTAACATAATTCAAGACTAGAAGGCTATGCCATTCTTGAATACATGTTGATTTGTTTGTGTACACTTTTGTTTCTCTCTCACCACCACTGTTGTTGTATACGGTATGGGTGATGGTCATATGAGCAGACCTGGGACATCGGTTTTTTTAGGGTGAACTTAGCTCTGTCTCATTGTGGCTGCTGTTTATGCTTTGCTAGGCGAATTGGTGCTGAAAATAACTTTGGCGAAGGTAGTTAATTACAGGAAATTATGGTTTTGTTTTTGTTTTTTGTGTGTGTTTTCACCCATGTTTGTTAATTAATCTGTTTGAGTGCAGACCACACAACATAAAGAAAGAAATGTAAGTCAGGGTTTAAAGTAATTTGCATGAGAATTTTGGGTGTTACCCAAACATTTTTCTGTCAGGTTTAGATACTCAGATGTTGGTTTTTTTAAACCTGATTTACAGAAGAAACAAGGAGGTGGAGGAGGAGGAAGCAGCGATGGTTGATGATGATAATGATGATGACTTGGAATAGGACAAGGCTGATGATGGCATTAATTAAAACGGACTGGTAATGATTGATGTGCTTTCTTGCAGTTATTTTCTTTAATTTGGTTGCCTTTTCAAACTTCAATAATTAATTCACAATTGATTATTCGGTTAATACAATGTGTTCAAACTTTTTATAGTGTTTACAGGATATCAAACTACAATGCATTGCATAGCAATGTTATGAGTACATTTACTTAAATGTAATTTATTTAAAGAAAGAAATATTTGCAAAGCAAAAATGTTAATCATAAGGGCAGGTAATTTATTAGTTTTCTATTATTTCAGCTGCAAGCGTTTTATAATTTCACAACATTTCTGCTATGCATGAATGATTGATTGATATTATTTAAAACCTGTTCACATAATCGTGATATGTAGATTTTAAAATAAAATAAAATAAAAGTGTGTTTGGTGAGTGCATAAGCATGCATGCGTGCATGTGCGTAACGTGCGCGCACACACTTGTGGATACATGTGTGTAAACACACGCGCATGTGGATGTATATGTGCATATGAATGAAAACAAAACACAAATAATATCAAGAATAAAATGAGGGCAAAAAAACCTAAATTAGATTTTAACAAGCGCATTAATTATAGTACAGTTTTACAATTCCAGTGCTGGATAAGACTATTGCAATCTCAATCATTTCATGGCTGGAAACTACATCTTTTAAAGGCCCTATTTTTGCTGCTTGTATCCCAGAAATGTTGTACAGCTATACCCTTTTCTCTGATATTTAAACTATTCTATGTGTGTAGAACAAATTAAGTCTGTCCTGAAATTGACAAACAAATCCTACAAGGGTTAATTTAAAGATACATTTCAATTTAAATTCATTTAGTCAATAAATTCCATGCCTATAACTCTAGCATTGCATTTGCAGATAACATGTTGCAGCCAATGCCTACCACCATCTCTCCACCAGATGAGGACAGGATGTCCACACAGGTCGTTGTGCAGAACTTGTTAATGAACAAAGGATGCATTCCACTCAGGTTCAATGAGTCACAGCATTTACCCTGGGACAATCCAGACGACATTGTCAGCCAGGAGGTGGAGGCACTTGTGAGTAAAATCAGGGACTATACATTGGCATTTCTGTCTTTAATTGGTGGACCAGCCAATGTCATCAACATGGTTGTGTTCTACAAACAGGGTCTTCATGATCGTGTCAACCTCTGTCTCTTCATGTTGGCTGTGTCTGATGAACTCTTTTTAGCTACATCTTTGCTTCTACACTCTGAAAATCTTTACCTGCATTTGAGTAATCAAGCTATAAAAACACCAGTGCCTAAATTCATGGCCAACAACAATCTCGTTTTCCTTCACTCGAGTGGAATTATTTCCTACATCCTGTCCGCCATTATTGCCTGTGAGAGATGTTACTGTATCCTCAGACCACTGAAGTATCAGGCTCTGATGAAAACGAAAACCATGGCCATCATCATTTTGTCATTATGTGTCAGTATATATAGTTTATATTTTATAATATGTTACCGATATTGGATTCAATGTGTGTTTGATCCTGTGACTAATGAAATTAAGATGATGGTGACTGGTGGTGGGATTTATATAAGTCACAAGAGTCTGATAGACACGTTAGATGGTATCGTACTTGGAGCGACTTTACCCGTTATCTCGACAGTTACAGTCATAATGGCAACAATAATCACCACTGTGAAACTTCGTCAGATTGTGACATGGCGTACTGAAGCATCGTCTTCACTCTCTGCACGGGAAATCTCACTCACTAAAATGTTGATTGGCAATTCTGTGCTATTTATCATCTGCATTTCTCCTGTATGCATTGTCCGTGTTTCTTATCTGTTTCCAGGAATAACCGCAGGCGGAAAATATCATAACTTCTACTTCAGTTCGTTGTGGGTTTTAGAAATAGCAGGCTTTCTCAATTCCTCATTAAATTTCTTTATTTTCTATGCCATGGGTACTCGATACAAGGAAACTGTCTGGACATTATTCAGGAAGAATACTAAGCAATGAAAATGTACTTAACATGGAAGAAATCAACCAACAAGACTGGAAGCGTAAAGGAAACTAGCAAGGATTAAACTGTTATATGAACAGGCATTCATTCTGTGTTAGAGTTAGAAAATACTGTTTTTCTCGATCTTATAGTTTCATGTTGTCTACTTACACATATTCAATATTCAACGACAGTTCATGTATAAGCTGAATATAGACCTTTTGGGTTCGGGACTGTTGTGATTCTTTCGTCGTCATTTCATTGCATTGAACAGTTCTAACACAGAGATGCATGTTCTTGAACAATATAATCTTTCAAATCAACATATTGAACTCAGCAGATAATAAAATACACAAGTAGTCGTAGGCCATGTTCTTGGCTCTAAGACACTTCCCGTGTTTCATGATGGGTAACGTGTTAATAAATATAGACATCTGTCATCTGCTACGACACAACAGGGACTGTCTTGCTGTTCATTTCATTTGTTATTTTTCATTGAGTATTAATTGTCGCGATATTTTCTGTCGATATATAGCTCAATAATAGACAAGCACGATATAGCAAATATAACACTGTTTTCAAACTTATTGGAGCCTGATATTGTGTTTACACCAACAATATAAGTTACGTGAAGTTTGCTGTGGTAGAGAGGCGTAAAGCAAAACCCCATGTAATATATACTAATTTGCTATGATGTGAAAGAGAGCAACAACAACAAAACTAATAGAAACCTGATATGAAAAAAAGGTTCTGACAGTGAAAACCTCCCTTCAAGAACGAAAACCCATTTCAGTCTGCTTAGAGCCCAACTGACCACATGAACTTATTAGACCTACTGTAAAATTTGGAAATGAGCTTGGCCTATCCAACACCACCAGAACGAAATACATTTCGTGATGCAGTAAAAATGGTTACTAGGCTTAAATGCGTTTGAACATTATAAGTGAAAGGAAAAGATTACAACACAAAACAACTTTCCATCGACATATTTGTTGACATAAAGATTAATCAATGCTTCTACCATGCCACTGTTAAGAGTACACATATTTTGAATGAAATCCTTTTTTGACACAGCTAGCACATCTGCAAAAAAACACCACCACAATGTTCTTAATCTTAAAAAAATATATCTGTAGCTAGAGAGCTTCAAGCTTCAGAGCAAACATCACCTACAACATGGCCAAACATGGTCTATCAGTCATATAGTTTTGGCTACAATTCTGCAAATCGGTTTAACCCTTTCGCCGTCAGCCATATTTTAGCCCCATCATACCATTAGACTTAGCTGGGAAGAAAAAAACAATTATCTAGAATATTGGGAATTCCTCTGTGACTTGCATAACATTAGGCCTATCCTTATCTCCCAAAATTAAGAAAAAAGGGTCTTCGGATAACAGACCCTGATGATGCCTTTTAGTAACATGGGTATTAAACCATTGTGGTGCATAAATGTGACATTGGCGGTGACAGGGTTAAGTGTGCAGGCATAGCTAAAAACAACAACAACATATCTTTGAAAATGTTCTAATAAAA
>CM065702.1:9076515-9084015 GCA_017654935.2 Phymorhynchus buccinoides
AAATCAGAGACTTCACATTGGCATTGTTGTGTCTAATTGGTTGGCCAGCCAATGCAATCAACATGGCAGTGTTCTACAAACACGGGCTTGGTGATCGTGTCAACCTCTGTCTCTTCATGTTAGCTGTATCTGACGAATTCTTTTTAGCTTCGTCTTTGTTTCTTCATGCCGAAAACGTATACCTTTATTTGAGCATGCAACCTATCCAAACACCGGTAAATAAATTCATGGCCAACAACAATCTCATTTTCTTAGTGGAATCTGGGTTTGTTTCCTTCTTCCTCTCTGCCATTATCGCCTGTGAGAGATGTTACTGTGTCCTCAGACCACTGAAATATCAGACTCTGATGAGGACAAGAACGATGGCAGCCATCATTTTGTTAATCTATGTCAGTATGTTGAGTATATATTTTGTAATATGTTACCGATATTGGATTCAGTGTGTGTTTGATCCTGTGACTAATGAAATAACGATGATGATGACAGGAGGTGGACTTTACATGAATCACAAAAATCTAATAGACACGTTGGATGGTATCGTATATGGAGCTGTTTTACCCGTTATCCTGATGATCACTGTCATAACAGCAACAATAATCACCTCCGTGAAACTTCGTCAGATTGTGACATGGCGCACTGAAGCATCGTCTTCACTCTCTGCACGGGAAGTGTCACTGACTAAAATGTTGATTGGTAATTCTGTGTTTTTCATCATCTGCATTTCTCCTGTATGTGTTGCCCGTATCGCTTACTTCTTCTTGCCAGGAATGACAGCTGGAGGAAAGTATCACAATTTCTTCCTGATAACTTTGTGGGTTTTAGAAACCGCGAGCTTTTTCAATTCCTCCTTGAATTTCTTCATTTTCTATACTATGGGATCTCGATACAAGGAAACTTTCTGGATATTATTCAGAAAGTCGTCTAAACAATGACAACTTTAAGCAAACAAATCAGCAATACTAAGCTACAAAGTGCTCGAAACAGGAAGGATTAAACTGGAGCAACTGTAATATTATAAAAAGCCAGCCTTCTCCATTAGAAGGGATTTTTTCTTTATAAATTGTTTTCAAGCTGTCTGCCTATCGTGTAAGGTAGAAACTATTCTCACAGACTGAATATTCAAAGACAAACCATCAGTAGATATGTTTTAATATTCAATGACAGACCATCAGTAGATATGTTTTAATATTCAAAGACAGACCATCAGTAGATATGTTTTAATATTCAATGACAGACCATCAGTAGATATGTTTTAATATTCAATGACAGACCATCAGTAGATATGTTTTAATATTCAATGACAGACCATCAGTAGATATGTTTTAATATTCAATGACAGATCATCGATAGATTGGTTATGAATGCTAAAAGTGGCTACCTCGCATTCCATTTATTGATTGCCATGCTTTGCCTCTCAACATGCATTTCTGTTATTAAAATATTATTTTTACAAATAAACAGAAGTGGCAAAAAGTATACAACTGTTTCGTTTCAAATTGTTTGGGGGTCTGACACTGGATTATCTCTGTCCCAGAATGTGTTTGCATGTCAACATTATAGGTTACTTGAATTTTGACGTGGTAGAGAAAGCGAAGACAAAACACCATGTCAAAGTCCAAGTAACATGCATGTACCGATTTACAATCGTCACCACAGAGATCAGAATGAAACACCCTAAAGGCCTCAGTACCCGTGAACATTTGTCCCTCTTTCCCCATGGCAAAGTGATGTGCCAGCCATAAAACCACTTGTATATCACTGTGTTGCCATGGGGAAAGAGTGAAGAATGTTCACCTGCGTATTGAGACCATTATCATGCAAGGGTAGATAGTCTTGATATTGTTTTGAACGGTAAAAGCAAATTGGAAGGATTGCAAAGCCAAAAGGCATGATAAACGAATGACAGTCTGAAATCATGTTCAGTCGACACTATGCTACTCGTCGTTTGCTTTGCATCAATTTAAAAATTTCCGTATTTTGAATGCCATTGGCTTTATTAATATAAAAGTTAAAAAGAACTAAAACAGACTGCAATTGTCACTGACCAAAGTACCACACAAACAAATGTGATGCAGCACAGGAAAACAAGGCTAAAGTCGGGCAGCCACAAGAGAGAGAAAGAGAGAGAGAGAGAGAAAGAGAGAGAGATGTGAGTGATTGAAAATTTGTTAAAAATAAACTATTAGAGATAGATGAATTCTGTTTTTTGCCTGTTAATCTGTTGTCTCTGGCCTTTCTGAAAATATGAATAAGGCAAAAGTGATCATTTACAACATTAGCCTTGTTTTCCTGTGCTGCATCACAAATACACAACAAACAAAACAGGATAAAATTTGATGTGAGGCTTGAATTTGTCTGGAGGCGTGTTTTTGTGAGTGTTTGGCATTTTTGCTTTCTTTTAAAACTGACCAAAGTGCTGTGATGACTGCGCCACTGTATACATCCCTACAGCCAGTTTTACAAAGAAGTTTTGCTGGTCAATGTGACAGAAAAAGGTACAAGCGAAATAGCGTGTAGCCCCCCTTGACTGCCCTAACACGCATCACGTACGGACTTGATGACATCACTGATGACGTCATCAGATAAAGGGGGATAACTCTGAGATACAGTCAGGAGGGTTATATTTATCCCCACAGACTACTTTGCCAGATTGACTCTAACAGTTCTCTTATACATCTGACATTTATTTTTAAGATGTATTTCTTCTTAACTTTTCTCCGGCATTCAAGAGCGTATACTACTTTACTTTTATTTCGATGGCTTGGAGTCAAAACGGACTATCTTTAGATAGTCCATTGACGTGTTATTGGACTTATTACAAAAACTAATAAATTGTATCAAACAATGACTGCAGAAATATATAAAGGAGGTTATGCTTGCTATATTTCTGCAGTCTGTTTTTGATACAAGTTATTAGTTTTCGTACTAAGTTCAATAATATGTCAATGGTCCGTTTTGACTCCAAGCCATCGAATTTTTTTTATATTTTGTTGTGTTTAATTCTTAAGGGATTTCCCCCCACAATCAAACATTTCCTTTCGACATTGATAATATATGCCAGGACTCACGTAGCCATCATTTAATATTTATTTTGGAACAACGGCACATTTGTCCGTGACAAACAGCACTGTTAGTGAGTCACTATTTCAAATTTCACATGCCATGTTCTTTCTAGCAATAAAGTATTATGTCTATTGTTTTCTTTTAAAAGCATTTTAGCTCTGAGTAAGTGTTATTTATTATGTGACACTTTTTTTTATTATGTGATGCTTCAGAATATTGATTTCATGCAAAAGACTGAAGAAAGTGTGCTTAATGTCCTCCAACCTGGTATTTGTACAGTTATATATGGGACATTTATATTATTATGTAAAGAGAGTGTGTCGGTCCTGCAAATACTGCAATATCATCAAAGACCCGAAGCTTAGACTAACAAGCTTGCTGATATGGAAAAGACTTCATGGGTGAGTATTATCTATACACTGAATTTTGTTTTTAAGAGGAGGAACTGTGTCCACAGTGCTGGGTGTAAACAAGTATATATACTTATCTCATTACCCTGTATAAATAAAAATGTCGTTCGTTCGTTCGTTCGTATTAGATTATAAATAGATATGCTTCGATTGAATTATTTATGATTAAATGTCGTTTAAATGCGAAATGTCTTCAATTATGTTATTGTTGCTTACTTGTTGTTACTTTGACGACTTCTGATTGAATTTGTTTAAAATAATAATACGAAAATAATCTAAAGTTGTTGCTCAGTTCGCATAATTATAATAGCGAAAGCAGCCTTTGTCTTCGTTTTACTCGTGCTTATGATGTTAATATTTGTGTTGTGTATGCAAGGGTGTACAGCAGAATGATTATTCATTTGAAGAGAAGAGGATTTTTGTTAGGTATGCTGTATTTTAAAAAGAAAAGAATCTGGATCGTTTGAACAGAAAATACAGAATAAGCTGATGATGGAACATGGAATTTCGATCGTTACCTCTCATAACGTGTTTCTCGTCCTTTAAATGCTATCAAAATAAACGTAATTGAACGAACGAATTTGTTTTCTTTCCATGCTCCAGGAATTTTCATTCTTCACACTTATCGAGCACAGTGATATCTCCCGCGAGCACTCCCCCGCGCACACATACACACACACTCACTCATTCTCGCACAAGCACAGGCGCACGCGCGCACGCGCAGACACACACACGCACGCACGCGCAGACACACACACACACACATGAACACACAACCTCAGTCAATCAATCAATCAATCAATGTCTCACACATCCAAACACACACACACACACATACACACACTCTCTCTCTCTCTCTCTCTCTCTCTCTCTCTCTCTCTCTCTCTCTCTCTCTCTCTCTCTCTCTCTCTCTCTCTCTCACACACACATAAACAAACACACACACACACACACACACACACACACACACATACACACGCACACGCACGCACGCACGCACGCACGCACACGCACGCGCACGCACACGCACGCACACACACACACACACACACACACACACACACAGAGACAATCACTCATCCACACACTCACACAGCCAAACTCACACTCACACGCACACACATATATACACATAATAATAATAATAATGGGAATTTATATAGCGCTCTTTCTCACATGAGCTCAGTGCGCTTTACATTGATAACAAGAACATTAAATTTAAAGGCAAACAAATAATTAATCATTAGAAAGTAAAATAAGCACGATGCCTACACACAACGTTCTCTTACTTCCTTACTCACACACACACACACACACACACACACACACACACACACACACACACACACACACACACACACATACACATGCATGCGCACACGCACACTCGCACACTCGCACACAATTAATTATACAAGTAAAATAGTTACAACATGAACATTCTAAGAAGAAACATAGAGACCACATTCACATTCCCAATCAAGTTTGAATACAATACTGCAACTTGAAATAAAATCATACTGCCATCGACATATCAATTACATGACTAATTATAATAGACAAATTTTGCAAAAACAAAAATACCCTTCTACCTCATTTACAAGCATTTAAAGTTTACAAGACGTAGACATTCTACATACAAAATATGAATAATAAAACAATTGTAAATACATTTTTTACAAGATTTCTGCAATAAAACGGACCCCCCCCCTTACACACACACACACACACACACACACACACACACACACACACACACACACACACACACACACACACACCTCACACACAAACACTAATCAATCATAATATGTCCGAAACAAGTGAGTTTTAAGGGCAGAGCGAAAGGCGGAAATAGAGTCAGATGAGCGGACATGTTGTGGGAGGGAATTCCATAAGTGAGGTGCTAAATAGTAGAAGGATCGTTCACCAAACGATTTCGTGTGGACCCGAGGAACCTTGAGTGTGCAGCAGTCAGAGGAAGAACGTAGGGAGCGAGCAGGTAAGTAGACAGTTACTAGTTCGGAGAGATAGACGGGACCAGAGGAGTGAACAGCACCGAAACAAAGGCAAGCTATTTTATACTTGATTCTAGCCTCTACTGGAAGCCAGTGCAAGTTACGAAGATGAGGTGTTATATGATCAGAACGTGGAATCTTGAGAGTGAGACGTGCTGCACTGTTTTGCAGTTTTTGAACACGTTGCAGGAGATACTTAGGACAGCCACAGAGAAGAGAGTTGCAATAGTCAATGCGGGAAAGAATAAAGGCAGAAATAAGAGTTTTCGTGGCTGCAACAGACAGAAAGTGTCGAACAGCACTGATTCGTCTGAGCTCATAATTGATGGAACGTATGAGATTAATAACCTGTTTATGCATTGTAAGATTTGAATCGAGGGTAACTCCGAGATTCTTTGCTGACTTAGAAAACTGAACACAAGCATTGCCAACTGTAAGAGTTTCTGGAAGAGATATCGTTGCAGACATACGCTGAGAGGAAACAATCAGAGCTTCCGTTTTGTCATCATTAAGTTTTAATTTGTTGCATGTCATCCAGGATTTGACATCATGAAGGCAGGATTCCATAGACTGAATAGCGCTGTCAAGTTGGGTAGGTTCTGCCGATTTTTGAAGCTGGGTATCATCAGCAAAGGAATGGTCAATAACAGAGTGACTAGCAAAAACATCAGAGAGAGGAGCAGTGTACAGGACAAAGAGAACTGGCCCCAATACAGATCCCTGAGGTACACCACAAGAAATTAACTTCGGATCTGAACTGCAGTTGTTGATCAAGACAGTCTGAAAGCGATTTGTTAGATATGAGGAGAACCACTGTAGAACTGTAGAATGGATTCCAAAAACACGTTCCAGCCGGGATAGAAGAATGGTGTGATCTATTGTATCAAATGCTGCTGACAGATCTAGGAGAGTCAAGACTGACACTTTTCCATTGTCAAGAGCTAAGAGGAGATCGTTAAGAACTTTAGTCAGAGCCGTTTCAGTGCTGTGAGCAGGTCGATAGGCAGACTGGAGGGGGTTGAACAAATTGTTTGCTGACAGATGGTTAGACAATTGTGCAAGGACAATTTTCTCGATTATTTTGGAGACAAACGCTAAGTTGGACACAGGCCGATAACTTTTCAAGTCATTATGATCCATGGTAGGCTTCTTTATCAAGGGTTTAACAAGAGCAGTTTTGTACAGGTCAGGGAAAACACCACTCAGTAAAGAGTCGTTTATGATCTGAGTCATGACAGGCACAACAACATCAAGACATTCATACAACAAAGGGGTTGGTAAAGGGTCAAGGTCACACGTCTTGGGGGCAGATCTTTTCAAAACATCAACGACATCTTTCTCAGACACAGGCGAAAAAGCAACAAGAGGGGAGCCTACAAAATCTTTGCCTAGGGGGTGTGAAACAGTGGGCTGCAAGTCAAGCTCTTTCCTAATGTTCTCAATTTTGGAATGAAAGAAATCAGAAAACACACATGGCAATGATGGTGGGGGGTAAACAGTCGGAAGTTTGGTAGGTTTAACCCTTGCACACAGTTTGTTTGTAATAGAATACAGTTCTTTACTAGATCTTGCCGCTGCAATTTTGGTACTGTAGTACATCGTTTTTGCCTGATCTGTCAAGAAAGTCACACAATTTTTAGCTTTATTATATATTTGTTTATGTACAGTGAGCCCTGAAGAATCTGATTGTGCTTGGGCCTGTCTTCGTTTTTTCTTTGCTTCTTTTATTTCGTTAGGCATCACACTAAACCAAGGACTTGATTCTCTGCTAGAAGAAACTTTGCGTGAAGAAACAGGAGCATGTTTGTCCAATACTGCCCGAAGGGCGCTATCGTACTCAGCGGCAGTACAAGAACTAGATGTGTACTTAGATAATTCTACTTTGATATCATTTCCGAAAACAGTTCTGTCGATTGCGCGGATATTTCTGACGCTGCGGTACACGTGTTTGTGGACAGGGAGCTCTATGTCAAACAAACTCACAACACAAACATGGTCAGACTCGAGGT
>CM065702.1:9086515-9108953 GCA_017654935.2 Phymorhynchus buccinoides
CACGCACACACACACACACACACACACACACACATACTGGTCTACCTAGCATTGTGAGGTGGTTGATGTGTGTAATATTTACACCTACCCTGTGAGGTGGATGCATAGCTAAGTATATCAGAGCAAGTTTAAGGAATTATGTTATAACATTTTTTAGGAAGGATAAGGATACCCTGTTGAAAGCATTGAAAAGTGTAAATGTAATCTAAGGCTTACTTTTTGTTACAGGTTTTTGACCATCAGTGTGAGGTATTATTCATCAATGAATATTCATGAGGCTACTGTCACGTTACAGAGTACCACTCACAAATTTTGTCCGTGTGACTGTGTTTAGATGAGAATTAAATAATAATAAAGCATGATTGAGCGCGCCTGTGTTTGTTTCTTTTGGGTCATATAGTTTTGTGAGAGTTTGTGCATTTAGATAAGTTAGATTTCGTACCCAGAGTTCCGTAGTTGGCCTACACATTTGGGTGAGCTTTCATTCTCCATAGGCAGGACAGACGAAGAACGTCCCCAGATTCCCTGTTGGCCAGTGGCTGAGTTATTATTAACTCCCTGGTGTGGCTGTAGTGGATTAGGATTAGGATTAGGATTTAGGGACTCAAAACATAGCCGTAAGGCTTTCCTGTCCCATCTTTTATTTTATTTAGTTGTTTGTCTCGGTCTGTCGCACACTCAGTTTTTATTAATATTATTCATCGTAATCATACATAACTGCCTTATAGTCATTCCATTTGTCGAGAAGGTTTTTAAAAATGTTAGTATTCTGTGCTCTTTTCATGTTAGGTGGTAATTTATTCCATACAGGTGCAACTCTGTTAGTAAAATAAAATTTTCTATTATTAGTCCTGCAGTGTTGAATAAATATTTTGTCGGTACTGTTCCTTGTTTTGTCAAAATCTGATATTGTGAATAAGTCATGTACATTTAGGTCATCTACACTATTAAATATTTTATAAGTTTGAATTAGGTCACCCCTAATTCTCCTTGCCTTTAATGTAGGTAACTTTAATTCTTTCAACCTGTCTGCACAACAAACATTTTGAAGACCTTGTACTAACTTAGTTGCTCGTCTCTGTACTTTTTCTATCAAAGCTGACTGTCTCTTTAAACCTGGATACCAAATACAATTTCCATATTCTAAATGAGGTCTTACTAAACCTTTGTACAAGCATAAAAAAGTGTCCTTGTCCAAGAAAGAAAACGTTCGTTTAATTATACCAATTTTCTGATTTGCTTTACTTACAGCACTGTGAATGTGTTCATCAAATTTCAGTTTATCATCAAATATTACTCCCAAGTCTTTTTCTTCAGAGCATTTCATTATAACGTTTTCTACACCATTGTTATGCATTTTGTAGTCTGTGCGTGGATTACTTTTTCCCAAATGTATGATTTTACATTTTGAAGCATTAAAAAACAGACACCATGTTTCTGACCACCTAACCAATGAATCTAAGTCTTTTTGTAATACATCTTGATTTTTCGTTATATTATACATGTTCGTATCATCTGCAAAAATTTTACAATAGCTTTTTATTTCTTCAGGTAAGTCATTTATAAAAATTGTAAAAAGAACTGGGCCAAGAATGCTCCCTTGAGGTATTCCACTTAACACATTTGTTTTTTGAGAGTATGCATTTCCCACCCTTACTGTTTGTTGTCTTTCTTTTAAAAAATCTTCAATCCATGCTAAAACTTTACCTGTTATTCCGTAATATTGTAATTTAATAATTAATCTTTTATGCGGTACAGTATCAAATGCTTTTTTGAAATCCAAGTAAATTACATCAATATTTTCACCTTTATCTAATAGTTTTGTAAAGTCTTCCATCACTTGCAGTAGTTGTGTAACACAAGATCTATGCTTTCTAAAACCATGCTGGCACCCTGTAAAAAGATTATTAATTAACATATGATCAACAATTACTTCTCGAATTATAGACTCAAAAACCTTACTAGTAACAGATGTCAAGCTTACAGGCCGATAATTTCCTGGATCACTTTTTGTTCCCTTTTTAAGTAAAGCAATAACATTTGCCACTTTCCAATCACTAGGGACTAGAGATATTTTTCTCCCCTTCAGTTACGTTAAGTAGAAGTATTTTTTAGTATTTCTTCGAGTGGGGATCTGCATTCTCGGGTTGGAAGGTGAGTAATGTCGTATTTGCCGGTAAAAGCTCTGGTGCCGAACATGTTTTGTATGAATGAGCTGAATGCATGTTTAAATTTATATTTTTGGTTCGTGTTCTATTTATTTTCAGTCATTGTTTAAGTGTCGTGCTATTATTCTCTTTTGCGCAAGTCTGTGTATTTTTGGCTCAATGAAATTATCTCCCCTATTCCCGTTATGAATTTTAGTAGAAATAAAGACGCGAGCTGTGTTTTTAAGAGTTGAGCGAAGTTACTTCCCCTATTTTTTTTTATGATTTGCTTATGAATTTTACTAGAAGTAAAGAGTCGAACTGTGTTTTTGAGGGCGAAGTTTGAGAAGAGGTTTAAAGTTTTGGAAACAATTCTAAATTGTTGGATACAAATTTAAAATGTTTTAGCATGTAATGGAAAAGGATTCTTGTGTAATACTGAAACTTTTTAGAGCGTTTTTGTATTACATTTTGGAAAGTTGAATGGGCAGTTTAAAATTAGACTTCATTCTTCAATTCTTAGAAAAAACAAATTAAAGTGGACATTTCTTTTTCCAATTCAGGTTTGATTTGGTGTTAGGCTTTTGCTTCTATAGGGTTGTTATTTTCTACAGAACCTTTTTTGTTGGAGTCTGCGTGGTGGAGCTGGACGAGCTGCCTTCTGGTTCTTCGAAGGTGGGCGTGGTTCTGCAGACGATGGTTGCTGCCGCTGACCCCTTTCTGCTGTCAGCAACGAGGAGGATGGCGCTCTCTTACGCATAGCTGTTCTCTGTTCTACCCTGTCTCAGGAGAATGACTTCAACTTGTCGTCGATAAGGGAAGTAAACAATTATTTATTTATTTATTTTTTGTTATTAAAGAAAAAAAGACAGTTTTAAACAGAACTTCCCTGTGAGATAGAACATTTGTGTAACCACCCAAAGAGAGAAGGTGTGCGGTTACTGCGGAGTTGTGCTACAAATTCGTCAACAAAGTGGCTCAGAGAATGAATTAATAATTATGTAACTGAGACATAAAAGTTAAGCTTTCTTCATTCAAGACTTGGTGTCTTAAGATATTTGTGCGGTTACTGCCGAGTAATTATGAACATTAGTATTTTATTCGGATCATCTTCTTCGTCGTCGTCTTCATCTTCGTCATCATCTTCGTCGTCGTCTTCATCGTCGTCGTTTTTTTGGGTTAAAAAGACTATTAGTTTAATTGCGGATTGTGAAGTGAATCACGTTAACAAAATCTGCCCGAGCGTGGCATGTTTAATTAGTATTGTTTGGTTGTTTGTTTGAAAATATTCTTTGCAGGTTCCAGTCCTGAGCTGTGCAGATTTTTGCCGTCTAATATATTTTTGCTGATTAATATTTGACTTGTATATGGTTTTTTTGAGTGAATGTTGTCTTGTAATTAAAATTTGATTTATTTATTGGTTCAAATTTGCCTGTGAGTGCTAGGTGGTTGAAAGTGTTGTTTGAATGGGTTCGAGTGTTTGGTGTATGGACGGTGGACTGCCTGATAGTATGTGAGACCTGAGCGTAGCCCCTCATCACACAATACTCTGTGCCCTCGGTTACGTGACAGCTACAGGAAGTACCTCACAATGATGGTAAAAAAAACCTTGTTATGTTCTTTTGTTAAAAGATACTTGTGTGTACATTTTAAATCTTATTATAGGCCTGATTGCTAGTGATAACTTAGATTACTGGTGGTATTTTTGACATAGACCTGTATCATATTGTTATCTGTATGAAGGATGTCTTAAATGAATAGACTTGAAAGCTGAAATTATACTGCTCTTCCATGTTGTGTAAATGTTCTATATTTCGAGGGTAATAGTATAAACAAATAAGTCAAGCTTTTTTTCTATCCAGCCTAGCCCTCTTAAAAAACAAATACCAGTAAAAAAAAAAGGAACAAACTAAACGCACACCCCCCAAATTTAACACAAAAATGATTTTCTCGCTATTTTCTTACAATAAAAATTATTCACATTATAAGGCATTCACATTTATCAGTTTGCAAAAGAAAAAAAAGTATCGCCTTATAGTTCATAAAAATATGGTGCACATAGTGAGTGTTATTAACTTGTGGCGGTGCCATAGCTGATGAGGTTTAACCGATGCGTGGTCACCGCTACAGCTACTGCATTAATTTTAAAAAATCGACTTTACTGGTTTCGTACTGCCTCCGGGCATTGCCTTCAGTATTGTTCCCACCATCTTTGTATTTACAAATGTCCCATATGTGTCCGATTCAGACCAAGAGGACGTAAAACTCCATTTTGGTCGTCGTGCACATAGTGAGGTGCAACTTGCACGAATTTCCCGGTAGTAGCTGGATGCCTTAAGCCTCAATTTGGTGAGCTGGATGACCCTACCCTTCACATGTTTATCCCAATGAGGATATTGTGGGGGTTGGGGGTTTCTTTTGTATAAAGAGATCTCTCATATTCTGGAAGTCCTGTGCTTCAACTCCCTCTTATACATCACACTCTTTGACTGCCTTTTTCTTACTGTGATTTACTATCTTTCTGCTCTACTGGTTCTTTTTTCTGTTTTTATTTACAAAAGTTTCCTCTATACAAACAAGAACATGCTGGGTTCAGATACATAAAAAGATTATGCGCAGGAAGGTATCTGAGCAAGTGAAGAAAGGGACAATTTAATAGTAAAAAATAATACAAAGTCAAAGTCAAACCTCTATTTTAAGAACTCCAAAAAGTCGGGATCTTATAACGGAGGTCATATTAATAGGAATAAGTCAACAACCACTCCTGAAAAAACAGTTTTAACTGAGAAGTGGTCCTTTAACGGAGGGTTTTTAATGGAGGTTTGAATGCACACACAAACAACCCACTCATACAGTCATACGGTGCAGCAGCTCACATGAATCAAACAAGTGTGCATTCATTTCAACAGTATTTATTAAATAATATATGAATGCACTTCAGGTTTTCTTTTAAAAAACCCAATAGCATAATACCGTATTTTCAAGACTATCAGGCACACCTTTGTATAAGGCGCATTCCCCCAATTTTAGATTACTATATTTTCTTACTATTCTATTAGTCACATTATAAGGCTGTGTCAGACCAATTGACATAAGCGAGAACACCAAGGCTACATCAAAATGTTGTAATGCTATGCATAGTTATGTGGGAATTGTCTTTAGCCATGGCAAGCTCCTAGCATAACATCATCATCCCAAATCCTCCAAAGTCAGAATGTGGCTGCCCACGTGGCGGGAAAATCAAAAACGGTCACACACGTAATATTCTCATCCCTAGTTACAGCATTTGTATAATAGATAATTGCGTCAGCTGTTGTCATGATCCCTGGAGTCTTTAAGCCACGGGAACGAAAACAACAACATAAGGTGGAGGGGTCTGAGTCTGGGGGAAAATTAGCTTATACTTATAGTCCGAAAATTACGGTACATGCCCATTATAAAAATATAAAACAATCTTAACGTTTGCATGCTACATGTAGCAATAAACACATGTCAACTGCACTCAGGACTTTTGGAGAGTGATATCTACAAACTCAATTATATATTTTTTATTTTATATATCAACATTTCTATTTTTTCTTCAAATAACCATGCACAGCTGTTCCACCCCATGCAAAATCAAGCTATTTATAAAAGACTGAATTTAAAATCTTAGATAAAAACTGCACCAAGCTTTTGCTTGTAAAAATATTTTGGCTGTATGTTCTTCATTGTATTTTTAATATATTGCTTCCATCAGATTTATGGTAAAAACTTATTTTGTTGAGCAGCATCATACAACATATTTAGTAGAAAATGTTCTTGAATAACCAACACAAACATAAAATAAAATTGCCCATGAGTGAACATCTAGCAATGTCCACTGAATATAAGTAATTTTGACACATACTACAACATATTATTGACTGTAATTTATGAAAAGCAACTTATGGTCTAAAGTTTTTGAAACAACTTCAAACTAAACCATGTGATAACTAGATAAGTCAATGTGTATTAGGTCATAACACAGAAAACCAACTATCACCATACTCTGAAATGAACTTTGGGAAGAATAAACTTAAAGTTGTACACAAATTACTAAACTTTCAAATGTTCACAAAAAATCTAAACAATCGATAGAAACTGAAAAGATCAGAACATTTGAACATTGGCATTGCTGATCAAATTATAAACAAAGTTCGTAATCAATCAAGTATGATTGAATAAATCAAATAAAAATAATAATGAATGTTCAAAGTTTCCATACATACATTTTCAGTTCACAAAGTTTTCTTGCTCTTTTGTGTTCACCTAGCATCAAAGTATTCAAACCTTCCCACCTTTAAAGTGTGTGGATGCCCACGTAGCAAGGTAATCAAAAACGGTCACACAGGTAATGTTCTCAACCCTAGTTGGGGGCATTTGTACAATAATCGATTGCATCGACTGTTCGGATGATCCCTGGAGTCTTTAAGCCAGGGAACGAAAACAAACAACAAACAAACATTTCCTGATGAAAACCCATACATGACAGTTTTTTATCATGTACAAAAACCCCACGTCCTGATGAAAACATGAACAGGTCTGTTTTTCTACAGAAAATAGAGAACAGAAAAACAAAACCACTATCAAACAATTCCATAGAGCACTAGATTGAAACACTAGCTTTTCAAGCTGAGTCTTTGCAAACAAACAAAAAGCTTTAGCGTACAGCCCACCCAAAGGTGCCATAATTTTCGGACTAAAGTGTAAAGCACACACCCTCAAATTATACCCAAATTTCAGGTTTTTTTAAAATAATGTTCTTACTATTTTATTAATCATTTTATAAGGCTTATGGGACCGAGTCTGTGTAAAACGTATTGCCTTATAGTCCAAAAACTATGGTACACATTTAACCAACCACCCAATAGAGTTATTTCGAATGCACTGAAGTGATGGAGTCCATTAACACATTCACATATTTTAACTTAGTTCCTAAAGATGAATCTTAACTGACCAATTTTAAACACATGGCAGAATGTCCGAAGGCTACAGTGTTTCTTATGTATTCATTAAATGAACTTTTTTGAACAGGGGGAAAACCACAATTCATTATTCATTTCAGATGTGCACAAGGCACTGTTTTTGTCAGTTCACTCACGCTGTCTTTGTACATGTCAGATTAGAAAGAAACAAAGATGAACTGATGAGCCAATGCGTAGTTTGCTAGAATTGCCCTATCACCTATGCCTTGAAATAGCATGTAAAATTAAAGACAACAAAAATGAATAAAAACTCTGCTGCTTACTTTTAAATGTACACTTATTATTATTATTATTATTATTAAGATAGCATCTAAATGCATAGATAACTGGAGCGTGAAGTGCAAGATCAACCAGTTGTGCGGCAGCAGATTTGGCTACAAAGACCTTGACCTTTGACCCTTTCCGAACTTGGCCAAGATAACCTACATACCTAGCCGCATGTAAAATTTGAGCCAGATATACATAGCCAGTAGGAACAAACAGATCTGCAAAACCATCCAACTTTCACTTTGGTGAACTCAGCTGCTTTCATGTACACTAAGGGATTAAACTGTAAATAGATCTCTGAAAGGCAATAGCCAAGAGGTTAGATTTGTGTTCAAATACTTGAAAGAGGAAGCTGAAAATCTGTATTTCCCTCATTTGAGATCCTCTTTCTCAGTCTAATCACTGTCCACGAAGCTTTTTGACCTGTCTTTTCTTCTTCTCTATCTCATTCCGCACAGTGCATTTCAGTTTCCGCCATGATCTGCTTTGCAACAAAGGATTAGTCTTGAGTACCTTCTCACAATCTGCTTTTCTTGGAACAACTCTATCGTCAATGTGTCGTCTGAAAAGTTTGTGAATAAGATCTGTTTCTTCCTCAGTTAAGATATCTTTAGTCTGACTGGTCAGGGTTTTGCTGCTGGATGATCCTGGAATCATGCTAGCTTCACTTGATTGAGGAATCACTGGAATCGCTTGGCAACCACCAGGATGTGGACTTCTTGGTCTTTTGTTTCTTGGTCTCTTTTGGTGCATGAGCAGAAGGCTGTGACACCCTTTCTTCTCCAAGTGCATGAGCAGAAGGCTGTGACACCCTTTCTTCTCCAAGTGCATGAGCAGAAGGCTGTGACACCCTTTCTTCTCCAAGTGTGAGCAGAAGGCTGTGACACCCTTTCTTCTCCAAGTGCATGAGCAGAAGGCTGTGACACCCTTTCTTCTCCAAGTGCGTGAGCAGAAGGCTGTGACACCCTTTCTTCTCCAAGTGCATGAGCAGAAGGCTGTGACACCCTTTCTTCTCCAAGTGCGTGAGCAGAAGGCTGTGACACCCTTTCTTCTCCAAGTGCAGGCTGTGAGCAGAAGAAGGCTGTGACACCCTTTCTTCTCCAAGTGCGTGAGCAGAAGGCTGTGACACCCTTTCTTCTCCAAGTGCTGAGCAGAAGGCTGTGACACCCTTTCTTCTCCAAGTGCGTGAGCAGAAGGCTGTGACACCCTTTCTTCTCCAATGAGCAGAAGGCTGTGACACCCTTTCTTCTCCAAGTGCATGAGCAGAAGGCTGTGACACCCTTTCTTCTCCAAGTGCGTGAGCAGAAGGCTGTGACACCCTTTCTTCTCCAAGTGCTTGAGCAGAAGGCTGTGACACCCTTTCTTCTCCAAGTGCAAGTGTGAGCAGAAGGCTGTGACACCCTTTCTTCTCCAAGTGCATGAGCAGAAGGCTGTGACACCCTTTCTTCTCCAAGTGCGTGAGCAGAATCAAACTCAACATCAGCCACACCTTTGTTTTCCATTTCTGACTCTGAAAATTCTGGATCAACTTCAATATCATCCAAGGTCTTGCCTTGAAAATGGGCCAGTTTTCCCTGCTCCATAGAAAAGTGATCTCCAGATCACAGATGTTACTTCCAGCAGCTGCAACATGCTCAGATGAGTTAAGGGATAACATTTTCTCTTCAATGATTGGAGATGAAATCACACTCGTAGCCAGAAACGATGGCCTCATTGTTGCGCATGCTGAAAAACTTTATGAAAAACACAAGCACTTGAAGCATCAATGGATATACATTAGACAGAAGATAAGAGAACTTGCCCGATTTCTGCTTTTAGCCAGACAAAACCCAGGGATCACAAACCTGCAGAGTTGCATTGACCCAAGCAAGTTTCCTTCACTAATATCCGCTGTAAGACTACTGTGCGGTTATTCCACAGAAGACCATTCCTACCAGAACCCATCCTTGGCCCTCAAAACTGGCCATTCCTTGAAGAAGTGTGCCACAGCACTAAAGAGCATTGCCCTTGTTGAAGGTAACACTGTTATGAAAGAAAGGTGCGATTCTTTTTGGGATTTGTGTGATGCCGAGTGGAACACATATATTTCATGTTCTGCCCATGCGTCATTGGAACGAAGAAAACAGAACAAACCACACAGGCTGCCACTGACAGAGGATATCAGACTCGTTTCAGAACATCTAAAAGAAGAAAGACAGAAGTGTCATCATGACTTGAAAAAAGTGCCATCAGCATTGACTTGGCATGCACTTGCCAAAGTTACTCTCGCATACATGATTCTGTTCAACAGGAGGCGAAGTGGAGAGGCAGCAAGGATGCTACTATCAGATTACAGTGCAGCTAAATCTAACTCTGTTCCTGAGGATGATGTGCTTCAAGCCTTGTCAGAGCTTGAAAAGAAACTTTTGGATAATTTCCGAAGAGTTGAGATAAGGGGCGAACACGGCAGAACAGTTCCTGTGCTGTTGACTACAGCAGCTTGTGGAGAAATAGACACGTTGATTGAAATGCGAGATGCAGCTGGTGTCAGCAAATCGAATGGGTATGTCTTTGCAAGACCCTACTACTCTTCTGAGGACCATATGTCTGGTCATACAGTACTCCATGCAGTTGCACTTGAGAGTGGTGTCAAAGAACCAAGTAATATCACAGGAACCAAGCTGAGAAAACATCTGGCGACTGTTTGTCAGATCCTGAATCTCTCAGAACATGAGCTGGAACAAGTTTGTGGATATATGGGGCACAACATCCCTCTTTTGCTGTCAGTGCTGAATTTGCACTTGGATTCATGCCGCCAAAGTTCTTTCTTCCTAAAAAATCCGAGACAATGTTCACATGGAGAATAATCTCCTGCTTGAACTGGTTCTGAAGGAGCCCTCCAAGGAATTAACTGACCACTGCCTTGTTTCAAAACGTCGCAGTTGTGCTTGAAATTTCCTAAATTTCTTAACTTTTCTAACAGCAAAGCCCTCTCAGATGATCCCTTAGGTTTGGCTAAAACTTCTGCTACCTGTGGTTCTGTTTTGTGTACTGACAGCATGTGTGCTGTTACGTTGGAGCTTGTGTAGAGTTTGTTACAGAAATAGCAACTTGCAGCTTTGTCCCACTTTCTTTTACCCTGTTCGGTTTTGGAAGCAACATGAACAGAAACACTATTGCTAATGTCAGGTATGCTAGTTGTAACAACACAGTCTGTAGACGGTGGTGACTCTGCTGTAGTAGAACAGGAAGAAACAGTTGCTGCTCCGAGATCAGCTGAAGAGGAAGAAACAGCCATATCTACACTGCTGACATACAGCCCTGCTGCTTGAAGATCAGCTGAAGAAGGGGCATCTACGGTTGCTGTCTGGCGATTCGTCTGGGACTGGCATTGGACTGAACTGCTGACTGCACCTGCATTAGCATACAAACACCTATTTCTTAAAATTCTGCAACAAAGCTAACGGGAGAGAGAACACTGAATGATCTATTTACAGAGCATCAGATTGTTGGCGCAATGCGCCATTCACGCTCACTTTTTTCAAAATGACTCATGTTTATGCTTGTAAAAGTAATGCGCCTGTCTGGCGCATGTCAAGCATGAGAGGAGAGAGAGAGAGAGAGAGAGAGAGAGAGAGAGAGAGAGAGAGAGAGAGAGAGAGAGAGAGAGAGAGAGAGAGAGAGAGAGAGAGAGAGAGAGAGAGAATAATATATACATGATTTTTTTTTTTTTCTGTTCCCATCAAATCACTAATAACAAAAATAAAATGTCATAACAGTATACATCATTCAGTCATCATCATAATAAAAAGCCAAGTGTCCGTCCGTGTGTGTGTGTGTGTGTGTCTGTCAGAAACACAAAACAGGCCTTATAACTCCGCCGTTTTTCGACCGAATTGGCTTCAAATTTGCTATGAGCCCTAACGGGGCGATGGCAACGGCAACCGAGGTGGCCGTCCCCTTCATTTGCGCGGTTTGGCAAATGTCATAAAAACGCATATCCACCGGCCTCTCGGCGCCCGTATCTCCGGTATTTCTGGACCGATTGCCTTCACATTTGGCAGGTAGATGACCGGGGACGGTGACTATCGATATGCCAAACCAGAAGCGAATCGATTCATAAATGTGCGTGATATACGCTGCTTCACGTTTGCACAAATAACTGCAGTTTATTAGCCGATTCGCTTCAAATTGGCTGTCAGGCTTGCTGTGGCCGGGGCAAAGCCTGGTAGCAAATTTGAAGAGAATCGGGAGAACGGCCGCGTCACTCTCAGAGCAGCGCCAACGGGAAACGGGGCCTTATAATCCGCCGTTTCTTAACCGAATTGCTTCAAATTTGCTGTACTCAGCGTTACCAGTGCTTGGCGTTACCGTTACTAGGCGTTACCGTTACTAGGGAGAGCGCGTCACTCTCAGAGCAGCGCCAACGGGAAACGGGGCCTTATAACTCCACCTTTTCTTAACCGAATCGCTTCAAATTTGCTGTACTCAGCGTTACCAGTACTTGGCGTTACCGTTACTAGGCGTTACCGTTACTAGGGAGAGCGCGTCACTCTCAGGGCAGCACCAACGGGAAACGGGGCCTTATAACTCCACCGTTTCTGAACAGAATCGCTTCAAATTTGCTGTACTCAGCGTTACCACTACTTGGCGTTACCGTTACTGGTGTTTTTTTTTACTAGGCGTTACCGGTACTTGGCGTTGCGCTAGTTCTTTAAAAAAAATTGCAGTACAGAAACGTGCATATTTGAATTTTTTTCTCTTGATTTACAACACATATGGGCTAAGCTAATGTTCCTTCTCTGTCTCTCTCTTCCCCTTTGTTCATTTTGACAGGGGCATTAGGCCATGATCAATTAAACCGTATGCTCCCTTGCATGCATTCATGCACACACATACCTACACTCATAATGCATTGTAATGAAATTTAGGTTTAAAGTTAATAACATTAGTAGGCCATCATTTTTTTAAAATGACCCCTCAATCTGAAGTTCTGTATTTGATATAGTATTTGGTATTTTGATACTTTATTATCACAGAAACGTCTCTGTGAAATTTTGGTTGCACCCAACAGGTGAATGTGTCGCACTTAGAGGTGCGCCACCCGTTAACCTGTACATTCAGTATAATAATACATATATGAGAGAGAGAGAGAGAGAGAGAGAGAGAGAGAGAGAGAGAGAGAGAGAGAGAGAGAGAGAGAGAGAGAGAGAGAGAGAGTACAACAATGTTATATATAAATGCTGAAGCTGGTGCCACACAGGTGTGAAATTGTAGGACTATGCGATACTGTTTCTCCCCCAGTTACCTCAAAAACAAATTTGACTGGTGCTTAGATACAATTTTACATGTCAGTGGCCTTGGCTTAAATTAAGTTAAAACTGAGGAGCTGCTATCTTTTTATTTACACTTTTATTGCATCCTCAATAAGGCAATGTCAGTGACAACTTGGGGATTTTTTGGTAACTGCACATCGATGGCTTGGAGTCAAAAACGGACTATCTTTAGATAGTCCATTGACGTATTATTGGACTTATTACAAAAACTAATAACTTGTATCAAAATAATGACTGCAAAAATATAAAAAGGGGGTTATGCTTTTTATATTTCTGCAGGTTTTTTTTTTAATACAAGTTATTAGTTTTCGTAATAAGTTCAATAATAATGTCAATGGACTATCTAAAGACAGTCCGTTTTGACTCCAAGCCATCGACATGTGCAGGTCAAACACACTTTAGGAAGAATACCAGGCTCCTGACATCAGCCAGATACTTGCCAAACAGTAGTGTGTGAATCAGCGTGGGGGTGGAATAGCGACTCTCAAAACAGCAACATTCAAAAAAAGCAACTTCAAGTTAGTGACTCTTATCATAACAGCGACTATAAAAACAGCAAGAAAAAAAAGAGCAATTTTGTTGAAACTGTTCTGTCAAAAACAGCGATTTGGGAGAAATAAAGTTGTATTTCATTTATCAGAACATAAATAGGTGTACAGAACTGATTGTAACAAGAATTAAAGCATAGGTCCTTCCTGTTCCAAACATACCCATGACATTAGTTTACCCAAATGACAAGCCACTTAAACATGGCTTAAATGAGTTGATCTTTGCTGTTTTTAATAAAAATCGTAATTTTGATTATCGTTGGTTGGGAGATCGGTATTGGATGCTTTAGCTATTATTGCATCCTCAATAATTAAACTATCACCGTTAAGATCCAGTCGCCATTTTGATGTCGCTGTTTTGACAGCTGCTATTACATGGGGGTGGAATGGTGATTTTCAAAACAGTGACAATCAAAAGAGCGACTTCAAAATAGCGACTCTATCATAAGTAACCACACAAAAATAGCGACTGTGTTGAAACAGCGTATGTCAAAAACAGGGATTTGGGAAAAAGTTGTTTGCATTTCATTTCTCAGAATCTAAATTGATCTACTAAACTACTTATACTCGATAGAACATAACATTTGCACACCTGCTGAGAGTTCCTGGAGTTTTGTGAAGGCTCCACTTCGGTAGTCTTCCTCCCATTTTCTTCCAGCTGATTTGCAGATGCCACTCAGGGGTAGACTTGGAAGCAATGAGGGCTCTTGATAAACGAGATACAAATCATGATTTTAGAATGCATTCTAAATTTGTGTAATACAAAGAATTGTTTTTTAAAAGGCACCTGCCTTAAATGTGTGATTTCAAAGTACTCCTTGTTCAAATGTCCCTTTCTTGTCCTTCAGAAAGGGGAAGGGTATCCCTGGTGTCATTGCATTCACACCATTCATTCCCACCCTTGCACCTAAACATATTAATATATTTATGAACTACATACAACGTGCTCCTGATTATAAGGCAAACTAAAGCACAGAAGCTTTATAAATGAACTAGCCCTTCACCCCGCTTTGCTCAGGGTTTCCCCTATCCCCACGCTGCCCCCCCCCCCTCCCCTTTAAAAATAAATAAAGAAGAAAAGAGTAAAACGAATGCGTTGAGAGCCAGGCTCGATTCCACGACCTCTGGCTTGCAACGCGGCACAATAACCACTGGACTATCAATGCCCCTTGAAAGACAGTGTAAAAATGTCGTTATAAAAGGAAGAAGTGAAAGCAGTCAGTTTCGCCTAGTGAGTGTAGGAATTCATTGAATTCTGATCCCCACGTGGGGATACCGTGGGGGCTTTTGTATAAATAGTTCCCCAACCTTCTGGAAGTTCTGTGCTTGTAACTTCCTCTAATCTGTCACTCTCTTTGACTCGGCCTTTTCCCTTTGCTTACTGTCATCTGCTATCTTTCTGCCTTACCGGTCCATTCTCCTGCCTTTTTTCACGAAGCACTTTCAAAAACATTTCCTCCAGCCAAAGTCGGACTTGCTGGGCCTAACTATTTCTTAGTTAGGCGCATAAGGGCAATATGACGCATCTGCGCTCATAATTGACAGGAAACTGAGCGATCGAAGAAGAAGAATTGAATTCAGAAATTAGCGAATGTATTGTAAAACGTTATACCTCCTATTTAACCGGAGGTGTGTCAATTTTAATAGGACAATGGCCTATGACAGGTGCCTCGGGACATTGATCACTGAAATCCGGGTAGAAGTGGATTAATTTGTTTCCACTCAGTGACATTTCTGTAGCTGGTTTTATTCACTGAGCCAAGCCATCATTCAGAGGAACCAGGTTTTGTGTGTGTGTTGTGTTACTGTTAGGGTTTGATCCCTAACACAACACATGTCTAACAGCAGTGGAACCCTCCTTATAACTATAAGACTTTCAAAAATCATCTAAAATGAGGTCTTGTATGGGAGGGGGTTGTAAAACGGCATGGATTGTAATACTTACAAAGGCGAGCAGTGTCTTAAAAAAGTAGTTCTTAAATGGGAGTCTTATAATAGGTTTTAATTATCAATATAAGGGGGGGGGGGGGGGGGTCACTGTACATATCTAGAATTATTGGACGTGAGAGCAGCAACATGATGCCAAATCATCTCTGCACAACCATTCTATAAATACAAACACAAAATAGACTTACATAATCTGCTTTTCAAAAATTCCAATATTGTGATTACATAAACAATAATTACACATTTAATACAGTTTAGCACATTTTCGCCTCACCTGATTCTGAACTTTCAGTCATGCTGTCTGGTACATACTCTGATCCAGAGTCAGAGAAATCTAGAAAGAAAAAAATCAACAAACTTATGTAAAACTCAAGATGCATGTGTTTGCTAAAAAAACAAAAAAAACCAGCCAAAAGCTAACATTCAAATGTGACTTTAATTACCAGCTGAAAATGCTGCCGTGCAGTTGGTGATCTAGCGTCTTAATGCTCTATTTTTTTGTTTACATCTGACAGATAAAACACAATGAAATCTGAGAGGGATGTGGACGAGGATAGGGATTCATAAGTTATGTCATTATCAAATGATTAGTCCTAGCACAATTGTATCCAACATCTGTTGTTTGCTGAACAACAATACACTATTAAGACTCAGTATGTCACTCACAATATCTCACAAGTCACATCTTTCAATGAATTAAAAAATAAAAAGTATGGATTAGCTGTAGAAAGGAAATGCCACCCTAAAACGTCCAAGGTCACTAAAGGAATGGGTGTAAAAGGCTTCGAGGCCCACCTCTAGCCCTCAATACTACTACTATTAGTATTACTACTATTAGTACTACAACTACTACTACTAGTAGTACTACTATGTATACATTGTTTGGGTTAACATCATTCATCTCATGAAGCATTTTCAGTCAAATTCAAAGTACTGATGGAATGAAAGTTCATTCAAAAGAATAAAGTAAAACCTGGATAGAGCTTAGGATTGTCAGCGAGCCCGGGTCATTGACCCATATTGATGATTTGACCCCTCATTTTATGCAGCCATGGGTCATCTGACCCATGAACTGAAGTCTGTAATGAAATTCAAGTATACTACAGTGATACATCCTTGGCGGGCCCATTATGTTCGAATTATGTTGTGGATTCCTGTATTAAATAAGAGTTACTGATTATATAGCAGACAGTAACTTTACCAGGCATTACCTTGTTCACTGTTGTCAGACTCCATGCTCTGCAGTCATCATGGTGTGAACTCCTGTGAAAAAAGCAAAACTTTTGTTTAAACTACATTGTAACAGATTAGTTCTATTCTGGTTGTTTTTATTTAAAACAATCTATGATCGATTGTACTGCTTAAGAAAATCTCTGAACATATTGATAGCTTTAGTAGCATTTAACAATTCCTCATTTTCGTTCTTAAAAAGGTTAACTTAAGTTAAAGCTATTATTTGTGTGTGTGCTTCCCTAAGTTTGTTCAGTAATTTGTAATCTTCATGAATGTATCATGTGATAAAATTTG
This sequence comes from Phymorhynchus buccinoides, assembly GCA_017654935.2. Classification (NCBI taxonomy): domain Eukaryota; kingdom Metazoa; phylum Mollusca; class Gastropoda; order Neogastropoda; family Raphitomidae; genus Phymorhynchus; species Phymorhynchus buccinoides. Next base: position 9,103,273 of record CM065702.1, read on the forward strand.
CTGCGCCTTCAAAAACAGAACTCAGAGATTAATTACTGTTGTACGATGATGTCTATACTTGCACAAAATTGTCACATTCTGCGACAGTGAAGTCAAGTAGTGTGTTGAAGTGTGTTGATGGCCTTACTCAAGTCAAACTCGAAGGGCATTGGACAAGTTTTATGCCTCTACATTGTTGAACAATTGTGTAGACCGTTGTTTTCATTCCCTGGCTTAACTCCTCTAGCTAGTCTAGGGATCATCCCAACAGCGCCAAAGCAATTGACTATTGTACAAATGCCCCAACTAGGTATGAGAACATTACGTGTGTGACCGGTTTTTTTATTACCTCGCAATGTGGGCAGCCACACTCCGACTTCGGAGGATTTTCGATTGATGATGTTATGCTAGAAGCTTGCCATGGCTAAAGACAATCCCCACATAACTATGCATAACATAACATTTTGATGTAGCCTTGGTGTTCTAGCCTATGTCAATTGGTCTGACACAGCCTTATGCCAAGGAAAATGAGTTATTTAATGTAAACATACGCAAATAATCAGTGAAAATCATTGACAATTAACATTTCTAACTTTGTACTTGTGGAAGATTCCATTCTCTCCCCATCCCTTCCCACAACCTTCACCTAACCCCCACCCTCTATTTCCCCCTCTTTTCCTCCATCCACACCCCTACCCCTACCTAGGGGTGCGGATGGAGGAAAAGAGGGGGGGTGCGGATGGAGGAAAAGAGGGGGACATAGAGGGTGGTAGTATAGTGAAGGAACCAGGCGCAATGATCTTCAGCCCCCAGCAAGCTGGAGGCCTAGTATGGCCCCAACCCAGCCTAGTGCTGGGCCAGGCCCCCAGTCGACAGATCAGAAAAAACAAAAGTAATGAAAAAGAAAACAAAGTCGGTAATGTGGAGCAGAGGGGGTGGGGAGAATGGGAGAGGAGGGAAGAGGGAAGGGGGGGGGTGAGTTGAGGGTTGTATGATCGGAGCAAGATCAGACCAGATCCCTGACCAGTGCTAGACTTGGCATCATGCTTGTTACACACTGAATGTGCGCTGGCTGGCCAGGTCATTAAATCTTAGATTAGTGTGCTCTTAGTTTAAGATAGCTAAGAATGGGGGGGAGGGGGGGGGGACTGAGAAGAAAGAGAGAGAGAGAGAGAGAGAGAGAGAGAGAGAGAGAGAGAGAGAGAGAGAGAGAGAGAGAGAGAGAGAGAGTTGTTGCTTCAGTTATGTCATAGTTGTTGTTCATGTTGATTTGGAAAAAACCCCCACATTTAAACCAGAGAGAGAGAGATGGGAGGTCAATTGGTTAGGGTAAACAAAAATCCTACAACAATTACTGAATTAGGTCTGCTTCTTTCTACTGATCTACGGAAACAATTGAATCACTTGAAACTTGAATCAATGAGTGAATGACAAACCTACCTTTATAAGTTTATTTCTATCAAAGATTATCAAGCGCTTCACACTCCTGTTGTTTCATTTTCGAACTGAGTCATCCATTGGCTGACCACAAGAAAGCTGGAATTTCTACATAACTTTTGGCTAACTTTTTTACGATCAATAACTAGGCCTAAGTTCGTAATCAACACGTCCGCTGCAAGACGCCATTTTGGTGGTTAGCACAAAGCAACGGATTAGAATACGGAGCGGTGTACGCCCAATCACTACCTACCCGGAGTTCATAAAAACATTTTTTTGGATGGAAGGCTAAGCCTCGAGGGTTAGGCAGACATCAATCCTTTTTACTAACTACTATTACTAGTACTACTGTACTAGGCCTACTACAGTACAGTACTAGCCTACAACTCAGTAGAAGTAGATCTGCCGGTAGCGATCTCAGGATCTGCCTTCCTTCTAGGCCTATTTGACTAGTCACCACAATCACATTTGACAGACCCAGCCAGTCAGGTACCGTTCACTGTTCAGTCAGACAGTAAGCTATCTGCAGTCTGCCAGTCTGGACTCCAGCAACGTCAAGCGGCCATTTTGTCATGACTTTTTGTTTTAATTTCTAACCCTAACCCCAACCATAATCCTATCCCTTTCCCGGGCATTATATCCTAACCCTATCCCTGTCTAACCCTATCCCGACCTGCAGAAAGGGATAGGAGTAGCAGTGAGTTCAAAACTTGAAAAAAAAAAATCATTGGCGTCAAGACTTTCTGTTTCAGTCAGTCACTGGACACCTAACTACGAAATCTACTACAAATTTTAAGCCCCGTGAAAATGTCTTCCATTAAGTTAACAATGCTTAGAATTGTAGTAATCTTGTATTCAAACAACAAAAGTTAAGCAAAATCAATGTTATAAGCTACTTACCAGACAGCCAAAAACACATTGGCAACAAATGTCTGCAGTCTTGTTGATGACATAACCGGAAGTTGGCACTGCGCATGTTTCCAGCAAAATGTGTACAACCAATCAGAAAAGAGGTCACGAAAAGGTCAAGCTCATTATCTCTACAAGCCCAGGAGCCAAAATCCGACCAAAATTTGCACACACACAAAGTGTGTGCACATTGACTTTTCAACGGTTTTGTGAGGTGATTGAGATAAATGCAGCAAATGGTCGCCGAAACGTTCTACACGCTGTTTGTGAGGTTTGCGTTGTGAGGTAATGGGAAAATCCACCTCACAAAAAAATCCACCTCACAACCCCGGTGGAAAACCATACGGTCCACCTCACAACCTACGGTAGATCAACACACACACACACACACACACACACACACACACACACACACACCTAACTAACCAACTGACTAGCACACACATACACACCTAACTAACACACACACACACACACACACACACACACACACACACACACACACACACACACACACACACCTAACTAACCAACTGACTAACACACACACACACCTAACTAACCAACTGACTAACACACACACATACACACACACATGCACACACACACACACACCTAACTAACCAACTGACTAACACACACATATACACACACACACATGCATGCACACACACACACACACACACACACACACACACACACACACACACACACACACACACACACACACACACACACACACACACACACACACACAACCTAACACACACACACACACACACAGATTCAGACGGCTTCAGCCTTTTTTTTCCCCCAGTCCTTTTCAGCCTAAATCATAAGTTATAAATCTATTCTAACCATACTGACCAACACTCAAAACAATTAGCAAAGCTCATTATCAGTTGGAAACCAAATGCCACAGCACATACAAAAACGAAAGTAGCAAAGAACCTCTACTCGTATGACTGGAAGCACTACCAGGGTTACCAACTGTCCCCCCTAAGGGGTATTTGTCCCTGGAAACAGTCAAAAATGGCACCCTGTCCCTGAAATCCACTTTTCTGTCTGGTGTCCCTGGAAACAGTAGAATTTTAAAAAATTGTAGAACAATAACTTGTCTTGTTTGCTGGCCTTGCTATTGAACACAGGAACACCAAAAAACATCAAGAATACAGAAAAAACATCAAGAAATGTTGCTAGATCATGAAATAATTGAAGTTAATGCTCGTTTTGACCCTGATGCATGACATTGCGATGTTTGTCCCTGGAAATAAGTCTGTGTCCCAGGTTTTTCTGTAGTTTGTCCCTGGAAACTGCAACAGAGGGTTGGCAGCCCTGCACTACTACCTCCCCTGACTTCCAGTCACTTCCTTTGACTGTGCAATTCGCTTTTCTCATTTCCACTCTCGTGGTAACATTGGAAGCCATTTGCTCCTCTTCTTTAGCACTTTGTTTGTTCTAGGTGGGTTCGTTCCTTATTTAACCTTCCTAGTTTTGCTTGCATTGTTCTGCTTGGAACTTGTGCAGAGAGGGCCCGGGGGCAGCGTGGTGAAGGACGCCGTCCCCACGTCGTTTGCCTTGGCCCTGCAGACCCTGCGCTGGGTGCCCGGGGTGGAGACGGCAGTGGTGACCGCCGGGGACGTGGTCAGGATGGAGGAGAAGGAGAGCCTGCTGCCCCCGTCCCTGCTCTATGTGCCAGGTGAGAGGGGAGTGAGTGATGTGTGTGTGTGTCGGACCTGTTTTTCTTACGGATTTGTCCGTAAATATTACGTTTTGAGACCTCCGATTACGCTATTACGGTCAGCAACCAGAAATTCCACATTTCCGCTGAATGAGTGCGAAAAAAAAGAAGAAGAAGAAATCGAAAGAAGGCATGTTGTTTGAACCGTACTGGGTGCTGTCATCAGCTATCAAAGCTAGTGATGTCCCTTGAATTGTTCTGTACTTCCGGTGGTTTCGCTTCCTGCTTACAGGGCCATACTGCCATTTAGTAGGTGCGATCGCAATTAATCCGAAAAAACAACATTCGTAAGTATGCAAATACAGTGGAATCCGCTTAATCGGCCAATCTAATTTAATCATACTATACCAACACTCAAAACAACTGCATTAGCCTAAAACAACCTGGAACCTTACCCTAGCACATAGCTAAAACGAAAGTGGCCCCAAGGGACTGCACCCATACCGCAGGGAGTAGCGGGAGTGACTCCCCTTACTTCCGGGTATGACGCGCACCCTTGGGGCACCGGATATGTCATTCTTAAATTTTCCAGCCTTTCAACCACACCTGGGCCTACCCTGCTCCGCCTTTTCTGACTCTTGTCTATCTGGTGGGTTCGTTCCGTGTTTAGCTTTGTTCTATTCAGTTTCTTGGGAAGGCTGTTAGTCATCCTATCGATATTATTTCATTGTCATTTCTTGGTGTTCGTTTTAGTTGAAAAATTATTTCGTTCACTCTGTTGTTCGTTTTCGGGGTGGCGTCAGCCATTATGGCTTCTTTCACCCCTCGGTTTCCACTTCGGGGAAAGCAGTTTCTCTTCGGTTGTTTTTCTGTTTTCCTAGTCAGTTGACTCTTCTTCTCTCACTAGGGACCCTTTGGGCAGGTTCTCTTAATCTTCTCAAGAAGTTTTCGTCTAATCCCCTCACAAATCCTACGTCTAACGTCCAGTCACAGTCCGTTTCGGTTACACCGGCCTAACCGGTTTCGGAGCCCATTCCAGTTTCTCTCCCTTCGGAGGTTTCTTCTCCTCCTTTTCCGTTGGACTCGCAGGCTTTGTACTACGTCACTTGGACTCTTCGGGTTTCAGGGTTCTCCCTTTCGCATCGACAGAATCTTCCTCCTATTTCGGTTCTATGTTTAGGCCAGAGAGGGTTCCGCCAGTTGTCTCTTCTAACGTGAGACTGTCCCTGGTGCAGCCCTCTCTCTCCTTCTTCTGTTCACAGGCTTGCCTCCAGGAGGCCCTTGTCCGCTAAGGCCAGCGTCGACCTCAACAGGGATAGGCAATCCCTTTCCACCTCTGGTTTCCGTCCTGTGGGCTTGATGTTTACGGAACAGAGAGGCTCCCCTCCGGGGAGCTTGCCTAGTGACAGAGGTGACTCCTCTGTCACCAGACTGGCCAGTCTGTCAGGCAATCATCCGGTGGTACCTGGGAGGTACCTCCAGGATCGGGAACGGCCTGTTCCCTTTCCTGAGTCCGGGCTCAAATCCTCCACTCAGTTCGAGGGAGAGGTTACCAGGACAGTCAAATCGGTCGGTGCGGGGCACCTTCAATACCGATAAGAGTCCATACCCCCCTCCCGGGGGATGGCTCTCCAGTGATCCTGGCACTGGCGCGGTTGGGGCCTCTTGGCAGTCC
>CM065702.1:9111953-9121953 GCA_017654935.2 Phymorhynchus buccinoides
TGTGTGTGTGTGAATGTGTGCGAGTGTGCATATGCATCCGTGGGTGCTGTGTGTGCGTGCGCGCGCGTGTGTGTGTGTGTGTGTGTGTGTGTGTGTGTGTGTGTTGTGTGCTTGTGTGCGTGTGCGTGTGTGCGTGTGTGCATGCGTGTGTGTGCATGCGCGTGTGTGTATGAGCCTTTCATGTATGAGCATGTGTTAGTATGTGTGTGTGTCCTCGCGCGCGCACGCGTGTGTGTATGGTTGCTGTCAGTATTAATTAGGCTTATTTTGTGCACTCTTATTAGATACAAAAACGAGATGCTAAGATGCAATGTTTATTCTCTAGCCCTACTTGTTACGACTATGAGAAGATCGCCAATAATTAGAAAGCACGGTTAAATTGTAAACCAAACGTCGAAGAAGGTGGAAAGAAGGCAAATTTGTGTAATCAAACCAAATGAAATCAAAATCACTTTATTATCTCTCAGGGAGAAATTGCAATCAGGTGACAGAATAACAAAGACATCGACAATAATCATGCATGAATATAAGTAGTCTAGTAGTGGCCTTCTGATCCCTGTCACATGAGCGTAGATACGCCGTGCTGCCGTTATGCGCCTAACTAAGAAATAGCATTTCTGACTTCGGCTGAAGAAATCTTTGTAAGAATTCATAGAAAAAAGGGCAGGGGAACGGACTAGTAATGACAGAAAGATAGCAGAAGACAGCTAGCAAAGGAAAAAGACAGAGTCAAAGAGAGTGACAGATTAGAGGAAGTTACAAGCACATAACTTCCAGAAGGTGGGGGAACTATTTGTTCGAAAGACCTCCGGTATCCCCGCGTGGGGACAGAAGTTATGAAATGCATACATAACTGATAACTCACCACGTCTGAAGGATAAGTCGCATTATTACTATACCGCACTTTAATCAATTAATGTTCTTTGGTTGATGTCTTCCTAATTTGTGTACAATTAAAGTTGTTGAGAGTAGCATTATCCAAAGACAATCATTTGGATGCATACTTTCTTTTTTTTCTGTTTCATCAGGCCATTCTGGCCTCTTTGAACTAATGCTAAGAAACTTATGATTTTTCGCGAAGTTTATTAAAAGTCAGCTTTTCTGTGTTAACATTCCTTATGTAAATTAAAGGAAAGCTCGAGTAACACGCGTCAGAACAAATTATCTAGCCAATTCCATGTACTCAATTTTATTATTTTAGTGATGCAACAATTATGAAAAACAATACGTTCACTTCACAAACTAAGGTGTAGAGTCTGAGTGCCACAGAGGTAACGCGTTCGCCTCGTATGCAATAAACCCAAGTTCGAACCTGGGTACAGGGCATTTTCCCTCTCACTCTGCACCAGGCCTTAGGGTCTGAACGTGGAGTCTTTCGGATGAGACGATAAACCGAGGTCTCAGTGGCAGCGAAACAGTTGTCATTTGGTCAAATATTACACCCTCCCCCTTACTTTTCCTTCCTCATCATTCACGCAAAAATCGCATACGAATAAAAAGCATTAAATGGATGGCGCGCCTCTGGCTGCGATGCTCTCTCCAAGCCATACAGAACAGCATAGGAACTCATATTTTGTCAGGACAGTCGTGGAATGGAATCAGATGACTGACGCCTCCATCGAAGCAGGCCCCGCCAGCGCAGCATTATCAGCACTGGGCGGCCAACCAGGGCCTGCACCAACTAAAACCTAAATTAGGGATTAGGGGCCATAGACCAGAGTAGTGGTAAATGAAGGGCAGGAGCTGTGCCGGTCGGGGTTTGTCCTCGGTGACCGCTACGGTAGCCGGATTGGTCTTGCCCGGATACTATAAAAAGAAGGACTATGGCCAGTAAAAAGACAGGCTGTCATTACCATCAAGACAGCAACTTTAACACTTTCTGTGTCAGTACCATTAAGACAGAAATTATAATTTCCTTGTGTCATTGCCATCAAGACAGAAATTATTAAAGCCTTTATCAAGTTAATGTCATTAACATCAAGACAGAAATTTCAAACCCTTTGTGTCATTACCATCAAGGCATCAATATTAACTCTAAATGCACTCTCCATATCCGTTGTGTATATAGCCTTCATAGGCTCCTACAACGTACACGATCCAGAACCAGATCCAGAGGTGTGAGCAACCAAATTTCACAGAGACGACTCTGTGACTATAAAGTACTAAATTTATTAATACCAAATAAGGTGTGTGTTTTTTATTCTGGGTAGCAGATGGTCTGTGATAAACGTTTCACTATTGACATGGTCATTAATTCTAGTAGCTACTCACCCAGAACATTTTTTTAAACACTAAAATATCCGTGACCTTAACTTTACCCACGTAGACGAACCTGTATAATTAACAATTGAAACAGGTTCTCAAAAATAAAATCTTATTTTGCTAAAAACAACAGAGGAAAAATGTACCACACTAAGATTAATACATAAATTATACATTCAAAATACCACTGTGACGTTTTGTCTCTCCTTTATTTTCCATTCCCCGTTGCTCTCTGTTCCCTTTTTATTAAAGTAATATTTATGTGTCGCAATTGTCCAGTTGATTCTAAACATATCGGCGATGGAGTGGTGGAGCGACAATGTCACTTTAATCTACAGGATATCTTTTTTAATACAACCCTCAAAATCGTTAAAGCAAACCGTTGATATATAATCAAGCTATCAGTTTGGTTTTTAAGGTTTAACTCTAAGGTTTTATGCATAAGAGATCACAACAGTTCTTTTCTCCACGATGTCTTGGAGAGCTCTAAAACATAAAAGTGTCTCAGATGACCATTTTTCAAAAACTATCATTTTAAGGGTGAAAAAACCCCACTCTGGCAACTTCGATGTTTTAGCTATCAAGTCAATTAAGTTTCAATTGTTTTTAATCCCGTGGGCTCCAAACATCGTGCCCTGTAGTCACGAGCGCGTCCTAGACATTAGAAACGGTGATTAGTATGTAAATTATGCTAAACAGCCAATCGTTTTGGGAGCTTAGTCTAATTTACATACTATATAATCATCGTTTCGAATGTCTAAGACGCCCTCGTGACTACTGGGCCTGGAGTGTTAATAGAATCCTGACTTTAAGCGTTGAATGCACAAAAGGTAAAGAGTTTGCATACAACTAATATTTACTGCGAAAGGGTTCTTGCCCCTCAAAAAGGTTGTTTTTTCTGAAAATGTTCTTTTCTGGAGCTCTCCAAGGCAATTTGGAAAAAAAAACACGCTGGTATTAGGTATTATTAGGTACTTAAAAAAAAAAAAAAAAATTATTAAACTTTTTTTTTTTACATTTTCATATAAATGAAATAAAAGTAGAATAACAATCAACATACATATCGTTCATATATATAGAACGATTTTTTTTAAAAACCATTTATCCCTCTCCCCTTTTTTCCTTTTCTTTTCTCTATTTTTTTTATAAGTGAATAGGCAAGGTAAGCAGTTTACACAATCTAATCTAGGTCTTAATAGTATGTTCGGCTGGCAGCAATAGTTCATACAGACACAAGAAGATCTTTGTACACAAACCATTTGGACACCATATCATTATACCTCATATTTTTACGAGCAATGTACTCTTCAATTTTATATCGATATTTAAGTTTTTTTGGTGAAAACACTTAAAGCAGGGAAACGTTTGTTTAATTTACATTCGTAAATATATTGTTTTGCAAACAGAATTATGAAATAAAAGATTGAGTCAATGTAAATGTTTTTATCATAACCAAGTATAACCAGATGTTCTGTTAATTGCAAGTTTAACACATTAGGACATTTTTCATTCATTAAATCTGTCAGTGCTTTCCAAAAAAGCTGTGTATAAGTGCATTGCCAAAACATATGTGCGATTCCATCTTTAGCTGTATTACAGAAGCTGCAGCGATCAGTAGGAGTTATCCCCATTTCCTTCAGATTAACATTCGTCCCAAGGCATCTGTGAATAATTCTAAGCTGAAACCATTTCATTTTAATATCAGAGACCTTGGATAAGTAACCAAAACAATTTTTCCAGTCATTTTCGACATTCATTTTTTTGTTCCACTTTAAACAAAACTTAGGGCAAGTACTATTATTAACAAGTATATCATAATATAATTTCGATCCCTTGAAAATGGATAGTATATTTTTTAAACATAAGTGAATCTCCACATTTTTATCGTTGTTGATAGGAATTTTCACTTTTTTAATATACCCATTGATTGCTGCTTTATATCCTGAGAAAGTGATGAAATCTACATTTATGTCATATTTTTGCTTGAATTGTTCGTATTGAATAAATTTTCCATTTTCATCCAAGAAGTGTGCTATGCAGTAAACGTTTTTGTTAATCCATCTTGCATTTTGAATATACTTTTTAGCTATTAAAATGCGTTTGTTATAAAACACTGGTTCTGCTAGTAATTCACCTGAATATTTACAATCAACTTAATAAAAAAAACACATACTATAGGCGTTAAATACTTCTGTCCAGAAAATGTTTGACTTTTTTAAGGTTGAAAGAAATTCTGGCCCAAAATTTGTAATATCCTTAAGTGAAGGAAAATTAAACATTGTTATATTTTTCCATCTATGACTTCTTTTTTCTAATTTTCTTATCCAAGTCAACTTTAGCGCTGTGGCAAACATTTTTAGGTCTGGTAGTCCCAGACCACCACTCTCAATATTACTGTGTACCGTTTTCCTACTTATTTTGTCAGGTGTTTTTATTCCAAACAAAAGTATAACACCAGCTTTGCAGAGTTTGAAAAAAATCTTCAGGGGGATTTGGTAACAAGATCCATAAATGAGTTAATTTTGACAGGATTATAGACTTTAGCACAGCTACCCTGCCCAAAGGAGTTATTTGTCTACGGACCCAAATTTTAAACAAACGTCTCACTTCTACAAATTTATCTGAATAGTTCAATTCTGTCATGTTTTGTAAATCATTAGAAAACCAAATGCCCAATATTTTGAATTTTGGAGGGTTCCATTCCATGGGGAGATGGTTCATATAGCGCACATGTGAATTTTTTTTTATTCCTAGCCATGAAGCACTTGTTTTTTCATAATTCATACGCAAACCTGACACAGAACCAAATTTGCAAACAGTATTTACACAAGACTCAAAAGACGTTTTATCGCCTTCCAGCAAAAATTCTGTGTCATCAGCGTACAATGAAATTTTGTGTTCTACATTATTAATGGCTATGCCTCGAATGCCTTCATTTTCACGAATCATTATTGCTAAAATTTCCATACAGAGAACAAATAAATACGGTGATAGGGGGTCACCCTGTCTACAACCTTTCTCAATATCAAACCATTTCGATATTTGCCCATTAACGATTATGCACGCTTTAATATTTCTGTAAAATGTTTCTATCCACCTACATACCCCATCTTGAAAACCAAATGCTTTTAATACTTTAAATAAGAAATCCCAGTTAACAGAGTCAAACGCCTTTTCCATATCAACGTTTAACAATAACCCTGGTAACCTGTTTTCCTCAAGATGAGCAATTGTGTCATAAATTAATCTAATATTGTCCCCTATATATCTATTCCTAATAAATCCTGTTTGATCATCATTAATAAGTTCAGGTAAAACATTCTTTAATCGATTGGCTATACATGATGATCCTATTTTATAAATTACATTTAGTAGGGATATAGGACGCCAATTCTTAATGTAGTCTCTACATTTATCGCCTTTTGGTATGCATGTGATGGTTGCTTGTTTTTGTACAGATGAAAGCTCCCCTTTTAGAAACCCACAATTTAATGCCCTAACAACAAAGCCTCCTATTGTACCCCAAAAACATTAAAAAAATTCAGCAGTGAATCCATCTGTTCCAGGACTCTTATTATTTTGTATGTCTTTCAATGCCATACCAGCCTCCTCTAGTGTAATTTCGCCTTCTAAGCTGTGTGCCTTGTCTTGATCTAACTGGGGAATATTTTTTTTTATCAAATCTTGTATTTCACATTTGTCTACTTTTGATTTTTTATAAAGATGTTCATAAAAACTGTTTACTTCTTTTAGAATATCCTTTTGATCCTTCAAAGCATTGTCATCTTTATCAATTAATCTAGCCATGTTCTTACTGACATAGTGGCGCTTTTCTAAATTACAAAAGTAGCTAGTCCCTTTTTCCCCTTCACTAATCCATCTTGCTCTAGATCTTATCAGTACTCCTTCGATTCTTTTGTCTCTAATGGCTTTCAATCTGTCTTTTTTAGACTCTATCAGATGGATATCTTCCTCGCTTTTATTATTTTTTTGTTCAAGTTGCTGTAACTCTTTTTGCAACAGCTCTTCTTCTTCGTGAGTTTTCCTCCTCTTCATTGTTACATATGCTATAGTTTTTGACCTGATTTTCATCAATAAAAAATCTAGAAATATATCATCTGAAATAGTAAGTTGTAGGTCTGTAAGAGGAATTGCATCTATTGTTTCTCTTGCGTACGGGGTAGCTGAGTATTCTTGTTTTACATGCTTTATTTCGTCATTTATTTCTTCTAAATAGGCTTTATCTTTTAATAGAGACGAGTTAAATTTCCAAAATGTATTATTAGGTACTTTATAGTCACAGAGGCGTCTCTGTGAAATTTGGGTTGCTCACACCTGGAGAGCGCGTCGGAGCCAGAGGCGCGCCACCCAATTTTTTTTTTTTTGCATGCGATTTTTGTCACTGATGAGGAAGGAAAGGGGTGGGGGGGGGGGGGGGGGGGGGGGGGGGGGGGGGGGGGGGGGGGGGGGGATTTTTACGAAATGACAACTTTTTTGTTGCCACTGGATTTAACGTGTGCTAAGCGCATGGACACATGGGACCTCGGTTTATCGTCTTATCCGAAAGACTCCACGTTCAGACCGTAAGGCCTAGTGAAAAGTGAGAGGACAAATCCCCTGTACCCAGGTTGGTTAACCTCCATACATTAAATCTTCATTACCCTAAACACAGAAAGTGATTACCCAGCCAGAGGACGGGTATTGTGACGGGATCTGTGTCTCTGTCTGTGTGTCTGCCTGTCTGCAACTCGATTTTCTCAAAACTATTGGATGGCTTTTTATTCATTTTGTTTATTTAGCTTTATTTTAAAAAGAATTATTACCAATTGCGTGTGTTGCATTTTTAGTCCTAACATATTGCATGAAAGGATAAACAACTGGAGTTATTTGGATTTTCAGTCATAACAAATCGATTTGAAAAAACTACAATGGCGTCTCCTCGCGATCAGGACAGGATGTCCACACATGACGTTGTGCAGAACTTGTCAATGAACAGAGGATGCATTCCACTCAGGTTCAATGAGTCACAACATTTACCCTGGGACAATCCACACAACATCGTCAGCCAGGAAGTGGAGGCACTTGTGAGTGAAATCAGGGACTTTACATTGGCATTTCTGTTTCTAATCGGTGGACCAGCTAATGTCATCAACATGGTTGTGTTCTACAAACAGGGTCTTCATGATCGTGTCAACCTCTGTCTCTTCATGTTGGCTGTGTCTGATGAACTCTTTTTAATTACATCTTTGCTTCTACACTCTGAAAATCTTTACCTCCATTTGAGTAATCAAGCAATCAAAACACCATTGACTAAATTTATGGCCAACAACAATCTCATTTTCCTTCACTCTAGTGGATTTATTTCCTACATCCTATCCGCCATTATTGCCTGTGAGAGGTGTTACTGTATCCTCAGACCACTGAAGTATCAGACTCTGATGAGAACGAGAACCATGGCCATCATCATTTTGTTAGCGTATGTCAGTATATTTAGTTTATATTTTATAATATGTTACCGATATTGGATTCAATGTGCGTTTGATCCTGTAACTAATGAAATAACGATGATGATGACTGGTGGTGGAATTTATATAAACCACAAGAGTCTGATAGACACTTTAGATGGTATGTTATTTGGAACGACTTTACCCGTTATCTTGATAATTACAGTCATAACGGCTACAATAATCACTGCTGTGAAACTTCGTCAGATTGTGACATGGCGTACTGAAGCATCGTCTTCACTCTCTGCGCGGGAAATCTCACTGACTAAAATGTTGATTGGCAATTCTGTGTTTTTTATCATCTGCATTTCGCCATTATGTGTAGCCCGTATTGCTTATATGTTGCCAGGGGTGACTGCTGGAGGAATATATCACAATTTCTACCTCACTATATTGTGGGTTTTAGAAAAGGTAAGCTTTCTTAATTCCTCATTGAATTTCTTTATATACTATACCATGGGTACTCGATACAAGGAAACTTTCTGGACATTATTCAGGAAGAATTCTAAGCAATGAAAATTAATTTTACTTAACATGGAAGAAATGAACAAAAGAAGATTGGAAACGTAAAGGAAACCAGCAAGGATTAAGCTGTTATATGAACAGGCATTCCTTCTGTGTTAGGGTTAGAACTTCTGTTTTTTCTCGATCTTATAGTTTCATGTTGTTTACCTAACATCGAAAACAGATCTAAAACCGTTCGCACATGTTCAATATTCAACGACAGTTGATGTATAAGCTGAATATACAACTTTTGGTTTCGGGACTGTTGTGGTTCTTTTAGTCGTCATTTCATTCCATTGAACAGTTCTAACACAGAGATGCACGTTCTTGAATATTATAGTCTTTCAAATAAACAGATTGAACTCAGCAGATAATAAAATACACAAGTAGTCGTAGGCTATGTTCTTGTACAGGGCTCTAAGACACTTCCTGTGTTGCATGATGGGCTACGTTTTACTAAATATACATCTGTCGTCTGCTACGACACAACAGGGACTGCCTTGCAGTTCATTTCATTTTATTATTTCTTATTGAGTATTAATTGTCGCGATATTTTCTGTCGAAATACAGTTCTATAGTAGACAAACACGATGTAGCAAAAACAAACCTGTTTTTAAACTTTTTGGAGCCTGATATTGTGTTTACTCCAACAATATAGGTTACTTGAAGTTTGCCGTGGTAGAGAGGCTGAAGGCAAAACACCATGGCAAAACCCAAGTAACATAATAACAATTTGCTATGATGTGAAAGAGAGCAACAACAACAAAACTAATAGAAACCTAAAAAAACCGTTATGACATAGTTCAAACCTTCCATCAAGAACGAAAACCCATTTCAGCCTGCTTAGAGTCCAACTGACCACATGAACTTATTAGACCTACTGCAAAGTTTGGAAATGAACTTGGCCTATCCAACACCACCAGAATGAAATACATTTCGTGATATAATCAAAATGGCTACTACGTTTGAATGCGTTTGAACATTATAAGCGAAAGGAAAAGATTACAACACAAAACAACTTTCCAACGACATATTTGCTGACTTAAAAAGTAATCAATGCTTCTACCATGTCCCTGTTAGAGTACATATATGTTGCATGAACTCCTTTCTTGACTCAGTTAGCAAATCTGCAAAAAAACAGATTTAGACTGAACGTTCCTTATTATGTGAACAAACTATTATACTATATAGTCCTCTTTTGATACTAAAGGCTAATTGTGCTAAATTGTGCTGCATAATACAATACATTTCAAACAATACAGGATGTGTAATATCTTTGTCTAAAACATCCCAGAAAATCCTTTTGGGGTTTCCGAATTATGATGTCATTATTTCTATTATTAGACTGCATTCTTTTTTTCCTGACCTATTACGATTATTAGCTGCCAGTGCTTCAGCATGTGATGCATTGTGATGTGTGAAATCTTTCTGTGAAAATTTCAAGAGTTTTTATCATTTGGTTTCCCAGAAATGACGTCATTCTTTCTATTTTTAGACTGCAAACTCCATGTCATGCGCAAACATATTATACAAAACTGATCTGTTTTCATCACTACATACCAACTTTTGTTGCATATAATGTATAAGGATGTGTACAATGTTTGTGTAGAAAAAAATCCAATGATTTCCCCAAGGGGTTACCCAGTTGTGACGTCATTAATCATATTTTTAGACTTGGAATTAGTTACTATGTGCGGAAACAGTGTATCTCATTTAATCAATGTAAGCCA
>CM065702.1:9126953-9134453 GCA_017654935.2 Phymorhynchus buccinoides
CTCCTTTGGGTAAACTAAATAAAAAGGCTTGCATTGTTGAAATTTCGTGATTTGGTCTAAGCGACTCAGGCGAAGAAAAGAGAAGGCACAAGGCACATGCCTTCTCTTTCTTTGAAATAATTTGACTTCCAGGACCTCCACCAAGGAGGAATCGCCGATTTGACGGTTTGATTTCTAGGAAACCAGAGCAAAGTGAGTGTTGCGATCTTTGTAAAGGGTGTTTTCCTGGTGATCGCGACGTGTTTCCTGCTAAAACTCATCCGTCAGGTGCTCCTTTAAAGTAATATTTTTGTGTCGACATTTTCCAGTTGATTCTAAACATCTCGGCGATGGAGTGGTAAAGCCACAATGTCACCTTAATATACAGGATAATGTTTTAATACAACCCTAAAAATCGTTAAAACAAACTGTTGATATATAATCAAGCTACCATTCTGGGATTTCTGGTTTATCTAAGGTTCTATGCATAAAAGATCACAACAGTTCTTTTCTCTAAGATGTCTTGGAGAGCTCTAAAAACAAATGTTTCCAAGATGACCATTTTCACGCAAAATTCATTTTAAGGGTGAAAAAAGCACCCTGGCAACTTCGATGTTTTAATAATAATAATAATGGGAATTTATATAGCGCTCTTTCTCACATGAGCTCAGTGCGCTTTACATTGATAACAAGAACATTAAAGGCAAACAAATAATTAATCATTAGAAAGTAAAATAAGCACGATGCTTACACACAACGTTCTCTTACTTCCTTACTCACACACACACACACACACACACACACACACACACACACACACACACACACACACACACACACGCACACACGCACACATACACACACATGCATGCGCACACGCACACTCGCACACAATTAATTATACAAGTAAAATAGTTACAACATGAACATTCTAAGAAGAAACATAGAGACCACATTCACATTCCCAATCAAGTTTGAATACAATACTGCAACTTGAAATAAAATCATACTGCCATCGACATACCAATTACATGACTAATTATAATAGACAAAGTTTTAGTTATCAAGTCAAATAAATGTCAATTGTTTTTAATCCCGTCGGCTCCAACAATCGTGCCCTGTAGTCATGAGGGCGTCTTAGACATTCGAAACGGTGATTAGTATGTAAATTATGCTAAACAGACAATTGTTTTGGGAGCTTAGTCTAATTTACATACTATATAATCATCGTTTCGAATGTCTAAGACGCCCTCGTGACTACTGGGCCTGGAGTGTTAATAGAATCCTCACTTTAAGCGTTGAATGCACAAAAGGTAAAGAGTTTGCACACAACTGATATTTACTGCGAAAGGGTTCTCCCTCAAAAAGGTTTTTTTTTCTGAAAATGTTATTTTCTGGAACTCTACAAGGCAATTTGGAAAAAAAAGCACACGATGGCATTAGGTATTATTAGGTACTTTATAGTCACAGAGGCGTCTCTGTGAAATTCGGGTTGCTCCCACCTGGAGAGAGCGTCGGAGCCAGAGGCGTGCCACCCAATTTTTATTTTTTGCATGCGATTTTTGTGTGATTGATGAGGAAGGGAAGGGGGGGGGGGGGGGGGGGGTAAATTTTGACCAAATCACAACTTTTCCGTTGCCACTGGATTTAACGTGTGCTAAGTGCATGGGCACACACGGGACCTCGGTTTATCATCTCATCCGAAAGACTCCACGTTCAGACCGCAAGGCCTAGTGCAAAGTGAGAGGAAAAATCCCCTGTACCCAGGTTGGTCAACCTCCATGCATTAAATCTTCATTGCCCTAAACACTGAAAGTGATTAACCGGCCAGAGGACAATATTTGTGACGGGATCTGTGTCTCTGTCTGTGTGTCTGCCTGTCTGCAAGTCGATTTTCTCAAAACTATTGGATGGCTTCAATTCATGTTTTTTAAATTTAGCTTTATTTTTAAAAACATTATTACCAATTTCGTGTTTTGCATTTTTAGTCATAACATATTGCATGAAAATATACACAACTGAAGTTATTTGGATTTTCAGTCATAACAAACTGATTTGAAACAAATACATTCAACAAATCTAATTTTGGAGTTACGTATGACATGCTTCAGCCAATGACTACAATGGCGTCTCCTCGCGATCAGGGCAGGATGTCCACACAGGACGTTGTGCAGAACTTGTCAATGAACAAAGGATGCATTCCACTCAGGTTCAACGAGTCACAGCATTTACCCTGGGACAATCCACACAACATCGTCAGCCAGGAGGTGGAGGAACTTGTGAGTGAAATCAGAGACTTTACATTGGCATTGTTGTGTCTAATTGGTTGGCCAGCCAATGCAATCAACATGGCAGTGTTCTACAAACACGGGCTTGGTGATCGTGTCAACCTCTGTCTCTTCATGTTAGCTGTATCTGACGAATTCTTTTTAGCTTCGTCTTTGTTTCTTCATGCCGAAAACGTATACCTTTATTTGAGTATGCAACCTATCCAAACACCGGTAAATAAATTCATGGCCAACAACAATCTCATTTTCTTGGTGGGATCTGGGTTTGTTTCCTTCTTCCTCTCTGCCATTATCGCCTGTGAGAGATGTTACTGTGTCCTCAGACCACTGAAATATCAGACTCTGATGAGGACAAGAACGATGGCAGCCATCATTTTGTTAATCTATGTCAGTATGTTGAGCATATATTTTGTAGTATGTTACCGATATTGGATTCAGTGTGTGTTTGACCCCGTGACTAATGAAATTAAAATGATGATGACAGGAGGTGGACTTTACATGAATCACAAAAATCTAATAGACACGTTGGATGGTATCGTATATGGAGCTGTTTTACCCGTTATCCTGATGATCACTGTCATAACAGCAACAATAATCACCTCCGTGAAACTTCGGCAGATTGTGACATGGCGCACTGAAGCATCGTCTTCACTCTCTGCACGGGAAGTGTCACTGACCAAAATGTTGGTTGGTAATTCTGTGTTTTTCATAATCTGCATATCTCCTGTATGTGTTGCCCGTATCGCTTACTTCCTCTTGCCAGGAATGACAGCTGGAGGAATGTATCACAATTTCTTCCTGATAACTTTGTGGGTTTTAGAAACCGCGAGCTTTTTCAATTCCTCCTTGAATTTCTTCATTTTCTATACTATGGGATCTCGATACAAGGAAACTTTCTGGATATTATTCAGAAAGTCGTCTAAACGATGACAACTTTAAGCAAACAAATCAGCAATACTAAGCTACAAAGTGCTCGAAACAGGAAGGATTAAACTGGAGCAACTGTAATATTATAAAAAGCCAGCCTTCTCCATTAGAAGGGATTTTTTCTTTATAAATTGTTTTCAAGCTGTCTGCCTATCGTGTAAGGTAGAAACTATTCTCACAGACTGAATATTCAAAGACAGACCATCAGTAGATATGTTTTAATATTCAATGACAGAGCATCGATAGATTGGTTATGAATGTTAAAAATGGCTACCTCGCATTCCATTTATTGATTGCCATGCTTTGCCTCTCAACATGCATTTCTATTATTAAAATATTATTTTTAAAAATAAACAGAAGTGGCAAAAAGTATACAACTGTTTCGTTTCAAATTGTTTGGGGGTCTGACACTGGATTATCTCTGTCCCAGAATGTGTTTACATGTCAACATTATAGGTTACTTGAATTTTGACGTGGTAGAGAAAGCGAAGACAAAACACCATGTCAAAGTCCAAGTAACATGCATGTACCGATTTACAATCGTCACCACAGAGATCAGAATGAAACACCCTAAAGGCCTCAGTACCCGTGAACATTTGTCCCTCTTTCCCCATGGCAAAGTGATGTGCCTGCCACTTGTATATCACTGTGTTGTCATGAATGTTCACGGGTGTATTGAGACCATTATCATGCAAGGGTATCTAGCCTTGAAATTGGTTTGAATGCTAATAGCAAATTGGAAGGATTGTAAAATCAAAGGGCATGATAAACGAATGACAGTCTGAAATCATGTTCAGTCGACACTATGCTACTCGTCGTTTGCTTTGCATCAATTTAAAAACTTTCCGTATTTTGAATGCCATTGGCTTTATTAATATAAAAGTTAAAAAGAACTGAAACAGACTGCAATTGTCACTGACCAAAGTACCACACAAACAAATGTGATGCAGCACAGGAAAACAAGGCTAAAGTCGGGCAGCCACAAGAGAGAGAAAGAGAGAGAGAGAGAGAGAGAGAGAGAGAGAGAGAGAGAGAGAGAGAGAGAGAGAGAGAGAGAGAGAGAGAGAGAGAGAGAGAGAGAGAGAGAGAGAGAAAGAGAGAGAGATGTGAGTGATTGAAAATTTGTTAAAAATAAATTATTGGAGATAGATGAATTCTGTTTTTTGCCTGTTAATCTGTTGTCTCTGGCCTTTCTGAAAATATGAATAAGTCAAAAGTGATCATTTACGACATTAGCCTTGTTTTCCTGTGCTGCATCACAAATACACAACAAACAAAACAGGATAAAATTTGATGTGAGGCTTGAATTTGTCTGGAGGCGTGTTTTTGTGAGTGTTTGGCATTTTGGGTTTCTTTTAAAACTGACCAAAGTGCTGTGATGACTGCGCCACTGTACACATCCCTACGGCCAGTTTTAGAAATAAGTTTTGCTGGTCAATGTGACAGAAAAAGGTACAAGCGAAATAGCGTGTAGCCCCCCTTGACTGCCCTAACACCATCACGTACGGGCTTGATGACATCACTGATGACGTCATCAGATAAAGGGGGATAACTCCGAGATACAGTCAGGAGGGTTATATATATCCCCACTGACTACTTTGCCAGATTGACTCTAACAGTTCTCTTATACATCTGACATTTATTTTTAAGATGTATTTCTTCTTAGCTTTTCTCCGGCATTCAAGAGGGTATACTACTTTACTTTTATTATTTTTGTTGTTGTTGTTGTGTTTAATTCTTAAGGGATTTCCCCCCACAATCAAACATTTCCTTTCCACATTGATAATATATGCCAGGACTCACGTAGCCATCATTTAATATTTATTTTGGAACAACGGCACATTTGTCCGTGACAAACAGCACTGTTAGTGAGTCACTATTTCAAATTTCACATGCCATATTCTTTCTAGCAATAAAGTATTATGTCTATTGTATGTGACACCCCCCCTACCTATCTCGGTTAATTGTATTTTTCCGTTATTGCCTTTCTTACCATACATAAAGCTGTATTTTAGGAACATTTTTAGCTAATAACCTTTTTGGAATACTAACCCTAACCCTAACCCTAGCCCGAACCCTAACCCTACCCCCCATCGTATAAGACGGGAAAACGCAACGAACCACAACTGTGACAAATCGCGGTGTACTGCAGTACATAGTGGGGGGTAGGGGTAGGTTTAGGGGTAGGGTTAGGGTTAGGGTTAGTATTCCAAAAAGGTAATTAGCTAAAAATGTTCCTAAAATACAGCTTTATGTATGGTAAGAAAGGCAAAAACGGAAAAATACAATTAACCGAGAAATGCATGGGGGGTGGCACATCTTTACCTTTACCCTATTGTTTTCTTTTAAAAGCATTTTAGCTCTGAGTAAGTGTTATTTATTATGTGACACTTTTTATTATGTGATGCTTCAGAATATTGATTCCATGCAAAAGACTGAAGAGAGTGTGCTTAATGTCCTCCAACCTGGTATTTGTACAGTTATATATGGGACATTTATATTATTATGTAAAGAGAGTGTGTCGGTCCTGCAAATACTGCAATATCATCAAAGACCCGAAGTTTAGACTAACAAGCTTGCTGATATGGAAAAGACTTCATGGGTGAGTATTATCTATACACTGAATTTTGTTTTTAAGAGGAGGAACTGTGTCCACAGGGCTGGGTGTAAACAAGTATATATACTTATCTCATTACCCTGTATAAATAAAAATGTCGTTCGTTCGTTCGTTCGTATTAGATTATAAATAGTTATGCTTCGATTGAATTATTTATGATTAAATGTCGTTTAAATGCGAAATGTCTTCAATTATGTTATTGTTGCTTACTTGTTGTTACTTTGTCGACTTCTGATTGAAATTGTTTAATATAATAATACGAAAATAATCTAAAGTTGTTGCTCAGTTCGCATAATTATAATAGCGAAAGCAGCCTTTGTCTTCGTTTTACTCGTGCTTATGATGTTAATATTTGTATTGGGTATGCAAGGGTGTACAGCAGAATGATTATTCATTTGAAGAGAAGAGGATTTTTGTTAGGAATGCTGTATTTTAAAAAGAAAAGAATCTGGATAGTTTGAACAGAAAATACAGAATAAGCTGATGATGGAACATGGAATTTCAATCGTTACCTCTCATAACGTGTTTCTCGTCCTTTAAATGCTATCAAAACAAGCGCAAAATCGCAATAGTTTGTGGCGCGCGGTCTATTTTTACCACTCCAATCAGGAGTCATCTCCCCTGGCTTTTCAATAATTTTAATCTGTAAACCAGAATGTTGTCTCTGCACCCTTTCGTAACTTTTTATATCTTTTGGAAAACATTTAAAACTATGTATCCTACTTATACTCATCAAAAGAAGCACCGCATACTCGTCGTGTCTGTTGTAGTGTCTGTATTACGTATGTTTATTATTTTATACGCTTTTAAAATACATCATTTTAAAGAGCGGCCTCAATTAATTTTGAAGTGTAGCCTCGATATTACTAAAATACTTGTAGTGGTGCCATAGCCGATGAGGTTTAACCGAGGCGTGGTTACCGCTACACCTATCTGTATTAATAAAAAGATCGGGACTTTACTGGTTTCGTACTGCCTCCGGGCATTGCCTCCAGTATTGTTCTCACCATATTTGTATTTACAAATGTCCCATATGTGTCTGATTCAGACCAAGAGGACGTAAAACACCATTTTCGTCGTCGTGTAGCCTCGATTCGAAGTGCGACAATTTTGGAACGACAGACCGACCGACCGACCGACCGACAAAGTGAGTTATAGGTTTGTGGCTTGAGCCACAAACAATAAACGTAATTGAACGAACGAATTTGTTTTCTTTCCATGCTCCAGGAATGTTCATACTTCACACTTATCGAGCACAGTGATATCTCCCGCGAGCACTCCCCCGCGCACACATACACACACACTCGCTCATTCTCGCACAAGCACAGGCGCACGCGCGCACGCGCAGACACACACACACACACACACACACACACACACACACACACGCAAGCACGCGCAGACACACACACATATGAACACACAACCTCGGTCAATCAATCAATCAATCAATGTCTCACACATCCAAACACACACACACATATACACTCTCTCTCTCTCTCTCTCTCTCTCTCTCTCTCTCTCTCTCTCTCTCTCTCTCTCTCTCTCTCTCTCTCTCTCTCTCTTTTCCAACATTAAAAAAGATTATTTCGTTCGTTCGTTCGTTCGTGTTCTCTCTCTCTCTCTCTCTCTCTCTCTCTCTCTCTCTCTCTCTCTCTCTCTCTCTCTCTCTCTCTCTCTCTCTCTCTC
>CM065702.1:9139453-9141953 GCA_017654935.2 Phymorhynchus buccinoides
ATTCACCAGAGACATGGAGGAGGACGGTCGACTCGCCATGCTGGACACGCTCATCACAAGACAGGATGAGGCCCTAGTCTTCAGCGTGTATAGGAAAGCCACCCATTCTAACCAATACCTCCAGTTCTATAGCCACCATCCATTGAAACACAAAGTGGGGGTAATCCTGACCTTGAGACACCAAGCAAAGACCATCTGCTCCACACCAGAAGCCCTGAACCAGGAACAACACCACCTGAAAGAAGTGCTCTCCATCTCAGGGTACCCCAAGTGGACATGGAATCAACCAGGGAGCAAAAACGATCACTCCCCACCCCTCTAACCAGCACTAGACCCCTCGCCACGGGCATGTTATCATCCCTTATGTCCGGGCATCACAGAGGTTCTCAGCCGCAAGATCAGAAAGACAGGGGTCGCAGTCCACAGCAAGCCCTGCAACTCCATCCGCAGCAAGCTTATTGCCCCCAAAGACAAGACCGACAAGCTCGACCAGTCGGGAGTCATCTACCGTATTGATTGCGAAGACTGTGACAAGGGGTCTACACTGGGGAGGCAGAAAGGAGCCTCAGGAAGAGAGTCACGGAGCACAGACGGGAGTCGTCACCAGGTGCGTATCACAGGGCCAAGTATGACCAACAGTTCTCCCCCGATAACATCCCTGTGCTGGACTGATACTGCAGATGGTTCCAGAGAGGGGTGAAGGAGGCCATAATTAGTTAAATCCGCCGTTTCCTCTCTCAAGATGCCCTGAAGACTCTAGTCTGTGCTTCTGTTCTGTCTTGCCTTGACTACTGTAGCTCACATCTTGCTGGCTGTCAATCAACTCTCATCTCTTAGCTCCAACGGGTCGAGAATAATGCTGCTCGTCTCATTTATCGCTCCCCTAGGTACGCTCATATCACTCCGGTTCTTCGTTCCCTACATTGGCTCCCAGCTCAATCACGTATTGACTACAAAATTCTCCTCCTTGTCTTCAAGTCACTGAATGACCAGGGTCCCTTATATCTCTCTGATCTTCTTTATCTCTATGTCCCAGCTCGCCAACTACGTTCGTCTTCTGATTCTCGTCTCCTTTCCCTTCCTTCCATCCGTCTCAAATCTGCTGGCCAACGTTCTTTTTCCTGTCAAGCACCATCTCTTTGGAATTCTCTCCTTCTCCTCTCCGACACTCCAACTCAGTCTCCTCATTCAAAACCTCTCTTAAACCCCATCTTTTCCCTGTTGCACCCTATATATTTGATCAGTTGTCAATCGTTGTGTGCACGTGAGGGAAGATTGAATAAGAGGTTTGTGCTGTTTTGTGGTGTGTGTATGTGTGTGTGAGTGTGTGTGTGTGTGTGTGTGTGTGTGTGTGTGTGTGTGTGTGTGTGTGTGTGTGTGTGTTGTGCATGCGTGTGAGCATGCATGTGTGCGTACATGCGTGCGTGTGTTCTTGTGTGTGTTTCGGTTTTGTGGGTTATGTGTGCACGCATGTGTAAGTGTGTGTCTGTATGCATGTGTGTGTGTGTCTGTCTGTCTGTCTGCGTGCGTACGTTGTGTGTGAGCGTATAATTTGTATGTGTATTCTCTAACGTTTGTGTATGTGGTCAGTCTGTGCAACTCAGTTGCTATGGCTTACTGAATGAAAGATGAATAATGAGTAGATATCGATAACTGTGTGTGTGTGTGTGTGTGGGGGGAGAGAGAGAGAGAGAGAGAGAGAGAGAGAGAGAGAGAGAGAGAGAGAGAGAGAGAGAGAGAGAGAGAGAGAGAGAGAGAGAGAGAGAGAGAGAGAGAGAGAGATTTGCTTTGCATATGCGTTGCTGCTGGTTTGTGTCATTCTTAAATACTTTTTTTGTTATCTACTTGTTGATGAACAATTGATTGTAAAGCGCTTTGAGCTCAAGTGAGGTAAAGCACTTTATAAATGCATTATTATTATTATTATTATTATTACATCGCGGCCGCCAAGCTCACTCTGAACCGGGACCGTGGGAGACACACCTTGCCCGCGGCTTATTCTTCCCTGGTTCAGTCATGCGCCGTGGGTGCAGCCTTGAGCTGTACTCACGATCGCGTGCACTGAACCGCCAGTGGCCTCTCAGCAGACAACGCTGACGAAGGGAGCGAGACGCCCCCGAAAGCTCCGAGGTGAGCCTACATCTTAGCTGAGTGAAACTGTTATGAAATTCGTTTTATCATCAGTTAATTGTTTTCTGATGATGATGTGCTGTGTCGTGATGTTACTGTTGTGTCGTGATGTTATGCTAAAGTTGTCCGCTTTAACCCTAGACATTGAAGTGTTCTCAAAGATTATAATTATAGAGTATTCAATGCGAAATCATCGTTATGCCAGGTCTGTGGATCATGGATCTGACACTTCCTTGCATTGTATTTAACTGTCGTGTTATCATCTTTGTCAACGAAAACTTTGTCATGAAAAAAACAACTAATAAAGAACTCTGGAATTGTCTGTTTTAGAACTGGTTTGGCATTTCTTCTTTTTCTACGTTCCAAGGCC
>CM065702.1:9146953-9149245 GCA_017654935.2 Phymorhynchus buccinoides
AGTTATTGTACTCACCACTTTATTATAAATAACAGGTTGCCACAAAATAATCACCACACCACAAAATATATATTTTTTTTATCCTTAATTTGGATATCATCTCAGTAGCTGGCCCTCTCTAGTCATATCTATTAGTTTTTTAATTAAAAGTTTAGAACATTATTATTTTCTTCATTTTACATAAGATTTTCATAAGATTTTTTACTATTTCTGGTTTAACTTTGTGCTGGTTTGCTTTTATTGTGGACTTTCGATTTGGTGCAAATAAGACACCATTCTCTTGTAGAATGTCTTCTTGCTCAAGTTGACATCCACTGGACAGTCAAATTGCAGGCCGATCATGCAAACTGATGAGATCTTCACAGATCGAAACAGCTGCCTTTGCATAAAGCACTGTCCCTCCCCCATTGGTAGAAAAAGTAAACCAGCACATTGTATTAATTTGTTGTTGTTGAGAACACAGAACATTTAATAAAGTTAACGTTAACTGGTTTTGTTTCTGAGGTTCACAAATACAAACATTAGACACAGAAAAGTTTTATCAATTCGGCATTTCAAATGCACCAAATTTTCAGTCCTTGAGAGTAGGGGTACGGAGCTCAACTATGTCAAATCCTGGATGACATGCAACAAATTAAAACTTAATGATGACAAGACGGAAGCTCTGATTGTTTCCTCTCAGCGTATGTCTGCAACTATCTCTCTTCCATAAACTCTTACAGTTGGCAATGCTTGTGTTCAGTTTTCTAAGTCAGCAAAGAATCTCGGAGTTACCCTCGATTCAAATCTTACAATGCATACACAGGTTATTAATCTCATACGTTCCATCAATTATGAGCTCAGACGAATCAGTGCTGTTCGACACTTTCTGTCTGTTGCAGCCACGAAAACTCTTATTTCTGCCTTTATTCTTTCCCGCATTGACTATTGCAACTCTCTTCTCTGTGGCTGTCCTCAGTATCTCCTGCAACGTGCAACTGCAAAACAGTGCAGCACGCCTCACTCTCAAGATTCCACGTTCTGATCATATAACACCTCATCTTCGTAACTTGCACTGGCTTCCAGTAGAGGCTAGAATCAAGTATAAAACAGCTTGCCTTTGTTTCGGTGCTGTTCACTCTTCTGGTCCTGTCTATCTCTCCGAAATAGTAACTGTCTACACACCTGCTCGCTCCCTACGTTCTTCCTCTGACTGCTGCACACTCAAGGTTCCTCGGGTCCACACGAAATATTTTGATGAACGATCCTTCTACTATTTAGCACCTCACTTATGGAATTCCCTCCCACAACATGTCTGCTCATCTGACTCTATCTCCGCCTTTCGTTCTGCCCTTAAAACTGGACATATTATGATTGATTAGTGGTTGTGTGTGAGGTGTGTGTGTGTGTGGAGGGGGGGTCCGTTTTATTGCAGACATTTTGCCCAAAAAAATATTTACAATTATTTTATAATTCGTATCTTATATGTAGAATGTCCACGTCTTGTAAACTTTAAATGTTTGTAAATGAGGTAGAAGGGTATTTTTGTTCTTGCAAAATTTGTCTATTATAATTAGTCATGTAATTGGTATATCGATGGCAGTATGATTTTATTTCAAGTTGCAGTATTGTATCCAAACGTGATTGAGAATG
Source organism: Phymorhynchus buccinoides (assembly GCA_017654935.2). NCBI lineage: Eukaryota > Metazoa > Mollusca > Gastropoda > Neogastropoda > Raphitomidae > Phymorhynchus > Phymorhynchus buccinoides. The sequence goes on from CM065702.1 coordinate 9,148,586, forward strand.
TGAATATGGTCTATGTTTCTTCTTAGAATGTTCATATTGTAACTATTTTACTCTTGTACAATTAATTGTGTGTGAGTGTGTGCGTGCATGTATGTGTGTATGCGCGCGCGCGTGTGTGTGTGTGTGTGTGTGCGCGCGCGCGCGCGCGCGTGTGTGTGTGTGTGTGTGTGTGTGTGTGTGTGTGTGTGTGTGTGTGTGTGTGTGTGTGTGTGTGTGTGTGTGTGTGTGTGTGTGTGTGTGTGTAAGTGTGTGTGTGTGTGAGGAGGTAAGAGAACGTTGCGTGCAAGCATCGTGCTTAGTTTACTTTCGAATGATTAATTATTTGTTTGCCTTTAATGTTCTTGTTATCAATGTAAAGCGCACTGAGCTCATGTGAGAAAGAGCGCTATATAAATTCCCATTATTATTATTATTATTCACTGAAATGTCTCTTTGAATAAAGCGAAGCACGTATAATATGTGTGGAGTGGGAAGCCTGGCTGTGCGGCTGTTATCTTTTGCTGTATTACTTGACTCAACTGTCCTGCATAGCTCACCATCTGATGGTGATCGCCGGTCTATTGGATTTATTTTTTGAACTACATCCTTCCTCTAGAGGACATCCTGACTGGCAGATCCCTAGGATGGCTTCCAACGTCTTGGCCTCCACCATGACATACT
>CM065702.1:9149745-9159745 GCA_017654935.2 Phymorhynchus buccinoides
CGTTGATTGGGAAATTAAGTTTGAATTTTTAAGCCCGTTTACATTCTTTGATAATGACAAACACTTTCGCAAATCATTTAACTCAGGACCGTTACATGTCAGTCTGATTCCTCAAAACAACAGCAGAAGAGAAATAGCAATCAAACCTTATAAAAAGAGACAGTACATGCTGCATAGAAAAAAGACAGTGACAAAAGATTCATCCACGCAATTAGAGTTCATTCCTAAAATGGTTTTAGCAGACGAATTTACTATGATATTTGAACTTTCTGTTAGAGCAGACAACCCTGATTCCCTACCTGTTGGTGTTAGCGACAACCTAATGAAAGGGATTCTTATTTCTTGGCAAAACTTGGATGTTGAATCAGTGAGATGTACTATCGTTATTCAAAACCGCGGTGAAGAAATTAAGGCAGTGTCGACCAGCGATAAAGTTATATTGAGTGTTGATCCAAACAATCTCAAAGAATTAACGTACATTAATGTTACTAATTTAGATCTCATTGGGTTTTATTACACTGAAAGCATTTTGTCTGATGATCTTCTTAAAATGATAGCAAGTGCAAATTAAATGTTAAATGTTAAATGTTTTTTTTTATATATAAAAAGATGTCCGTTACAGTATATCCAAAAATACCTAAAGAAGATACTGACAAAGAAAAGACTGATGGTGGTGATGATCCTGAAATCAGAAAGTTCAGATTGTCCTCGATTACTGAAATACAAAGAGAATTGGAAAAAGACCTCACTAACTATAACAGAACCAAACGAAGGTACTCTTGTTTGCTTAATTCAATAACATACTTAAATACTGGATTTGGTACTCTAGGTACTTTAACAGCAGGAAGCTCTGTAGGGTTGTTAGCGACAGGGGTCGGATCAGTAGTAGCTTTGCCTCTAGGTTGTGTATCGCTGACGCTGGGGGTGTTTTCAATCAGTACGTCTGCTTTCAACAAAAAAATAAAAATAAAACTTCAAAAGCATACAGCCATGGTTCAATTAATAATGGCAAAACTTAGTTCATTTCGATTGATTATCAGTAAAGCTTTGCAAGACTCTCAAATTTCGGATGAGGAGTTCAATAGATTGCAAGCAGACTACAACGACTACAAAATGCAAAAGTTTGAACTTCAGAAAAAATCAAGAGCAAGTTTTTCACAACCGCAAGACATAGAAGCGATAAAAAAAGAATGTGAAAAAAAAATAAACGACACATTAAAATCTGTTCTAGGGAAATAACAATAAGAACTCCAAAGGGTGCTTATTCAATTCAATATGATTACAAGTTTCGAAAGTCTACTGACTATGACACTTAGTCCTCCAGTGTCCAACTGCAAAGGAAAACTCAGGTGATTTAAACACACGCTTTGTATTGTTTGAGTCGAGTGATTTTTTATTTACAACTGTTGTGTTTATCTCGTGTAACTTAGATTGTATTTTTATGTTGTCATGATAAAACGTCTTGGAGTCAAACAGTGCTTCTTTATAGTTGTCGTGCGTCATGACCATTTGAACAACAGGTCTAGAAATTCCTTTTGCTTTTTTAATAACACTAGTTTGACTGGCAATTGAATACATCTTTGCTCTCAGGCCAACGTACTCTTTGATTATAGTTCCATTCAGTTCATCCTTCATCTTGCCAATTACCTTTTTATTTACGGATTCGAATGTAATGGAGATTTACTTGGGTAGTCAGAGGTGTCATACCAGGAGTCAACACCTTTTGCTGAATCTGTCTCTAAATCTTTGTAAAAGTCTTCAGTCGGAATGTCTAGAATAAATGAGTCCGTGTCTGTGTAGAGTACTTTAGAGTCTGGGTAGAGTGGTTTAAAGTAGTCGTATATAAATTCTAGCATCAATAGTTTGGACAATTCAAGAACAGCAAACCCAATGAAGACTGGTTTATCTAGCTTCACATTAATTTTCTTCATCATTATACCGTAAAGGTTATCATGGAACTTTTTGAAGTCTTGATAATGGGGTTTTGAAGTTAGTTTGATTGCTTTGTTTTCTTGGGTAACTAATCTAACGTCTTTACGTTTGTGCGGGTTTTCCATAGTCTTTCCAAAACAACTGTTATTCATTAGCTTAAAGAAGTCTTTTTCTGAGGCATCAGTAGCTAGTGTTCTAAGATTAGTGTTCTTCATTATGTACGGTTCCATGAACTTCTCCTGACTAAACGAAATGATTCTATGAACTGCTGTTAGTCTTAATCCATGCCGTAAATAGAATTGTAGGAGTCTATAATGACAGACGTATTTTTTTTTGCCATGTAGATTAGGCACAAGTTTAGGGAGGTCATTTCCCACTTGAAGTCTTTCTGCTGCTAACGGGTAGTCGTTATGCAGGTCATGGAGTTCATCCGGATAATCTAAGTCGACTTCTAAAATAAATCCTGTTTCGTAAGAATCTGGTAATTTTAACAGCTGTTGTACAAACTCCTTGATGTCGAAGTCAAATGGGGCTGTATACATTTTAAAGTCACGTAAAGGTAGTGACTGGATCATCGCCCAACCATAGAGATTGTTAGCGTCCAAGTACATGATATAATTTGATGGTTTAGTTGGATCGTAGTCGTCTAAGTACTTGTTGTTAGCTTTACAATAACCGTGTGAAGCCATAGAGATTCCTCCACGTAGTCCGTCTTCAATCATCTGGAGAGTCGGTAGGTCGGACAACAAGTCAATCTGTATTCGGGTAAATCTTAAGAACGCATCCCAACTCATTCCAGGAGCAGAAATATAATGAGCAGGGTCTAGACTGTAATGTTTTATGCACGTTTTTCTGTAATTCTCAAATACGTCCGCAAGCAAACAAACGTCAGCCATTAAATAGGCGTCGTGGTAGTCTCCCATGGTCTGGCATTTTAACTTAATCCACGCTGACTGAGCATGGGCGTAGTCAGAGTCGCTTATATCTTTTCCTTTTAAACTAGAGTAGAATGCACCTTTGGGAGGTAATTCAACTTCATCGAACCGCTCCCAGCAAGTCATGTACTCGTAAGGGTAAACTCCTTTTCGAACAAGTGCCGGATCAAAGTATTTTTCTGTTATAGTACATTTGGATAGTGACTGACCTAAAGATTCTAACGAACCCATCATATGTTGTAGTGAATCATAAAAAGATAATTGACCTAATGTAAATGTCATGTACTTTTCTGAAGACTGAGCTATACAACTGACGGTTCTAAATTCATCAGTAACTGCTTGTAGAATTAAATGGGAGTCATATCCACGTAGATTGTGAAAGAATATAGGCAGTTTCCAAGACTTTGGTTCAAACTTTAACTGGAGATTACAGGAGTTGTGTGCTGCTCCTCTGAATTTTCCACTAATGTGATCATGGTCTCGTACTTTATGGTTGTCTGAATAATCGGGGTCCTCCTGCATAAACCCTTTTTTGCAAATCCAACATTCAGTAGCTGATTCAAATTGAATTAAATCTTCAGGTGTCATGATTAAATCTAATAAATTTAGTTGGTTAGATAGTACATTTCGTAGTTTCATCATTCTACTTAAAAAGATTTTTGCAGCATCAGGTCCTCTATAAAGTTCAGGTGTTGAATGTTTCCCATCTGATCTAACAACAATAAATGCGAATGAACAGATTTGATGATTATTCAATAAAACAGTTTTAGGAAGATTTTTTAGGGGCTGGACCTTGATACGGAACGATGATAGATTCGAAGTCAGCATATACAACATAAGGACTTAATTGCAGTTTCTTCCAGTTTTTAAAGAACACCTTACTTCCTTCTTTCGGAGTAATAAGTTCAGTATTACAGTCAACGGATGAATTACAATGTTTTCTGTGTTCAACTGCTGCATAAATACTTGGCATTCTCTGTAAACATCTTCGACAGAATTCTTGTTTATGCCCATCTTTTGAAGTAAACTGAATAAGTCTGCTCATTGTACGAATTAATGTATAATGGTAATGTGTTTTTGTTTCATCTTTTAGTAAGAGTAGATCAACATGATTTTTATCGGGATCATTACTAAATGGAGGAGTGTTCTTTGAAACACGGATTGGTTTAAGGTTTTCTTCTGATGACCATGTGTAGACGTTAACTGATATAGGTTTGTTTTGTTCTTCAAACTGATCAATTTTATCTACACTAACAGGGAAGTCAATTCCATTAAAGTTTAATTCATTTATGTAAGCTTGATAATTTGTTACTCTTTCTGCGTTCTTTTTGACATAATGGAGTTTAGCTAGAACGCACCACATAAAACATCGGTCATCTGTATTCTTAATGTTTAATACTGCACGTTTTAAAACAAGTTCTTTAGGTAAAGGAATAAATGAGTTTCCTACGATGGGGGCATATTTACTCTCCTTTAATTTGATTTCTAATACCCCGCCTTCTGACCAACCAGATCCTCTCAGTTTTGCCTCTTCTGATGCGTTAATGAACTGGGTGATTAAATTGTCTGCCCAGGTTTCTATAAAATCATGATATGAAAGAACTACTTGCTGTTTAGTAGAGACCCATACTTGAAGCTGCTCACCTTGGACTGTTTCATAATCTACGTACACTGCTAACATTACTTTAACTGGTGGTTCTATAGCTAGTTTTTCAGGTATTTGCGAAATAGCATGTTTTACACTTTCTAGTAAATTTTTTGGATCAATAACTTCTAAATCCGTTTCTTTAAAAACTTTGTCTAAGTGCTCAATTATTTCATCAAGTGCCATTGTCATGTTGAGTTCCTTTTTCTAACTCAAATTATTTTGTTTAATTAAAAATAATTATTTTATTCCCCTAAAAGTAGTGTTTTTTCTTCCGAATTGACAGAATAAAGTGGAGACGGATTTTTTACTTTTTTCACCCCTTAAAGTTGTGTTTTTGTATCTAAAAGTAGGAGATTCCCCTCTTGAGCCAGAAACCTCCTTTACCTGTTAAATCACGCTGTTTTCGCGAATAAAAACGACTAACCCGCGCTGTTTTTTGTGAATAAAAAATGCAAGAAAACGGTTTAAATCACACCTTTTGGGGGGGGTTAAAAAGCATAACAAAAAGGAGTGATTTTAGCCGTTTTTTTAATAAATGGAGGAGTGAAACCGAAACCGAAACCGATACTGAGCCAGAATTGGTGTTCACCCGTTCTCTACTGTGATTTTATAAATCAATGAAAAGGATCAATATGAAGAGATAATAGAAAACCTTTTGTACAAGGGAAGTAATGTCTCACAGTAAGCTACATATATATACATATATATATATAGTATGAAAGAAAAATCTCAGTGAATAACTGAGCTCCGTACCCTTACCCTGAAGGACTGAAAAGTTAGTGCATTTGAAATGCAGAATAGTTTGCTTTCATAAAACTTTTCTGTGTCCAGTGTCTGTATTTGTGAACCTCAGAAACAAAACCAGTTAACGTTATCTTTGAGTAATGTTCCGTGTTAAATTATTAAAAAAATATATGTATATAAATTGCGCTGATTTACTTTTTCTCCCAATGGTGGAGGGATAGTGACCTAGTGAAGGTCTCATCAGTTTGCATGATCGGCCTGCAATTTGACTGATGAAAATGATGTTTTACGTCCTCTTGGTCATAGACACATATGGGACATTTGTAAATACAAAGATGGTGTGAACAATACTGGCTGCAATGCCCGGAGGCAGTGCAACACAAGTAAAGTCCCGAGTTTTTAACAATATAGATAGGTGTAGCGGTGCCTGCAATTTGACTGTCCAGTGGATGTCAACTTGAGCAAGAAGACATTCTACAAGAGAATGGTGTCTTCTTTGCACCAAATCAAAAATCCACAATAAAAGCAAACCAGCACAAAGTTAAACCAGAAATAGTAAACATCTTATGTAAAATGAACAAAATAATAATGTTCTGAAATTTTAATTTCAAAACCTAATAGACATGACTAGAGAGGGCCAACTACTGAGATGATATCCAAATTAAGGATAAAAATAGTATGAAAGAAAAATCTGCAAATCTCACTGTAAATCCACTTTAATCATAAATCGTAGGTAATGTTTTACTGTTGTTGCGATTTCATCTTCAACATTTCATTAACCCTTTCACCACCAATATCGCATTTTAGCACCTCGCTGATTTAGCACCCATGCTACTGAAAGGCATGAAAGTTGGATCAGTTATCCAATGTCATTATGCTGTTAATTGTGGGAGGTAAGGAAAGGGTTTATTTGATGCATGTTATTGGGGGGATTCACAGTACTGCAGATGCCAACTTTTCTTTACCTAGGTAAGTTTGAGAGAAAAGTTTGGATGAAAAATGGCTGGCGGCGAAAGGGTTAAGTGAAGCTGAGTAAATCACATAACAGATTCATCTCAATCTCAGGATACTGAGCAACAAAAGAAATGGGTGTAAAAAAACGGGGGTGAAATAAAACCAACTGCCAATTTCAAATTCAAAGATAGCAGTGCGCAATCAGTTCATAACGTCATTAATAGCGAGTGTGACCTCCGTGGGCATGAATGCAAGCTTGGATGTGGCATGGCATTGAGGCAATGAGTCCATCCAGATGGATCTGTGGGATGGCTCCTCATTCCCTAACCAGGTCTGCTTTCAAGGCATCCAGTGTCTGCGGACTGGCGGGCATGCCGTAATCAGCTCACCTAAGCATGTCCCATGCGTTGTTCACCTAAGCATGTCCCATGCCTTGTTCAATCAGGTTGAGGTCAGGGAACTGGTGTGGCCAGTCAAGATGGGCGATGTTGTGTGTGTTCAACTCGTTGCTGATGACATGAGCCTTGTGACATGGCGCGTTGTCGTCCACAAAAACAAAGCTAGCATCATGCTATGTCATCAGGGGGATCACTTGAGGTCTGATGATGTCATTCAAGTAGTGTATGACGTTCACGGTGCCCCTCCGGATGGCCCCTAGGTCGATACGTCCTCCAGTCCAAATGCTACCCAGACCATCAGATTGCCACCTCCATAACTGGCATGCTCAGCAACAGCGAAGGCCCTTGAAGACTGACGGGGCATGGCAGCTTGTGGGAGGTAGGTAGGAGTGGTTGCTCTTGCTGAATACATCAGTCTCAATGTACCCATCTTTCAATGAGAGTTTCAGATCGAGGTACTCTGCCTCCTTGTCACGAGACACCGTCCATTTAATGTTGAGAGGGTGTAGCTGGGTAAGGTCCTGCTCTAGTCGTATGACATCTGCGGCATCAGGAAGGATGGCAATTCCATCGTCCCTAAAACGGCTCCAGTCCAGCCGTCGTGACTGCTCTCTGGTGTCAAGGGGGCCAAACTAGACAGAAAACGTGCAGACGAGTTTAGCATCAACTTGGTGTCGAGTTCGCTCATGAATATGTCTACGAAATCACAAGCGTGGCTAGGGCCCATTGCTGTGCCCCTAGACGGCTTTGCATAAGTGGCATTCTGGTTGCCATCTGTGTATAGCGTGTAGTTGTTGTCTAGGGTTATGTCGAGAGCCTCCATGATACAGCGCTTTGGTAGAGGCACACTGCTAGGGAACTTGGTAAGTAGGCTGTCTACTGCAGGGACACCCATGGCGTTGTTGACGTTGGGGTAGAGGGCAACGACATCGCAGACAGCAATTGTAGCAGTATCTGGAAGTGGGGCCAGTTCAGTATTGATTTCTTCCACCTTGGTCAGGAACTCCTTGGTGTCAAGCACCTGGTGAGGAAGTTCCTCTTTGAGATGGCAGATGCTTCTCTCAACAATCTTGGAGAGTGGTTCTACCGGGGTGCCACACCCAGACAGAAGCAGTCTGTATGGGTACGGCTGCTTCCTGTGGGTCTTGACCAGCGGTTTGCATTTTCCAGGATGGGTCTCCTCAATGTTCGTAGCAAAAGTGGCTATGTCACCCGTGAGTTTGCCCTTCCTCTCCCATTTGTTTGCCCATCTCTTCACTTTTTCAGTCACCATGTCATTTGGGTTGTCTTTTTTAACGCAATAGTGGTTTGGATCGTTGATGGCCTCCAGGATCTGTCTGTCTTCATCCTCAAGTGATGTAATGACTGTGACGCTGGATTTGTTGGCAGAGCGGCATGCTGCTTCATGGGAGACAGGGAGACCCCTCAATTCGACAAGTACTCTGCGATGTTGGGGCGTGAGATTGTCTCTTGTTCTTCTTCTGTTCTTCTGGTCAAGGGCTTCAGTTCTTAGGGTTGCTATGAATGCTTCTAAAGCTTCATCAACCCTAGGTGCTGGTTTGTCTGTAGGTTGGTATATATATATATATATATAAAACAAAAGGATGGGGTCTTAACCTACCAAGGTGGAACTACTCTCCTCTTCTTGATGACGGGAGAGTAGTCCCACCATAGTAGGCTAAGAGCCCATCCAGTGCCGAGCTGATGAGACTCCTTAGAATTGAAACAGCTGTCCTCGGCTGGGTTCTGCCAATGCCTCCGTAATAAGGAGGAAACAAAACCAGTTAACGTTAACTTTATTAAATGTTCTGTGTTCTCCAAAAAATTAAAAACACAAAAAAAAAACATTTAAAAAAATAAAATACAATGTGCTGGTTTACTTTTTCTCCTAATGGGGGAGGGACAGTGCCTTATGCAAAGACAGCTGTTTTGATCTGTGAAGATCTCATCAGTTTGCATGATCGGCCTGTAATTTGACTGTCAAGTGGATGTCAACTTCAGCAAGAAGACATTCCACAAGAGAATGGCGTCTTCTTTGCACCAAATCGAAAGACCACAATAAAAGCAAACCAGCACAAAGTTATACCAGAAATAGTAAAAATCTTAATATGTAAAATGAAGAAGATAATAATGTTCTGAAATGTAAATCTCAAAAACTAATAGACATGACTAGAGAGGGCCAACTACTGGGATTATATCCAAATTAAGGATAAAAATAGTAGTATGTCATGGTGGAGGCCAAGACGTTGGAAGCCATCATAGGGATCTGCCAGTCAGGATGTCCTCTAGAGGAAGGATGTAGTTCAAAAAATAAATCCAATAGACCGGCGATCACCATCAGATGGTGAGCTATGCAGGAAGTTGAGTCAAGTAATACAGCAAAAGATAACAGCTGCACAGCCAGGCTTCCCACTCCACACATATTATACGAGCTTTCGCTTTATTCAACGAGAAATCTCAGTGAATAGTTGAGCTCCGTACCCCTACTCTGAAGGACTGAAAAGTTGGTGCATTTGAAATGCCGAATTGATAAAACTTTTCTGTGTCGAATGTCTGTATTTGTGAACCTCAGAAACAAAACCAGTTAACGTTAACTTTATAAAATGTTCTGTGTTCTCAAAAACAACAAAATAATACAATGTGCTGGTTTACGTTTTTCTCCCAATGGGGGAGGGACAGTGCTTTATGCAAAGGCAGCTGTTTCGATCTGTGAAGATCTCATCAATTTGCATGATCGGCCTGCAATTTGACTGTCCAGTGGATGTCAACTTGAGCAAGAAGACATTCTACAAGAGAATGGTGTCTTCTTTGCACCAAATCGAAAGTCCACAATAAAAGCAAACCAGCACAAAGTTAAACCAGAAATAGTAAAAAATCTTATGAAGATCTTATGTAAAATGAAGAAAATAATAATGTTCTAAAATTTTAATTTAAAAAACTAATAGACATGACTAGAGAGGGCCAACTACTGAGATGATATCCAAATTAAGGATAAAAAATATATATATTTTGTGGTGTGGTGATTATTTTGTGGCAACCTGTTATTTATAATAAAGTGGGGAGTACAATAACTTGATTGTTTGTATAACCAATACAACACATTATTAACGGTGATTTGGTTATGATGTTAATTAGGGCGCCACAAAGTGTTTCAGTAACACAGGCTGACCTCATGGGCGGTACAAGGAAGGTACCTGGGAGCCCTGAATTTCGCCACCTGGGACGAGGTGTGCTGTGGACGCTGTCGTGATGTTCCACCTCCTGGAAGTGGGACTTCCAGTGAATCGCGCTGTTGATGTCACAGAAGAAGTCAATCATGGATGCAGACAAAAAAACCAAGACCACAAGAAGAAGTGAATCAAAGATGCAAGGAGAATATGAAGAAAAAC
>CM065702.1:9164745-9167245 GCA_017654935.2 Phymorhynchus buccinoides
TCTCTCTCTCTCTCTCTCTCTCTCTCTCTCTCACACACACACACACACACACACACACACACACACACACACACACACACACACACACACACACACACACACACACACACACACACACACACACACACACACACACATTTATCGACATCTACTCATTATTCATCTTTCATTCAGTAAGCCATAGCAACTGAGTTGCACAGACTGACCACATACATCAACACACATGCACAAACGTTAGAGAATACACATACAAATTATACGCTCACACACAACGTACGCACGCAGACAGACACACACACACATGCATACAGACACACACATACACATGCGTGCACACATAACCCACAAAATCAAAACACACGCAAGCACACACGCACGCATGTACGCACACATGCATGCTCACACGCATTCACAACACACACACACACTCACACTCACACACACATACACACACCACAAAACAGCACAAATCTCTTATTCAGTGCACACAACGATTGACAACTGATCAAATATATAGGGTGCAGCAGGAACAAGATGGGTTTTAAGAGAGGTTTTGAATGAGGAGACTGAGTTGGAGTGTCGGAGAGGAGAAGGCAGAGAATTCCAAAGAGATGGTGCTTGACAAGAAAAAGAACGTTGGCCAGCAGATATGAGACGGATAGAAGGAAGGGAAAGGAGACGAGATTCAGAAGACGAACGTAGTTGGCGAGCTGGGACATAGAGATAAAGAAGATAAGAGAGATATAAGGGACCCTGATCATTCAGTGACTTGAAGACAAGGAGGAGAATTTTGTAGTCAATACGTGATTGAGCTGGGAGCCAATGTAGGGAACGAAGAACCGGAGTGATATGAGCGTACCTAGGGGAGCGATAAATGAGACTAGCAGCATTATTCTGGACCCGTTCGAGCTAAGAGATGAGAGTTGATGGACAGCCAGCAAGACGTGAGCTACAGTAGTCAAGGCAAGACAGAACAGAAGCACAGACTAGAGTCTTCAGGGCATCTTGAGAGAGGAAACGGCGGATTTAACTACTTATGGCCTCCTTCACCCCTCTCTGGAACCATCTGCAGTCTCAGTCCAGCACAGGGATGTTATCGGGGGAGAACTGTTGGTCATACTTGGCCATGTGAGTCGCACCTGGTGACGACTCCCATCTGTGCTCCGTGACTCTCTTCCTGAGGCTCTTTTCTGCCTCCCCAGTGTAGACCCCTTGTCACAGACTTCGCAATCAATGAGGTAGACGACTCCCGACTGGTCGAGCTTGTCGGTCTTGTCTTTGGGGGCAACAAGCTTGCTGCGGATGGAGTTGCAGGGCTAGCTGTGGACTGCCACCCCAGTCTTTCTGATCTTGCGGCTGAGAACCTCTGTGATGCCCCGGACATAAGGGATGATAACATGCCCGTGGCGAGGGGTCTAGTGCTGGTTAGAGGGGTGGGGAGTGATCGTTTTTGCTCCTGGTTGATTCCATGTCCACTTGGGGTACCCTGAGATGGAGAGCACTTCTTTCAGGTGGTGGTGTTCCTGGTTTAGGCTTCTGGTGTGGAGCAGATGGTCTTTGCTCGGCGTCTCAAGGTCCGGATTACCCCCAATTTGTGTTTCAATGGATGGTGGCTATAGAACTGGAGGTATTGGTTAGAATGGGTGACTTTCCTATACACGGTGAAGACTAGGGCCTCATCCTGTCTTGTGATGAGCGTGTCCAGCATGGCGAGTCGACCGTCCTCCTCCATGTCTCTGGTGAATTTGATGGAGGGGTGTTGGTTGTTGAGGTGGTCCATGAATTCCTCCACAACGGCCCTGTTGATCAGCGCCATGGCGGCGTCCATGTAGCGGCCCCAATAGCGAGGAGTGTGGAACGATGCCAGGGCTTTCTACTCAAGGTCCTCCATGAAGAGGTTGGCTACAATCAGGCTGACCAGGGAACCCATGGCGACACCTTCCGTCTGCTGGTAGAAGCTGCCCTCGAAGGTGAAGTAGGTGGTCGTGAGGCAGCAGGAAAGGAGGTCACAGATGTGGTCAGCTAACAGCGTGGTTCTCTGTGACAGTGTGTTGTCGTTTTCCAGTCTCCTGCGGATGATCTCTATACTCTCATCCATTGGAACACAGGTGAAAAGTGCAGTAGCGTCAAAGAAGACGAGCACTTCATCTGGAGACACCGTGTAGTGGACAGTTTGTTCACCAAGTCCGCGCTGTTCTGCAGGTGGTGTTCTGTCTTGCCAACCAAGGGGGACAGGATGTCGGCCACGAACCGTGCGGTTTCATAAGTGAGGGAGCCTCTCGACGCAACTATGGTGATGTCTGTCTTATGAACCTTTTGCAGTCCCTAGTACTTGGGCACGTCAGCGGCTGTGGGGAATAGCTTCCAATAGTCCTGCATGCTCAACTCCCCGCTAGCCTTGAGCTGCTTCAAGAGTTTGACAAGTTTTGTGGAGTAGCGGCTAATCAGGTCTCTCTTGAGGGGCTGGTAAGTCTTTTGGTCTTCGAATAGTTAGTGTTAA
>CM065702.1:9172245-9206561 GCA_017654935.2 Phymorhynchus buccinoides
CGTGACACTGACTGAACAGTGAACGGTACCTGACTGGCTGGGTCTGTCAAATGTGATTGTGGTGACTAGTCAAATAGGCCTAGAAGGAAGGCAGATCCTGAGATCGCTACCGGCAGATCTACTTCTACTGAGTTGTAGGCTAGTACTGTACTGTAGTAGGCCTAGTACAGTAGTACTAGTAGTAGTAGTTAGTAAAAAGGATTGATGTCTGCCTAACCCTCGAGGCTTAGCCTTCCATCCAAAAAAATGTTTTTATGAACTCCGGGTAGGTAGTGATTGGGCGTACACCGCTCCGTATTCCAATCCGTTGCTTTGTGATAACCACCAAAATGGCGTCTTGCAGCGGACGTGTTGATTACGAACTTAGGCCTAGTTATTGATCGTAAAAAAGTTAGCCAAAAGTTATGTAGAAATTCCAGCTTTCTTGTGCTCAGCCAATGGATGACTCAGTTCGAAAATGAAACAACAGGAGTGTGAAGCGCTTGATAATCTTTGATAGAAATAAACTTACAAAGGTAGGTTTGTCATTCACACATTGATTCAAGTTTCAAGTGATTCAATTGTTTCCGTAGATCAGTAGAAAGAAGCAGACCTAATTCAGTAATTGTTGTAGGATTTTTGTTTACCCTAACCAATTGACCTCCCATCTCTCTCTCTCTGGTTTAAATGTTTTATTTTTTTCCAAATCAACATGAACAACTATGACATAACTGAAGCAACAACTCTCTCTCTCTCTCTCTCTCTCTCTCTCTCTCTCTCTCTCTCTCTCTCTCTCTCTCTCTCTCTCTCTCTGAGAATCACTGCTACATCGAAAACACTTATCGATCACATTTACACCACTTCAGTCAATACCATAATAGAAACATGCTCACCCTCATATGGCTGTAGTGATCACTTTCCTGTCTGCTTTACATGGTCAAAGCGCGGTGTTAAAATTCCTAGGAATTCTCATAGGCTAATAACTCGTAGATCCTTTACTCATTTTGACATAGACTCTTTTCTTCTTGAACTAGCAAATTCTCCTTGGTTACTTTCTGTTTATCAGTTCAATGATCCAGATGAAGCTTTTGAAATCTGGTACCATAGTTTCCTTAATATTTATGACAAACACGCTCCTTTTAAAACAGTACGTATCAGAAATAACCCTAAAAAACCTTGGATATCAAAGGACATAGACGCTGCCATTAATGAAAGAGAGGCTTTTGATGTCAGGGAATGACTATGATTTTAAAAAACAAAGAAACTTAGTTAATTCTTTAAAACGATCTGCACAAAGAGCTTACTTTAAAAATCTTATTTCTTCTAGATCAGATAGCAAATCCATTTGGAAAGCAATAAATTTATTAACCAATAAAAATGTAAATGCCAGCATCTCATCCCCAAAAGACCTATCTACCGAAGACATGAATGTACACTTTTGTAACATTGCAAATTCAATTATAACGTCAGATAGATCGTCCGAAAACAATTTAGATATTCTGCACAATTTTTTGTGAATCCAAGCATGTTAATGATTGCCCTAACATTCCGTTTTTGAGTGTACATGAAGTTTTCAATTATCTTAATCACTTAAAACAGACCAATACTCGAGGCGTTGATGGAATTGATTCTAAAATATTGAAATTGTCAGCTCCTGCAATAACTGAAACTTTGACCTATGTTTACAATTTATGTATTGCTAAAAATCGTTTTCCTAAAGCATTTAAAGTAGCCAAAATTATACCTATCCACAAATCGGGTGACTATGAAGATCCTTCTAATTACAGGCCCATTTCTATTCTGTCGGTGCTGTCTAAACCGTTGGAACACCACATAAATAAACATATTCTTAATCACTTTAACTCTTTTGGTCTGTTTCATCCAAATCAATCGGGCTTTAGAGCTAACCATTCATGTCATACGGCCCTAACTAACCTAGTAGACCAATGGCTTATTAACATAAACGATGACAAAATCACGGGTGTTCTTGCTGTTGACTTTATGAAAGCCTTTGATGTTGTCGATCGTAATCTTTTACTAAAAAAACTGAAGATATATGGCATTACTAACAATACCATAGAACTCCTAACATCATTTTTATCAGACCGAAAGCAGCGAGTTTCTTTAAATGAATGCGAATCTTCTACTATGCCTGTCAATTATGGTATTCCCCAAGGCTCCATCCTTGGTCCTATATTATTCTCAATATATATTAACGACTTACCATTATATCTAACGACTTTATGTGAAATGTTTGCAGACGATACTACAGTACACTCCTGTGACAGTAAAGTGGAAAACGTTTTTATTTCTTTACAAGATAACATTAACAGACTAATAGAATGGTCCGAATTTAATCACATGCAGCTACACCCCAAGAAATGTAAATACTTACTTATCACCACCAGACAAAAGCGTCAAAATCTTACCCTTGGTTCTCAATCCCTGTATATCAATGGTGAAATCATGGAAGAGGTTGACTATCATAAAATTTTAGGACTTATTGTTGATCACAACCTTTCATGGTCCCATCAAATATCCATGGTTTGTAAGCAAGTATCAAAAAAAAGTCTATCAACTTTCCAGGATAAAGCATTTTCTCGATTTAGATAGTCGTAAACTTTTTTTCAATGCTTATATCCAATCACACATCAACTATGACTCTACAATTTGGGATCTGGCAAGCGATAAAAAATTTAAAACCATTATGCAGTTTGTATAGACGTGCATTGAAATTGATCCTTCTGAAATCCTCTTCCCTTACACTTACTGATTATCAGCGTTTAAAAATTCTACCTCTAAAATGGAAGCTTGTATACAACAAAGCAATTTTTATGTTTAGATTAATGTCCGATAATGCTCCTCCAACATTAAAAAATAAATTTGAAATTAACCTTGTCCGTAATGTTTTTAGGATAAAAATACCTCTTCCAAGAGTTGACCTTTTAAAATCTAGTCTTGTATATTCAGGTGGCTGCTTATGGAACACTATTTCATCTTCCTTTAATGTGTACTCGGGAATTAATGTCTTTAAAAAAGAGTACCATAAGTATCTTATGTTGAAACATACAAGCAATGTTGTTTAACCCCATTCTTAGTTTCAAATATGTTTCCACTTTTGATATGTTGACATGTATGCATATTATCTAATTTGTTGTTGTTAAATTATTAACAAGTTTTGTATTTACCTTATTTCATGTGTTTCCTCTCTCTCTCTCTCTCTCTCTCTCTCTCTCTCTCTCTCTCTCTCTCTCTATCAGTCTCTCTCTCTCTCTCTCTCTCTCTCTCTCTCTCTCTCTCTCTCTGCTCTCCTTTTGTGTGTGTGAGAGGGGGGATGGGGGGGGGGGGGGGGGGGGGATAGATAGACGGTTTTGTTGTATCTATTTTTTCTTATTCATGGATAATTCTTCGATGATTATTTTTTTGCATGCTTCTTCATTATTTTTGTGTTGAATATATTGATTTTCTTGCATGTTTGTTTGAGGGCAAGATGTAAAAAAAAGCCCATTGTGTGCTTACTCTTTTTCCCTCAATAAAAAAATTTCGTTCGTTCGTTCGTTCCCTCAATTCGTTCGTTTGTTCGTTCGTTCGTTCTCTCTCTCTCTCTCTCCTCTCTCTCATCCCCCTCTCTCTCTCTCTCTCTCTCTCTCTCTCTCTCTCGCTCTTCTCTCTCTCTCTCTCTCCTCTCTCTCTCTCTCTCTCTCTCTCTCTCTCTCGCCTCTCTCACTCTCTCTCTCTCTCTCTCTCTCTCTCTCTCTCTCTTTCTCTCTCTCTTCTCAGTCTCCTCCCTCCCCCCCAGTCTTAGCTATCTTAAACTAAGAGCACACTAATCTAAGATTTAATGACCTGGCCAGCCAGCGCACATTCAGTGTGTAACAAGCATGATGCCAAGTCTAGCACTGGTCAGGGATCTGGTCTGATCTTGCTCCGATCATACAACCCTCAACTCACCCCCCCACCTTCCCTCTTCCCTCCTCTCCCATTCTCCCCACCCCCTCTGCTCCACATTACCGACTTTGTTTTCTTTTTCATTACTTTTGTTTTTTCTGATCTGTCGACTGGGGGCCTGGCCCAGCACTAGGCTGGGTTGGGGCCATACTAGGCCTCCAGCTTGCTGGGGGCTGAAGATCATTGCGCCTGGTTCCTTCACTATACTACCACCCTCTATGTCCCCCTCTTTTCCTCCATCCGCACCCCCCCTCTTTTCCTCCATCCGCACCCCTAGGTAGGGGTAGGGGTGTGGATGGAGGAAAAGAGGGGGAAATAGAGGGTGGGGGTTAGGTGAAGGTTGTGGGAAGGGATGGGGAGAGAATGGAATCTTCCACAAGTACAAAGTTAGAAATGTTAATTGTCAATGATTTTCACTGATTATTTGCGTATGTTTACATTAAATAACTCATTTTCCTTGGCATAAGGCTGTGTCAGACCAATTGACAATCCAGAACACCAAGGCTACATCAAAATGTTATGTTATGCATAGTTATGTGGAGATTGTCTTTAGCCATGGCAAGCTTCTAGCATAACATCATCAATCGAAAATCCTCCGAAGTCGGAGTGTGGCTGCCCACATTGCGAGGTAATAAAAAAAACCGGTCACACACGTAATGTTCTCATACCTAGTTGGGGCATTTGTACAATAGTCAATTGCTTTGGCGCTGTTGGGATGATCCCTAGACTAGCTAGAGGAGTTAAGCCAGGGAATGAAAACAACGGTCTACACAATTGTTCAACAATGTAGAGGCATAAAACTTGTCCAATGCCCTTCGAGTTTGACTTGAGTAAGGCCATCAACACACTTCAACACACTACTTGACTTCACTGTCGCAGAGTGTGACAATTTTGTGCAAGTATAGACATCATCGTACAACAGTAATTAATCTCTGAGTTCTGTTTTTGAAGGCGCAGCAAATTTTATCACATGATACATTCATGAAGATTACAAATTACTGAACAAACTTAGGGAAGCACACACACAAATAATAGCTTTAACTTAAGTTAACCTTTTTAAGAACGAAAATGAGGAATTGTTAAATGCTACTAAAGCTATCAATATGTTCAGAGATTTTCTTAAGCAGTACAATCGATCATAGATTGTTTTAAATAAAAACAACCAGAATAGAACTAATCTGTTACAATGTAGTTTAAACAAAAGTTTTGCTTTTTTCACAGGAGTTCACACCATGATGACTGCAGAGCATGGAGTCTGACAACAGTGAACAAGGTAATGCCTGGTAAAGTTACTGTCTGCTGTATAATCAGTAACTCTTATTTAATACAGGAATCCACAACATAATTCGAACATAATGGGCCCGCCAAGGATGTATCACTGTAGTATACTTGAATTTCATTACAGACTTCAGTTCATGGGTCAGATGACCCATGGCTGCATAAAATGAGGGGTCAAATCATCAATATGGGTCAATGACCCGGGCTCGCTGACAATCCTAAGCTCTATCCAGGTTTTACTTTATTCTTTTGAATGAACTTTCATTCCATCAGTACTTTGAATTTGACTGAAAATGCTTCATGAGATGAATGATGTTAACCCAAACAATGTATACATATTAGTACTACTAGTAGTAGTAGTTGTAGTACTAATAGTAGTAATACTAATAGTAGTAGTATTGAGGGCTAGAGGTGGGCCTCGAAGCCTTTTACACCCATTCCTTTAGTGACCTTGGACGTTTTAGGGTGGCATTTCCTTTCTACAGCTAATCCATAATTTTTATTTTTTAATTCATTGAAAGATGTGACTTGTGAGATATTGTGAGTGACATACTGAGTCTTAATAGTGTATTGTTGTTCAGCAAACAACAGATGTTGGATACAATTGTGCTAGGACTAATCATTTGATAATGACATAACTTATGAATCCCTATCCTCGTCCACATCCCTCTCAGATTTCATTGTGTTTTATCTGTCAGATGTAAACAAAAAAATAGAGCATTAAGACGCTAGATCACCAACTGCACGGCAGCATTTTCAGCTGGTAATTAAAGTCACATTTGAATTTTAGCTTTTGGCTGGTTTTTTTTGTTTTTTTAGCAAACACATGCATCTTGAGTTTTACATAAGTTTGTTGATTTTTTTCTTTCTAGATTTCTCTGACTCTGGATCAGAGTATGTACCAGACAGCACGACTGAAAGTTCAGAATCAGGTGAGGCGAAAATGTGCTAAACTGTATTAAATGTGTAATTATTGTTTATGTAATCACAATATTGGAATTTTTGAAAAGCAGATTATGTAAGTCTATTTTGTGTTTGTATTTATAGAATGGTTGTGCAGAGATGATTTGGCATCATGTTGCTGCTCTCACGTCCAATAATTCTAGATATGTACAGTGACCCCCCCCCCCCCCCCCCCCCCCCCTTATATTGATAATTAAAACCTATTATAAGACTCCCATTTAAGAACTACTTTTTTAAGACACTGCTCGCCTTTGTAAGTATTACAATCCATGCCGTTTTACAACCCCCTCCCATACAAGACCTCATTTTAGATGATTTTTGAAAGTCTTATAGTTATAAGGAGGGTTCCACTGCTGTTAGACATGTGTTGTGTTAGGGATCAAACCCTAACAGTAACACAACACACACACAAAACCTGGTTCCTCTGAATGATGGCTTGGCTCAGTGAATAAAACCAGCTACAGAAATGTCACTGAGTGGAAACAAATTAATCCACTTCTACCCGGATTTCAGTGATCAATGTCCCGAGGCACCTGTCATAGGCCATTGTCCTATTAAAATTGACACACCTCCGGTTAAATAGGAGGTATAACGTTTTACAATACATTCGCTAATTTCTGAATTCAATTCTTCTTCTTCGATCGCTCAGTTTCCTGTCAATTATGAGCGCAGATGCGTCATGCTGCCGTTATGCGCCTAACTAAGAAATAGTTAGGCCCAGCAAGTCCGACTTTGGCTGGAGGAAATGTTTTTGAAAGTGTTTCGTGAAAAAAGGCAGGAGAATGGACCGGTAAGGCAGAAAGATAGTAGATGACAGTAAGCAAAGGGAAAAGGCAGAGTCAAAGAGAGTGACAGATTAGAGGAAGTTACAAGCACAGACTTCCAGAAGGTTGGGGAACTATTTATACAAAAGCCCCCACGGTATCCCCATGTGGGGATCAGAATTCAATGAATTCCTACACTCACTAGGCGAAACTGACTGCTTTCACTTCTTCCTTTTATAACGACATTTTTACACTGTCTTTCAAGGGGCATTGATAGTCCAGTGGTTATTGTGCCGCGTTGCAAGCCAGAGGTCGTGGAATCGAGCCTGGCTCTCAACGCATTCGTTTTACTCTTTTCTTCTTTATTTATTTTTAAAGGGGAGGGGGGGGGGGCAGCGTGGGGATAGGGGAAACCCTGAGCAAAGCGGGGTGAAGGGCTAGTTCATTTATAAAGCTTCTGTGCTTTAGTTTGCCTTATAATCAGGAGCACGTTGTATGTAGTTCATAAATATATTAATATGTTTAGGTGCAAGGGTGGGAATGAATGGTGTGAATGCAATGACACCAGGGATACCCTTCCCCTTTCTGAAGGACAAGAAAGGGACATTTGAACAAGGAGTACTTTGAAATCACACATTTAAGGCAGGTGCCTTTTAAAAAACAATTCTTTGTATTACACAAATTTAGAATGCATTCTAAAATCATGATTTGTATCTCGTTTATCAAGAGCCCTCATTGCTTCCAAGTCTACCCCTGAGTGGCATCTGCAAATCAGCTGGAAGAAAATGGGAGGAAGACTACCGAAGTGGAGCCTTCACAAAACTCCAGGAACTCTCAGCAGGTGTGCAAATGTTATGTTCTATCTAGTATAAGTAGTTCAGTAGATCAATTTAGATTCTGAGAAATGAAATGCAAACAACTTTCTCCCAAATCCCTGTTTTTGACATACGCTGTTTCAACACAGTCGCTATTTTTGTGTGGTTACTTATGATAGAGTCGCTATTTTGAAGTCGCTCTTTTGATTGTCACTGTTTTGAAAATCACCATTCCACCCCCATGTAATAGCAGCTGTCAAAACAGCGACATCAAAATGGCGACTGGATCTTAACGGTGATAGTTTAATTATTGAGGATGCAATAATAGCTAAAGCATCCAATACCGATCTCCCAACCAACGATAATCAAAATTACGATTTTTATTAAAAACAGCAAAGATCAACTCATTTAAACCATGTTTAAGTGGCTTGTCATTTGGGTAAACTAATGTCATGGGTATGTTTGGAACAGGAAGGACCTATGCTTTAATTCTTGTTACAATCAGTTCTGTACACCTATTTATGTTCTGATAAATGAAATACAACTTTATTTCTCCCAAATCGCTGTTTTTGACAGAACAGTTTCAACAAAATTGCTCTTTTTTTTTCTTGCTGTTTTTATAGTCGCTGTTATGATGAGAGTCACTAACTTGAAGTTGCTTTTTTGAATGTTGCTGTTTTGAGAGTCGCTATTCCACCCCCACGCTGATTCACACACTACTGTTTGGCAAGTATCTGGCTGATGTCAGGAGCCTGGTATTCTTCCTAAAGTGTGTTTGACCTGCACATGTCGATGGCTTGGAGTCAAAACGGACTGTCTTTAGATAGTCCATTGACATTATTATTGAACTTATTACGAAAACTAATAACTTGTATTACAAAAAAGACTGCTGAAATATAAAAAGGCATAACCCCCTTTTTATATTTCTGCAGTCATTATTTGATACAAGTTATTAGTTTCTGTAATAAGTCCAATAATATGTCAATGGACTATCTAAAGATAGTCCGTTTTGACTCCAAGCCATCGATGTGCAGTTACCAAAAAATCCCCAAGTTGTCACTGACATTGCCTTATTGAGGATGCAATAAAAGTGTAAATAAAAAGATAGCAGCTCCTCAGTTTTAACTTAATTTAAGCCAAGGCCACTGACATGTAAAATTGTATCTAAGCACCAGTCAAATTTGTTTTTGAGGTAACTGGGGGAGAAACAGTATCGCATAGTCCTACAATTTCACACCTGTGTGGCACCAGCTTCAGCATTTATATATAACATTGTTGTCTCTCTCTCTCTCTCTCTCTCTCTCTCTCTCTCTCTCTCTCTCTCTCTCTCTCTCTCTCTCTCTCTCTCTCTCTCTCTCATATATGTATTATTATACTGAATGTACAGGTTAACGGGTGGCGCACCTCTAAGTGCGACACATTCACCTGTTGGGTGCAACCAAAATTTCACAGAGACGTTTCTGTGATAATAAAGTATCAACATACCAAATACTATATCAAATACAGAACTTCAGATTGAGGGGTCATTTTAAAAAAATGATGGCCTACTAATGTTATTAACTTTAAACCTAAATTTTATTACAATGCATTATGAGTGTAGGTATGTGTGTGCATGAATGCATGCAAGGGAGCATACGGTTTAATTGATCATGGCCTAATGCCCCTGTCAAAAGGGAACAAAGGGGAAGAGAGAGACAGAGAAGGAACATTAGCTTAGCCCATATGTGTTGTAAATCAAGAGAAAAAAATTCAAATATGCACGTTTCTGTACTGCAATTTTTTTTAAAGAACTAGCGCAACGCCAAGTACCGGTAACGCCTAGTAAAAAAAACACCCAGTAACGGTAACGCCAAGTAGTGGTAACGCTGAGTACAGCAAATTTGAAGCGATTCTGTTCAGAAACGGTGGAGTTATAAGGCCCCGTTTCCCGTTGGTGCTGCCCTGAGAGTGACGCGCTCTCCCTAGTAACGGTAACGCCTAGTAACGGTAACGCCAAGTACTGGTAACGCTGAGTACAGCAAATTTGAAGCGATTCGGTTAAGAAAAGGTGGAGTTATAAGGCCCCGTTTTCCGTTGGCGCTGCTCTGAGAGTGATGTGCTCTCCCTAGTAACTGTAACGCCTAGTAACGGTAACGATGATGACTGAATGATGTATACTGTTATGACATTTTATTTTTGTTATTAGTGATTTGATGGGAACAGAAAGAAAAAAAAAATGTATATTATTCTCTCTCTCTCTCTCTCTCTCTCTCTCTCTCTCTCTCTCTCTCTCTCTCTCTCTCTCTCTCTCTCTCTCTCTCTCTCTCTCTCTCTCTCTCTCTCTCTCTCTCTCCTCTCATGCTTGACATGCGCCAGACAGGCGCATTACTTTTACAAGCATAAACATGAGTCATTTTGAAAAAAGTGAGCGTGAATGGCGCATTGCGCCAACAATCTGATGCTCTGTAAATAGATCATTCAGTGTTCTCTCTCCCGTTAGCTTTGTTGCAGAATTTTAAGAAATAGGTGTTTGTATGCTAATGCAGGTGCAGTCAGCAGTTCAGTCCAATGCCAGTCCCAGACGAATCGCCAGACAGCAACCGTAGATGCCCCTTCTTCAGCTGATCTTCAAGCAGCAGGGCTGTATGTCAGCAGTGTAGATATGGCTGTTTCTTCCTCTTCAGCTGATCTCGGAGCAGCAACTGTTTCTTCCTGTTCTACTACAGCAGAGTCACCACCATCTACAGACTGTGTTGTTACAACTAGCATACCTGACATTAGCAATAGTGTTTCTGTTCATGTTGCTTCCAAAACCGAACAGGGTAAAAGAAAGTGGGACAAAGCTGCAAGTTGCTATTTCTGTAACAAACTCTACACAAGCTCCAACGTAACAGCACACATGCTGTCAGTACACAAAACAGAACCACAGGTAGCAGCAGTTTTAGCCAAACCTAAGGGATCATCTGAGAGGGCTTTGCTGTTAGAAAAGTTAAGAAATTTAGGAACTTTCAAGCACAACTGCGACGTTTTGAAACAAGGCAGTGGTCAGTTAATTCCTTGGAGGGCTCCTTCAGAACCAGTTCAAGCAGGAGATTATTCTCCATGTGAACATTGTCTCGGATTTTTTAGGAAGAAAGAACTTTGGCGGCATGAATCCAAGTGCAAATTCAGCACTGACAGCAAAAGAGGGATGTTGTGCCCCATATATCCACAAACTTGTTCCAGCTCATGTTCTGAGAGATTCAGGATCTGACAAACAGTCGCCAGATGTTTTCTCAGCTTGGTTCCTGTGATATTACTTGGTTCTTTGACACCACTCTCAAGTGCAACTGCATGGAGTACTGTATGACCAGACATATGGTCCTCAGAAGAGTAGTAGGGTCTTGCAAAGACATACCCATTCGATTTGCTGACACCAGCTGCATCTCGCATTTCAATCAACGTGTCTATTTCTCCACAAGCTGCTGTAGTCAACAGCACAGGAACTGTTCTGCCGTGTTCGCCCCTTATCTCAACTCTTCGGAAATTATCCAAAAGTTTCTTTTCAAGCTCTGACAAGGCTTGAAGCACATCATCCTCAGGAACAGAGTTAGATTTAGCTGCACTGTAATCTGATAGTAGCATCCTTGCTGCCTCTCCACTTCGCCTCCTGTTGAACAGAATCATGTATGCGAGAGTAACTTTGGCAAGTGCATGCCAAGTCAATGCTGATGGCACTTTTTTCAAGTCATGATGACACTTCTGTCTTTCTTCTTTTAGATGTTCTGAAACGAGTCTGATATCCTCTGTCAGTGGCAGCCTGTGTGGTTTGTTCTGTTTTCTTCGTTCCAATGACGCATGGGCAGAACATGAAATATATGTGTTCCACTCGGCATCACACAAATCCCAAAAAGAATCGCACCTTTCTTTCATAACAGTGTTACCTTCAACAAGGGCAATGCTCTTTAGTGCTGTGGCACACTTCTTCAAGGAATGGCCAGTTTTGAGGGCCAAGGATGGGTTCTGGTAGGAATGGTCTTCTGTGGAATAACCGCACAGTAGTCTTACAGCGGATATTAGTGAAGGAAACTTGCTTGGGTCAATGCAACTCTGCAGGTTTGTGATCCCTGGGTTTTGTCTGGCTAAAAGCAGAAATCGGGCAAGTTCTCTTATCTTCTGTCTAATGTATATCCATTGATGCTTCAAGTGCTTGTGTTTTTCATAAAGTTTTTCAGCATGCGCAACAATGAGGCCATCGTTTCTGGCTACGAGTGTGATTTCATCTCCAATCATTGAAGAGAAAATGTTATCCCTTAACTCATCTGAGCATGTTGCAGCTGCTGGAAGTAACATCTGTGATCTGGAGATCACTTTTCTATGGAGCAGGGAAAACTGGCCCATTTTCAAGGCAAGACCTTGGATGATATTGAAGTTGATCCAGAATTTTCAGAGTCAGAAATGGAAAACAAAGGTGTGGCTGATGTTGAGTTTGATTCTGCTCACGCACTTGGAGAAGAAAGGGTGTCACAGCCTTCTGCTCATGCACTTGGAGAAGAAAGGGTGTCACAGCCTTCTGCTCACGCACTTGGAGAAGAAAGGGTGTCACAGCCTTCTGCTCATGCACTTGGAGAAGAAAGGGTGTCACAGCCTTCTGCTCACGCACTTGGAGAAGAAAGGGTGTCACAGCCTTCTGCTCACGCACTTGGAGAAGAAAGGGTGTCACAGCCTTCTGCTCATGCACTTGGAGAAGAAAGGGTGTCACAGCCTTCTGCTCACGCACTTGGAGAAGAAAGGGTGTCACAGCCTTCTGCTCACGCACTTGGAGAAGAAAGGGTGTCACAGCCTTCTGCTCATGCACTTGGAGAAGAAAGGGTGTCACAGCCTTCTGCTCATGCACTTGGAGAAGAAAGGGTGTCACAGCCTTCTGCTCACGCACTTGGAGAAGAAAGGGTGTCACAGCCTTCTGCTCATGCACTTGGAGAAGAAAGGGTGTCACAGCCTTC
Source organism: Phymorhynchus buccinoides (assembly GCA_017654935.2). NCBI lineage: Eukaryota > Metazoa > Mollusca > Gastropoda > Neogastropoda > Raphitomidae > Phymorhynchus > Phymorhynchus buccinoides. Next base: position 9,184,954 of record CM065702.1, read on the forward strand.
TGCTCACGCACTTGGAGAAGAAAGGGTGTCACAGCCTTCTGCTCATGCACTTGGAGAAGAAAGGGTGTCACAGCCTTCTGCTCACGCACTTGGAGAAGAAAGGGTGTCACAGCCTTCTGCTCATGCACTTGGAGAAGAAAGGGTGTCGCGACCAAAGAGACCAAGAAACAAAAGACCAAGAAGTCCACATCCTGGTGGTTGCCAAGCGATTCCAGTGATTCCTCAATCAAGTGAAGCTAGCATGATTCCAGGATCATCCAGCAGCAAAACCCTGACCAGTCAGACTAAAGATATCTTAACTGAGGAAGAAACAGATCTTATTCACAAACTTTTCAGACGACACATTGACGATAGAGTTGTTCCAAGAAAAGCAGATTGTGAGAAGGTACTCAAGACTAATCCTTTGTTGCAAAGCAGATCATGGCGGAAACTGAAATGCACTGTGCGGAATGAGATAGAGAAGAAGAAAAGACAGGTCAAAAAGCTTCGTGGACAGTGATTAGACTGAGAAAGAGGATCTCAAATGAGGGAAATACAGATTTTCAGCTTCCTCTTTCAAGTATTTGAACACAAATCTAACCTCTTGGCTATTGCCTTTCAGAGATCTATTTACAGTTTAATCCCTTAGTGTACATGAAAGCAGCTGAGTTCACCAAAGTGAAAGTTGGATGGTTTTGCAGATCTGTTTGTTCCTACTGGCTATGTATATCAAATTTTACATGCGGCTAGGTATGTAGGTTATCTTGGCCAAGTTCGGAAAGGGTCAAAGGTCAAGGTCTTTGTAGCCAAATCTGCTGCCGCACAACTGGTTGATCTTGCACTTCACGCTCCAGTTATCTATGCATTTAGATGCTATCTTAATAATAATAATAATAATAATAAGTGTACATTTAAAAGTAAGCAGCAGAGTTTTTATTCATTTTTGTTGTCTTTAATTTTACATGCTATTTCAAGGCATAGGTGATAGGGCAATTCTAGCAAACTACGCATTGGCTCATCAGTTCATCTTTGTTTTTTTCTAATCTGACATGTACAAAGACAGCGTGAGTGAACTGACAAAAACAGTGCCTTGTGCACATCTGAAATGAATAATGAATTGTGGTTTTCCCCCTGTTCAAAAAAGTTCATTTAATGAATACATAAGAAACACTGTAGCCTTCGGACATTCTGCCATGTGTTTAAAATTGGTCAGTTAAGATTCATCTTTAGGAACTAAGTTAAAATATGTGAATGTGTTAATGGACTCCATCACTTCAGTGCATTCGAAATAACTATTGGGTGGTTGGTTAAATGTGTACCATAGTTTTTGGACTATAAGGCAATACTTTTTACACAGACTCGGTCCCATAAGCCTTATAAAATGATTAATAAAATAGTAAGAACATTATTTTAAAAAAACCTGAAATTTGGGCATAAGTTGAGGGTGTGTGCTTTACACTTTAGTCCGAAAATTATGGCACCTTTGGGTGGGCTGTACGCTAAAGCTTTTTGTTTGTTTGCAAAGACTCAGCTTGAAAAGCTAGTGTTTCAATCTAGTGCTCTATGGAATTGTTTGATAGTGGTTTTGTTTTTCTGTTCTCTATTTTCTGTAGAAAAACAGACCTGTGCATGTTTTCATCAGGACGTGGGTTTTTTGTACATGATAAAAAACTGTCATGTATGGGTTTTCATCAGGAAATGTTTGTTTGTTGTTTGTTTTCGTTCCCTGGCTTAAAGACTCCAGGGATCATCCGAACAGTCGATGCAATCGATTATTGTACAAATGCCCCAACTAGGGTTGGGAACATTACCTGTGTGACCGTTTTTGATTACCTTGCTACGTGGGCATCCACACACTTTAAAGGTGGGAAGGTTTGAATACTTTGATGCTAGGTGAACACAAAAGAGCAAGAAAACTTGGTGAACTGAAAATGTATGTATGGAAACTTTGAACATTCATTATTATTTTTATTTGATTTATTCAATCATACTTGATTGATTACGAACTTTGTTTATAATTTGATCAGCAATGCCAATGTTCAAATGTTCTGATCTTTTCAGTTTCTATCGATTGTTTAGATTTTTTGTGAACATTTGAAAGTTTAGTAATTTGTGTACAACTTTAAGTTTATTCTTCCCAAAGTTCATTTCAGAGTATGGTGATAGTTGGTTTTCTGTGTTATGACCTAATACACATTGACTTATCTAGTTATCACATGGTTATTTGAAGAAAAAATAGAAATGTTGATATATAAAAAAAATAATATATAATTGAGTTTGTAGATATCACTCTCCAAAAGTCCTGAGTGCAGTTGACATGTGTTTATTGCTACATGTAGCATGCAAACGTTAAGATTGTTTTATATTTTTATAATGGGCATGTACCGTAATTTTCGGACTATAAGTATAAGGGATAATTTTCCCCCAGACTCAGACCCCTGCACCTTATGTTGTTGTTTTCGTTCCCTGGCTTAAAGACTCCAGGGATCATGACAACAGCTGACGCAATTATCTATTATACAAATGCTGTAACTAGGGATGAGAATATTACGTGTGTGACCGGTTTTGATTTTCTTGCCACGTGGGCAGCCACATTCTGACTTTGGAGGATTTGGGATAGATGGTGTTATGCTAGGAGCTTGCCATGGCTAAAGACAATTCCCACATAACTATGCATAGCATTACAACATTTTGATGTAGCCTTGGTGTTCTCGCTTATGTCAATTGGTCTGACACAGCCTTATAATGTGACTAATAGAATAGTAAGAAAATATAGTAATCTAAAATTGGGGGAATGCGCCTTATACAAAGGTGTGCCTGATAGTCTTGAAAATACGGTTGCTATTGGGTTTTTTAAAAGAAAACCTGAAGTGCATTCATATATTATTTAATAAATACTGTTGAAATGAATGCACACTTGTTTGATTCATGTGAGCTGCTGCACCGTATGACTGTATGAGTGGGTTGTTTGTGTGTGCATTCAAACCTCCATTAAAAACCCTCTGTTAAAGGACCACTTCTCATTTAAAACTGTTTTTTCAGGAGTGGTTGTTGACTTATTCCTATTAATATGACCTCCGTTATAAGATCCCGACTTTTTGGAGGTCTTAAAATAGAGGTTTGACTTTGACTTTGTATTATTTTTTACTATTAAATTGTGTCCCTTTCTTCACTTGCTCAGATACCTTCCTGCGCATAATCTTGTTATGTATCTGAACCCAGCATGTTCTTGTTTGTATAGAGGAAACTTTTGTAAATAAAAACAGAAAAAAGAACCAGTAGAGCAGAAAGATAGTAAATCACAGTAAGAAAAAGGCAGTCAAAGAGTGTGATGTATAAGAGGGAGTTGAAGCACAGGACTTCCAGAATATGAGAGATCTCTTTATACAAAAGAAACCCCCAACCCCCACAATATCCTCATTGGGATAAACATGTGAAGGGTAGGGTCATCCAGCTCACCAAATTGAGGCTTAAGGCATCCAGCTACTACCGGGAAATTCGTGCAAGTTGCACCTCACTATGTGCACGACGACCAAAATGGAGTTTTACGTCCTCTTGGTCTGAATCAGACACATATGGGACATTTGTAAATACAAAGATGGTGGGAACAATACTGAAGGCAATGCCCGGAGGCAGTACGAAACCAGTAAAGTCTCGATTTTTTTAAAATTAATGCAGTAGCTGTAGCGGTGACCACGCATCGGTTAAACCTCATCAGCTATGGCACCGCCACAAGTTAATAACACTCACTATGTGCACCATATTTTTATGAACTATAAGGCGATACTTTTTGCAAACTGATAAATGTGAATGCCTTATAATGTGAATAATTTTTATTGTAAGAAAATAGCGAGAAAATCATTTTTGTGTTAAATTTGGGGTGTGTGCGTTTAGTTTGTTCCTTTTTTTTTAACTGGTATTTGTTTTTTAAGAGGGCTAGGCTGGATGGAAAAAAAGCTTGACTTATTTGTTTATTCTATTACCCTCGAAATATAGAACATTTACACAACATGGAAGAGCAGTATAATTTCAGCTTTCAAGTCTATTCATTTAAGACATCCTTCATACAGATAACAATATGATACAGGTCTATGTCAAAAATACCACCAGTAATCTAAGTTATCACTAGCAATCAGGCCTATAATAAGATTTAAAATGTACACACAAGTATCTTTTAACAAAAGAACATAACATGGTTTTTTTTACCATCATTGTGAGGTACTTCCTGTAGCCTCATGAATATTCATTGATGAATAATACCTCACACTGATGGTCAAAAACCTGTAACAAAAAGTAAGCCTTAGATTACATTTACACTTTTCAATGCTTTCAACAGGGTATCCTTATCCTTCCTAAAAAATGTTATAACATAATTCCTTAAACTTGCTCTGATATACTTAGCTATGTATCCACCTCACAGGGTAGGTGTAAATATTACACACATCAACCACCTCACAATGCTAGGTAGACCAGTATGTGTGTGTGTGTGTGTGTGTGTGTGTGTGTGTGTGTGTGTGTGTGTTAGGTGTGTGTGTGTGTGTGCGTATGTGTGCGTATGTGTGAGTGTGCGTGTGTGTGTGTTAGAAGAAGAACTGATAGATTCGCCAGGGCACCCCTTTAAAGCCAGAACATACTACGTCAGCCTCCTGCATTCTTTTTTGTGACCACACCTTCTGGCTCTCAACCCAACAATGTGGTTTCTTCATCAACTCCTCACCTGCAGTTGTGTGGTGGAGAACTGGGCATACTGGGTGTCCCAGGTAGAGTCCAGCAGGGAGAAGAGGCGGCGCATCTGCTCGTGGAGGGAAGCGGGCTGGGTGTTGCTGGTGATCAGCTCCTGGAGCTCGTGGCAGCTGAAGTCGTTGATGGTCAGGGCCTCTTCCGTGGACGGCCACATGTCCTTCAACGAGGCCCACGGGGACGTTGCCTGCAAGGAAAACAAAACTGGTACAGTGGAACCTCCCTTATAAGACCTTCAAAAATCATCCAAAATGAGGTCTTCTAAGGGAGGGGTCTTATAAGGGAGGTAATTTTAATACTTACAAAGAAGGGCAATGTCTCAGAGAAGCAGGTCTTATGTGAGAGGGAGTCTTATAATGGGAGGTCTTATAAGGGAGGTTCCACTGTACAACACAAACAAACAACTACACGACAAGTGTAAAGTGACGTTGTTTTATTCACAAGAGACAAAACAAAACTACTGGATATTTCGTCGAATGCGCCTTTATCAACACAGACAAACAAGACAACAGTAAACAGCAGCAAACAAACAACTCGTATAAAGAAACTCCAGGGAGAGCCCGGATAACATAGGATCTTCGGGGAAAAAGTCCCCTAAAATCAATTGTTTTGGACCCGAAACTCTTAACCCCTTCACTGCCTGATCCGTGTCTACTACAGGGGGGGAGGGATGTTGTTGATGATGTCATAACTTTTGATGCCATAGCCCTGGAATGCTGGTCTTTGTTTTAGACAAGTCAGGAAAGTTATAGCTATAGAACCTTTTCTCAGATTGACTCCATTTGAGTCTAACAGGTCTTTTTAAAATAAGAAAATTGATAATTTCTCAGTTTTCTTTTGGCAGTGAAGGGGTTAAGGGGGCTGGACTGCATCCAGACTGACTGCAGGTGCCCCTCTGCTGTGCCACAGGAAAGAGTCGCAATGAGCTCAATTTGTAGTGAAGGCTCATCAGTTCACACTTCAGTGTCATCATCCAGACTGACTGCAGGTGCCCCTCTGCTGTACCACAGGAAAGAGTCGCAATGAGCTCAATTTGTAGTGAAGGCTCATCAGTTCACACTTCAGTGTCATCATCCAGACTGACTGCAGGTGCCCCTCTGCTGTACCACAGGAAAGAGTCGCAATGAGCTCAATTTGTAGTGAAGGCTCATCAGTTCACATTTCAGTGTCATCATCCAGACTGACTGCAGGTGCCCCTCTGCTGTACCACAGGAAAGAGTCGCAATGAGCTCAATTTGTAGTGAAGGCTCATCAGTTCACATTTCAGTGTCATCATGAACTGCCAGTTCGAAATAGGTTTCAATATCCAAGACTAACCTCTGTATCAATATCAAGAGGCCAGTGGTCTCAAATTTCTATTTGAAAACTCTTTCCCTAGTCCTCTGCATGAAAACTTCCCTAAGAACTTTCAATTTGCATTTCTAACTCACTCAAATAAGCCGGCCATAAAACTTTCTTAGGAACCAAGTAAAAACATTCAGGCTAAAAACACACAAACAAACAGGATAAAAACTTTCCAATATTTCGTCTATTGACTTCCTCAGGGTCAGGGACGGAAACAAGCATTAACCCTTTCACCGCCAATGTCGCATTTTTGCACCACAATGATTTAACACCCATGTAATTAAAACTCTTGAAATCAAGGTCTGTTATTCAACGATATTGTGTTCGTAAATTTGGGAAGTAAGGATTGACCCTTTTCTAAATTTATCACAGAGAAATCCCACAATACTGCAGACAAAATCTTTTCTGTAGCCAAATAAGTTTAATGGAAATTTTTGGCTCAAAGATGGCTGGCGGTGAAAGGGTTAACAAGCACACCCGACTTCGTTAGGAATCAAGTATATCTTTATCCTTTCCGAATAAAAACCCAACCAGAAAACCCCTCCTACGCACCACATCCTCAGGTTTGAGCGTCACTTGGTGTGGACGCACGATGAGGAAGGTGGCGACCCCCAGCTGCGTCAGGAACTCCTGCCAGGACAGCACCTCTGCTCTCGACGCCTGGTGCGGCAGGTATTTGTCGGCCACCAGCGTCCAGTCATAGCCTGGGGAGGAAAATTATTAGTTAGTTACCATATTTTTCTAACTACACGGTGCACCTTATTATAAGGACCTACTCCCTGTGGGGATACCGGGGGGGGGGGGGTCTTTTGTAAAAATAGTTCCCCCACCTTCTGGAAGTTCTGTGCTTGTAACTTCCTCTAATCTGCCATTCTATTTGACTCTGCCTTTTCCCTTTGCTTTCTATCATCTACTATCTTTCTGACTTATTGGCCCCATTCTCCTGCTTTTTTCCCCCAAAATAATCTTAAAAATAATTTTTCTCATTTGAGCTCCTCCGAAATCAGAATGTGTCAGCTGTACGCAGCGGGGAAACCAGTGAAAACTGAAAACCGGACACATACGTACCTTACCCATTATGGCCATGACAACGACTCATGTGAGTTAATACAGTGGAACCTCCCTATAAGACCTTCCCTATTAAGACTCCCTCTAAACTGTGACCCCAAATGTTTTCACCAATTTTTCTCCATTTCCGGACTACCGAGTGTTCACCTCCTTGTAGGGGCCCTCTCCCTATTAAGACTTTTTTGGATGATTTTTCAAATCCTTAAACCTTTCATCGCCACTGTCGCCTCTTGGCACCACAATGATTTAACACCCATGTCACTAAAAGGCATCCAAATGAGGGTCTGCTGACCAGTGACTTTATGTTCTTAATTTTGGGAGGTAAGGACAGGCCCTTATTTTATGCATGTCATATAGGAATCCCCAATATTGCAGACAAAATCTTTTCTCTACCCGCGTAAGTTTAATGGTAATTTTGGGCCGAGGAATGGCTAGCATAGAAAGGGTTAATACGGAGGTTCCACTGTATTTTTCAACCTTAACACCGATATTTTCCATCAGTACAGTCCAAGGACTAACCAGGCAGCTGCTTGGCCAGGTCCAGGGTGACCCCGAAGGCAGGCCTGAAGTGGACGCTCTCCGTGGCGGGGTTCTTCAGGCCGTGGTTGGTCAGCACGCGGGCCACGGCCTTCAGCTCCTCCATGTTCACCAGGGAGGGGTCCCTCGACCGCTGGTCCTTGATGTAGCTCAGGTAGCTCACCAGGACTGACCCGTCCTTATGCTGAAATGGTGACAACAGTGATGTGGAGAACAAGGCATGGTAGAAGAGTGAGAGAGGGTTAGGTAACGATAGAAAAGCCAACATCTGGGTAGAATTCTCTGCACCTCTGATCCTTGATGTAGCTCAGGTAGCTCACCAGGACTGACCCGTCGTTATGCTGAAATGGTGACAACAGTGATGTGGAGAACAAGGCATGGTAGAAGAAAGAGGGTTAGGTAACGATAGAAAAGCCAACATCTGGGTAGAATTCTCTGCACCTCTGATCCTTCACTTAGCTCAGGTAGCTCACCAGAACTGACCCGTCCTTCCTCTGAAATGGTGACAACAGTGATATGGAGAACAAGGCATGGTAAAAGAAAGAGTGAGGGTTAGGTAACGATAGAAAAGCCAACATCTGGGTAGAATTCTCATAACCTCTGATCCTTGATGTAGCTCAGGTAGCTCACCAGGACTGACCCGTCCTTACGCTGAAATGGTGACAACAGTGATGTGGAGAACAAGGCATGGTAGAAGAAAGAGGGTTAGGCAACGATAGAAAAGCCAACATCTGGGTAGAATTCTCTGCACCTCTGATCCTTCACTTAGCTCAGGTAGCTCACCAGAACTGACCCGTCCTTCCTCTAAAATGGTGACAACAGTGATATGGAGAACATGGCAAGGTAGAAGAGTGAGGGTTAAGTAACGATAGAAAAGCCAACTGTCTGGGGAGGAGTCCCTGCCCTGCTGGTCCTTGGCGTAGCTCAGGTAGCTCACCAGAACTGACCTGTCCTTACGCTGAAACAACAGCAACAGCTGTAGGTTGAACAAGTCTGAATGGAAGAAATGATGGTGGAAGAAAGGGAAGGAGAGAATTGCATGGAGAGGGGTCCCTGTCCAACTGGTCCTTGACATAGCTCACCAGGACTGACCTGTCCTTACGTTGAAACAATAGCAAAACAGCCATAGAGTGATAGAAAGAGTAAGTAACGGCGGAAGGGCATAACAAGAAAAAGGAGAGACGGGTAGGGGGGACACAAGCCAAAAACTGCCTGGAAAGGGGTCAGTACCCCAAGTGATCCTTGATGTAGCTCACCCACCAAAACTGAGCCATCTTTTAAAAAAAATCAAACAGTAATATAATCAACAAATAGCGGAGAAAGCAGCAGAGGGAGTCAAGTGAATTTCATTGAATTTGTATGTAACAAAGTAGCACGTGGTCTTCTCAAGACCTTTAATAATGGCTTGATCATTAAAATCATGAATAAGCAAAAGGCATCAGAAAAGTTTGGAGTCCAATCCTATGAAAATTGCAGAAAGATGGCTATCCAAGCCCAAGACACTTCAAAATGCTGTTTGACCGAAAAGATCACAGTCACTAAAAAGGCAAAACCACTGCCATTATAACAGACCCTCTGTCAGAAATTCTTAACCAGGCATCAGGATTGTCAGAGGACTGAGAATTTCTGACAGAGGTTGGCTTCTCTTGTCAGAGGTTTTGCCTTTTTTTTAGTGTTATTTTTTATGGTTAACTAGCATTTTACAGTGATTTATCACTGCATCTTGCTAGTTAACCTGCAAGCCTTTGGGAACTGATTTCCCTTTGGGAACTGATTGGGAACTGATTTCAGTGTTGTCCCACAACATTTTTTGGCCCTGATGGCCGTTCTACCGCAGTTTTCAGAGGATTGGACTTCAGACTATTCTGATGCCTGTTAACCCTCTGAACTTTGCAAAATCCTCTGACAATTCTGATGCCTGACAGACAGGAGAGAGAAGTGAATAATAGAAAATATTTTTTAAAGTTCTAACCTGCCACTGTTCGGATCGCAGGACGGGCAGGATGTGGTGGTGGACGATGTCCCGCGGGGACAGCTGCTTCATGTCCAGCTTGTGCAGCAGCTTGCTGACCTGGGAGTTGACCTCGCTGTCCCCGGTGGACGTCAGGCCCCCGTGGACCAGCTGCAGGTCCTGGCGCAGCACGCTCAGCGGGTCTGGCAGAACGGGGTGAATTGGAGTAAGATTACTCCCCGTGGGGATACCTGGGGGGTCTTTCGTAAAAAATAGTCCCCCCACCTTCTGGAAGTTCTGTGCTTGTAGTTTCCTCTAATCTGCCATTCTCTTTGACTCTGCCTTTTCCCTTTGCTTTCTATCATCTACTATCTTTCTGACTTTTTGGCCCATTCTCCTGCCTTTTTTTTCAAAAAAATCTTCCAAATAATTATTCTCCCATTGAGCTCCTCCGAAATCGGAACGTGTCGGCTGTACGCAGCGGGGAGACCAGTGAAAACTGAAAACCGGACACATGCGTACCTTATCCATTATGGCCATATGGCCTGGGAACGCAGAAGGAAGGAAGAAGATTAAGATTAAAGGGGCACCCGGATGGATACGTTTTTGAAAGAAACACGTCGAGATCACTAGAAAAAAAACCTTTACAGAGATTGCAACACGCAGTTTGCTCTGGTTTCCTAGAAATCAAGCTGTCAAATCAGCGATTCCTCCTTGGCGGAGGTGCTGGACATCAGAATTTTTCAGTGAAAGACAAGGCATGTGCCTTCTCTTTTCTAATGGCCGCCTGGGCTGAGTCGCTTTAATTAGGCCAAATCGTTTGCACAAAATTTCCACAATACAAGCCTTTATTTTATACAGTTTCAGTTTGCCAAAAGAAGTTTCGCTCACAACAAAGTAAATAGCTCCCTCCCCACCCCTCCCTACCCCTTCAAAAATGGCGGGTCTTCTGTCATTCAGGTGTATTATCACGCCTTTTAACGAATTATTAAAAAAAAGGGCGCAATTTTTTCCAAAAGAGTAAGAAAGAAAACTTTTAATCACCCAAAAAAGCATTTTGACCAAGTTTCATGATTGGCTCAGGTGCACCTTTAACACTTCCACTGCCAAAGGGAAAATGAGAAAGTATGGATTTTCTCATTATAAAATTTGAAAGAGACCTGTGTAACTGAATTTGAGAAAATGGCTCAGAGATATGTCTTTCCTGACTTGTCTAAACCAAAAAACTATCATTTCAGAGCTATGACATCATCAATGACATCACACACACATAGACACAAAGGCAGACAGTGAAGGTGTTAAGATAAAAATTATAACCTCAACGACAACTAAGGCCATGTCAGGGCTGTCACCATGTTAAATCTTACCATGTAATGTGGATGAAATATGAAATCCAGTGTTAATATGCTATGATGTTGATATCAATGTTACAAAGAATTTCTCCAGCCAAAGACATGCATGCTGGGCCTATTTCTTAGTGAGGCGAATAGCGGCAGCATGACAAAGAAGAAAAAGAAGACACTAGCCGTATCCCTCTGCAAGGCAAAATGTTGCTTCTTAGCGAACATTTTCCCCCCGTGGGGATACCAGGAGGTCTTTTGTATAAATAGTTCCACCACCTTCTGGAAGTTCTGTGTTTGTAACTTCCTCTAATCTGTCACTCTCTTTGACTCTGCCTTTTCCCTTTGCTTACTGTCATCTACTATCTTTCTGCCTTACCGGTCCATTCTCCTGCCTTTTTTTTTCACGAAACACTTTCAAAAACATTTCCTCCAGCCGAAGTCGGACTTGCTGGGCCTAACTATTTCTTAGTTAGGCGCATAACAGCAGCATGATGCATCTGCGCTCATAATTGACAGGAAATTGAGCAATCGAAGAAGAAGAGAACATTTTTCAATAAGAAACTTTGGTGGGTGATAGTGAAACTGCACCTTAGCCGCGGAAGTGCCCACACCCTCTCACCTCTCTTTCCGGGAGCCACCTTGGTCGCTTCCCCTCCCCCCTCGGTCAGCATGAAGACGGTGACGTCGCTGAGCGCCACCAGGTGGCCGGTGGACAGGGGGATAACTGTCAAGGAGCGCAGCGTGCTGATGAGGGCGCTGTTCTCCTGGAAGTCGTCCATGCTGCGGTACACGCAGGCCAGCCACTTGGCGATCTGGACCACCTCCTCTGCACACAACAACAACACACACACACACGCAATGTCAGGGCTCCCAATCGTCCCGCAAAACAAGGGGTCCCAGGGACTCCTTCACTTGCATTATAGAGGTTCCTAGAGGCGGGATAGAGGGTCCCAGTGACACAGTGAATGCTAAAAATAATTTTTCTAGTCCATCCCTGGGACCCCCTGCACATTCTTTTAGAGGGTCCTGTAGAATCTTAGTGCTTCATAGACCCCCAAATGGGGGTCCCTAGGAGCCCTGAATGTGTAAATTAAAAGAAAAACGGGGCAGTGGGTGGATGCCTTGTGCCTCCATACGGGCAGCTGGACGACCCTGACCCCTCCACGAGTCTCTCCCCATAGGGAAACCGGGGGGTGGGGATCTTTAGCACAAATAGTTCCCCCACCTTCTGGAAGTTCTGTGCTTGTAACTTCCTCTAATCTGTCACTCTCTTTGACTGTTTTTTCCCTTTGCTTTCTGTCATCTACTACCTTTTTGACTTATTGGCCCATTCTCCTGCCTTTTGTCCAAATAATCTTCCAAATAATGTTCTCCTTTGAGCTCCTCCGAAATCGGAATGTCGGCTGAATGCAGCGGGGAGACCAGTGAACATTGAAATTATTATTACTACTACTACTACACTACAAAGCAATGCAATATAACACAACATAACATCACACAACATACCATCTCCCACCGTCTCCCCCCATGAAGCGACCAGGGACCGCCCCACTTGGATCAGGTGGTCACTGGTGATGCTCTCCCTTCTTCATACAATACAGTACAAGACAATATGATACAACACAACACCATACAACACTATCAAAACACCATCTCCCACTGTCTCCCCCCATGAAGCGACCAGGGACTGCCCCACTTGGATCAGGTGGTCACTGGTGATGCTCTCCCTTCTTCATACAATACAGTACAAGACAATATGATACAACACAACACCATACAACACTATCAAAACACCATCTCCCACTGTCTCCCCCCATGAAGCGACCAGGGACTGCCCCACTTGGATCAGGTGGTCACTGGTGATGCTCTCCCTTCTTCATACAATACAGTACAAGACAATATGATACAACACAACACCATACAACACTATCAAAACACCATCTCCCACTGTCTCCCCCCATGAAGCGACCAGGGACTGCCCCACTTGGATCAGGTGGTCACTGGTGATGCTCTCCCTTCTTCATACAATACAGTACAAGACAATATGATACAACACAACACCATACAACACTATCAAAACACCATCTCTCACTGTCTCCCCCCATGAAGCGACCAGGGACCGCCCCACTTGGATCGGTCCCTGGTCGCTTCATGGGGGGAGACAGTGAGAGATGGTGTTTTGATAGTGTTGTATGGTGTTGTGTTGTATCATATTGTCTTGTACTGTATTGTATGAAGAAGGGAGAGCATCACCAGTGACCACCTGATCCAAGTGGGGCAGTCCCTGGTCGCTTCATGGGGGGAGACAGTGGGAGATGGTGTTTTGATAGTGTTGTATGGTGTTGTGTTGTATCATATTGTCTTGTACTGTATTGTATGAAGAAGGGAGAGCATCACCAGTGACCACCTGATCCAAGTGGGGCAGTCCCTGGTCGCTTCATGGGGGGAGACAGTGGGAGATGGTGTTTTGATAGTGTTGTATGGTGTTGTGTTGTATCATATTGTCTTGTACTGTATTGTATGAAGAAGGGAGAGCATCACCAGTGACCACCTGATCCAAGTGGGGCAGTCCCTGGTCGCTTCATGGGGGGAGACAGTGGGAGATGGTGTTTTGATAGTGTTGTATGGTGTTGTGTTGTATCATATTGTCTTGTACTGTATTGTATGATCACCAGTGACCACCTGATCCAAGTGGGGCGGTCCCTGGTCGCTTCATGGGGGGAGACGGTGGGAGATGGTATGTTGTGTGATGTTATGTTGTGTTATATTGCATTGCTTTGTAGTGTAGTAGTAGTAGTAATAATAATTTCAATGTTCACTGGTCTCCCCGCTGCATTCAGCCGACATTCCGATTTCGGAGGAGCTCAAAGGAGAACATTATTTGGAAGATTATTTGGACAAAAGGCAGGAGAATGGGCCAATAAGTCAAAAAGATAGTAGATGACAGAAAGCAAAGGGAAAAAAACAGTCAAAGAGAGTGACAGATTAGAGGAAGTTACAAGCACAGAACTTCCAGAAGGTGGGGAACTATTTGTGCTAAAGATCCCCACCCCCCGGTTTTCCTATGGGGAGAGACTCGTGGAGGGGTCAGGGTCGTCCAGCTCTCCCCGTATGGAGGCACAAGGCATCCACCCACTGCCCCGTTTTTCTTTTAATTTACACATTCAGGGCTCCTAGGGACCCCCATTTGGGGGTCTATGAAGCACTAAGATTCTACAGGACCCTCTAAAAGAATGTGCAGGGGGTCCCAGGGATGGACTAGAAAAAATTATTTTTTAGCATTCACAATGTCACTGGGACCCTCTATCCCGCCTCTAGGACCCTCTATAACTGCAAGTGAAGGAGTCCCTGGGACCCCTTGTTTTGCGGGACGATTGGGAGCCCTGACATTGCGTGTGTGTGTGTGTGTTGTTGTTGTGTGCAGAGGAGGTGGTCCAGATCGCCAAGTGGCTGGCCTGCGTGTACCGCAGCATGGACGACTTCCAGGAGAACAGCGCCCTCATCAGCACGCTGCGCTCCTTGACAGTTATCCCCCTGTCCACCGGCCACCTGGTGGCGCTCAGCGACGTCACCGTCTTCATGCTGACCGAGGGGGGAGGGGAAGCGACCAAGGTGGCTCCCGGAAAGAGAGGTGAGAGGGTGTGGGCACTTCCGCGGCTAAGGTGCAGTTTCACTATCACCCACCAAAGTTTCTTATTGAAAAATGTTCTCTTCTTCTTCGATTGCTCAATTTCCTGTCAATTATGAGCGCAGATGCATCATGCTGCTGTTATGCGCCTAACTAAGAAATAGTTAGGCCCAGCAAGTCCGACTTCGGCTGGAGGAAATGTTTTTGAATGTGTCGTGAAAAAAAAGGCAGGAGAATGGACCGGTAAGGCAGAAAGATAGTAGATGACAGTAAGCAAGGGAAAAGGCAGAGTCAAAGAGAGTGACAGATTAGAGGAAGTTACAAACACAGAACTTCCAGAAGGTGGTGGAACTATTATACAAAAGACCTCCTGGTATCCCCACGGGGGGAAAATGTTCGCTAAGAAGCAACATTTTGCCTTGCAGAGGGATACGGCTAGTGTCTTCTTTTTCTTCTTTGTCATGCTGCCGCTATTCGCCTCACTAAGAAATAGGCCCAGCATGCATGTCTTTGGCTGGAGAAATTCTTTGTAACATTGATATCAACATCATAGCATATTAACACTGGATTTCATATTTCATCCACATTACATGGTAAGAGTTTAACATGGTGACAGCCAATGGCATGGCCTTAGTTGTCGATGAGGTTATAATTTTTATCTTAACACCTTCACTGTCTGCCTTTGTGTCTATGTGGTGTGTGATGTCATTGATGATGTCATAGCTCTGAAATGATAGTTTTTGGTTTAGACAAGTCAGGAAAAGACATATCTCTGAGCCATTTTCTCAAATTCAGTTACCACAGGTCTCTTTCAAATTTTATAATGAGAAAATCACATACTTTCTCATTTTCCCTTTGGCAGTGGAAGTGTTAAAGGTGCACCTGAGCCAATCATGAAACTTGGTCAAAATGCTTTTTTTGGTGATTAAAAGTTTTCTTTCTTACTCTTTTGGAAAAATTTGCGCCCTTTTTTTTAATAATTCGTTAAAAGGCGTGATAATACACCTGAATGACAGAAGACCCGCCATTTTTGAAGGGGTAGGGAGGGGTGGGGAGGGAGCTATTTACTTTGTTGTGAGCGAAACTTGAAACTTCTTTGGCAAACTGAAACTGTATAAAATAAAGGTCTTGTATTGTGGAATTTTTGTGCAAACGATTTGGCCTAATTAAAGCGACTCAGCCCAGGCGGCCATTAGAAAAGAGAAGGCACATGCCTTGTTGTCTTTCACTGAAAAAATTCTGATGTCCAGCACCTCCGCCAAGGAGGAATCGCTGATTTGACAGCTTGATTTCTAGGAAACCAGAGCAAACTGCGTGTTGCAATCTCTGTAAAGGTTTTTTTTTCTAGTGATCTCGACGTGTTTCTTTCAAAAACGTATCCATCCGGGTGCCCCTTTAATCTTAATCTTCTTCCTTCCTTCTGCGTTCCCAGGCCATATGGCCATAATGGATAAGGTACGCATGTGTCCGGTTTTCAGTTTTCACTGGTCTCCCCGCTGCGTACAGCCGACACGTTCCGATTTCGGAGGAGCTCAATGGAGAAAAATTTATTTGGAAGATGTTTTTTTGAAAAAAAGGCAGGAGAATGGGCCAATAAGTCAGAAAGATAGTAGATGATAGAAAGCAAGGGAAAAGGCAGAGTCAAAGAGAATGGCAGATTAGAGGAAACTACAAGCACAGAACTTCCAGAAGGTGGGGGAACTATTTTTACGAAAGACCCCCCAGGTATCCCCACGGGGAGTAATCTTACTCCAATTCACCCCGTTCTGCCAGACCCGCTGAGCGTGCTGCGCCAGGACCTGCAGCTGGTCCACGGGGGCCTGACGTCCACCGGGGACAGCGAGGTCAACTCCCAGGTCAGCAAGCTGCTGCACAAGCTGGACATGAAGCAGCTGTCCCCGCGGGACATCGTCCACCACCACATCCTGCCCGTCCTGCGATCCGAACAGTGGCAGGTTAGAACTTTAAAAAATATTTTCTATTATTCACTTCTCTCTCCTGTCTGTCAGGCATCAGAATTGTCAGAGGATTTTGCAAAGTTCAGAGGGTTAACAGGCATCAGAATAGTCTGAAGTCCAATCCTCTGAAAACTGCGGTAGAACGGCCATCAGGGCCAAAAAATGTTGTGGGACAACACTGAAATCAGTTCCCAATCAGTTCCCAAAGGGAAATCAGTTCCCAAAGGCTTGCAGGTTAACTAGCAAGATGCAGTGATAAATCACTGTAAAATGCTAGTTAACCATAGAAAAATAACACTAATAAAAAGGCAAAACCTCTGACAAGAGAAGCCAATCCTCTGTCAGAAATTCTCAGTCCTCTGACAATCCTGATGCCTGGTTAAGAATTTCTGACAGAGGGTCTGTTATAATGGCAGTGGTTTTGCCTTTTTAGTGACTGTGATCTTTTCGGTCAAACAGCATTTTGAAGTGTCTTGGGCTTGGATAGCCATCTTTCTGCAATTTTCATAGGATTGGACTCCAAACTTTTCTGATGCCTTTTGCTTATTCATGATTTTAATGATCAAGCCATTATTAAAGGTCTTGAGAAGACCACGTGCTACTTTGTTACATACAAATTCAATGAAATTCACTTGACTCCCTCTGCTGCTTTCTCCGCTATTTGTTGATTATATTACTGTTTGATTTTTTTTAAAAGATGGCTCAGTTTTGGTGGGTGAGCTACATCAAGGATCACTTGGGGTACTGACCCCTTTCCAGGCAGTTTTTGGCTTGTGTCCCCCCTACCCGTCTCTCCTTTTTCTTGTTATGCCCTTCCGCCGTTACTTACTCTTTCTATCACTCTATGGCTGTTTTGCTATTGTTTCAACGTAAGGACAGGTCAGTCCTGGTGAGCTATGTCAAGGACCAGTTGGACAGGGACCCCTCTCCATGCAATTCTCTCCTTCCCTTTCTTCCACCATCATTTCTTCCATTCAGACTTGTTCAACCTACAGCTGTTGCTGTTGTTTCAGCGTAAGGACAGGTCAGTTCTGGTGAGCTACCTGAGCTACGCCAAGGACCAGCAGGGCAGGGACTCCTCCCCAGACAGTTGGCTTTTCTATCGTTACTTAACCCTCACTCTTCTACCTTGCCATGTTCTCCATATCACTGTTGTCACCATTTTAGAGGAAGGACGGGTCAGTTCTGGTGAGCTACCTGAGCTAAGTGAAGGATCAGAGGTGCAGAGAATTCTACCCAGATGTTGGCTTTTCTATCGTTGCCTAACCCTCTTTCTTCTACCATGCCTTGTTCTCCACATCACTGTTGTCACCATTTCAGCGTAAGGACGGGTCAGTCCTGGTGAGCTACCTGAGCTACATCAAGGATCAGAGGTTATGAGAATTCTACCCAGATGTTGGCTTTTCTATCGTTACCTAACCCTCACTCTTTCTTTTACCATGCCTTGTTCTCCATATCACTGTTGTCACCATTTCAGAGGAAGGACGGGTCAGTTCTGGTGAGCTACCTGAGCTAAGTGAAGGATCAGAGGTGCAGAGAATTCTACCCAGATGTTGGCTTTTCTATCGTTACCTAACCCTCACTCTTTCTTTTACCATGCCTTGTTCTCCATATCACTGTTGTCACCATTTCAGAGGAAGGACGGGTCAGTTCTGGTGAGCTACCTGAGCTAAGTGAAGGATCAGAGGTGCAGAGAATTCTACCCAGATGTTGGCTTTTCTATCGTTACCTAACCCTCTCTCACTCTTCTACCATGCCTTGTTCTCCACATCACTGTTGTCACCATTTCAGCATAAGGACGGGTCAGTCCTGGTGAGCTACCTGAGCTACATCAAGGACCAGCGGTCGAGGGACCCCTCCCTGGTGAACATGGAGGAGCTGAAGGCCGTGGCCCGCGTGCTGACCAACCACGGCCTGAAGAACCCCGCCACGGAGAGCGTCCACTTCAGGCCTGCCTTCGGGGTCACCCTGGACCTGGCCAAGCAGCTGCCTGGTTAGTCCTTGGACTGTACTGATGGAAAATATCGGTGTTAAGGTTGAAAAATACAGTGGAACCTCCGTATTAACCCTTTCTATGCTAGCCATTCCTCGGCCCAAAATTACCATTAAACTTACGCGGGTAGAGAAAAGATTTTGTCTGCAATATTGGGGATTCCTATGTGACATGCATAAAATAAGGGCCTGTCCTTACCTCCCAAATTAAGAACATAAAGTCACTGGTCAGCAGACCCTCATTTTGATGCCTTTAGTGACATGGGTGTTAAATCATGTGTGGTGCCAAGAAGGCGACAGTGGCGATGAAAGGGTTAAGGATTTGAAAAAATCATCCAAAAAAGTCTTAATAGGGAGAGGGCCCCTACAAGGAGGTGAACACTCGGTAGTCCGGAAATGGAGAAAAATTGGTGAAAACATTTGGGGTCACAGTTTAGAGGGAGTCTTAATAGGGAAGGTCTTATAGGGAGGTTCCACTGTCATTAACTCACATGAGTCGTTGTCATATGGCCATAATGGGTAAGGTACGTATGTGTCTACGGTTTTCAGTTTTCACTGGTTTCCCCGCTGCGTACAGCTGACACATTCTGATTTCGGAGGAGCTCAAATGAGAAAAATTATTTGGAAGATTATTTTGGGGGAAAAAGGCAGGAGAATGGGGCCAATAAGTCAGAAAGATAGTAGATGATTAGAAAGCAAAGGGAAAAGGCAGAGTCAAAATAGAATGGCAGATTAGAGGAAGTTACAAGCACAGAACTTCCAGAAGGTGGGGGAACTATTTTTACAAAAAGACCCCCCCCCCCCCGGTATCCCCACAGGGAGAGGTCCTTATAATAAGGTGCACCGTGTAGTTAGAAAAATATGGTAACTAACTAAATAATTTTCCTCCCCAGGCTATGACTGGACGCTGGTGGCCGACAAATACCTGCCGCACCAGGCGTCGAGAGCAGAGGTGCTGTCCTGGCAGGAGTTCCTGACGCAGCTGGGGGTCGCCACCTTCCTCATCGTGCGTCCACACCAAGTGACGCTCAAACCTGAGGATGTGGTGCGCGTAGGAGGGGTTTTCTGGTTGGGTTTTTATTCGGAAAGGATAAAGATATACTTGATTCCTAACGAAGTCGGGTGTGCTTGTTAACCCTTTCACCGCCAGCCCATCTTTGAGCCAAAAATTTCCATTAAACTTATTTGGCTACAGAAAAGATTTTGTCTGCAGTATTGTGGGATTTCTCTGTGACAAATTTAGAATAGGGTCAATCCTTACTGCCCAAATTTAGGAACACAATATCGTTGAATAACAGACCTTGATTTCAAGAGTTTTAATTACATGGGTGTTAAATCATTGTGGTGCAAAAATGCGACATTGGCGGTGATAGGGTTAATGCTTGTTTCCGTCCCTGACCCTGAGGAAGTCAATAGACGAAATATTGGAAAGTTTTTATCCTGTTTGTTTTTGTGTTTTTAGCCTGAATGTTTTTACTTGGTTCCTAAGAAAGTTTTATGGCCGGCTTATTTGAGTGAGTTAGAAATGCAAATTGAAAGTTCTTAGGGAAGTTTTCATGCAGAGGACTAGGGAAAGAGTTTTCAAATAGAAATTTGAGACCACTGGCCTCTTGATATTGATACAGAGGTTAGTCTTGGATATTGAAACCTATTTCGAACTGGCAGTTCATGATGACACTGAAATGTGAACTGATGAGCCTTCACTACAAATTGAGCTCATTGCGACTCTTTCCTGTGGTACAGCAGAGGGGCACCTGCAGTCAGTCTGGATGATGACACTGAAATGTGAACTGATGAGCCTTCACTACAAATTGAGCTCATTGCGACTCTTTCCTGTGGTACAGCAGAGGGGCACCTGCAGTCAGTCTGGATGATGACACTGAAGTGTGAACTGATGAGCCTTCACTACAAATTGAGCTCATTGCGACTCTTTCCTGTGGCACAGCAGAGGGGCACCTGCAGTCAGTCTGGATGATGACACTGAAGTGTGAACTGATGAGCCTTCACTACAAATTGAGCTCATTGCGACTCTTTCCTGTGGCACAGCAGAGGGGCACCTGCAGTCAGTCTGGATGCAGTCCAGCCCCCTTAACCCCTTCACTGCCAAAAGAAAACTGAGAAATTATCAATTTTCTTATTTTAAAAAGACCTGTTAGACTCAAATGGAGTCAATCTGAGAAAAGGTTCTATAGCTATAACTTTCCTGACTTGTCTAAAACAAAGACCATCATTCCAGGGCTATGGCATCAAAAGTTATGACATCATCAACAACCATCCCTCCCCCCCTGTAGTAGACACGGATCAGGCAGTGAAGGGGTTAAGAGTTTCGGGTCCAAAACAATTGATTTTAGGGGACTTTTTCCCCGAAGATCCTATGTTATCCGGGCTCTCCCTGGAGTTTCTTTATACGAGTTGTTTGTTATGTCTGCTGTTTGCTGTTTTCTTGTTTGTCTGTGTTGATAAAGGCGCATTCGCCGAAATATCCAGTAGTTTTGTTTTGTCTCTTGTGAATAAAACAACGTCACTTTACACTTGTCATGTAGTTTGTTTGTTTTGTTGTACAGTGGAACCTCCCTTATAAGACCTACCATTATAAGACTCCCTCCCACATAAGACCTATTTCTCTGAGACATTGCCCTTCTTTGTAAGTATTAAATTTACCTCCCTTATAAGACCCCTCCCTTAGAAGACCTCATTTTGGATGATTTTTGAAGGTCTTATAAGGGAGGTTCCACTGTAGCCAGTTTTGTTTTCCTTGCAGGCAACGTCCCCGTGGGCCTCGTTGAAGGACATGTGGCCGTCCACGGAAGAGGCCCTGACCATCAACGACTTCAGCTGCCACGAGCTCCAGGAGCTGATCACCAGCAACACCCAGCCCGCTTCCCTCCACGAGCAGATGCGCCGCCTCTTCTCCCTGCTGGACTCTACCTGGGACACCCAGTATGCCCAGTTCTCCACCACACAACTGCAGGTGAGGAGTTGATGAAGAAACCACATTGTTGGGTTGAGAGCCAGAAGGTGTGGTCACAAAAAAGAATGCAGGAGGCTGACGTAGTATGTTCTGGCTT
>CM065702.1:9207061-9214561 GCA_017654935.2 Phymorhynchus buccinoides
GATTCAGGCAGTACTATCCGTGTCTTTGTTAACTGTTCAAGACGCCATCCTGATTACGGTACTGCCTGGTTTGTTTCTTAAAGGGCCATCCTGACGGAATGAGTATTTTGCAAGAAACCACTCGCTCATGTCGAGATCACCAGGAAAACCCCCTTCTACAGAAATCGCAACCACTCACTTGCTCTGGTTTCTGAGAAATCAAACCGTTAAATCGGCGATTGCTCCTTCGGCGGTGTTGCGATCGAAAGTCAAAAGCTTGGTCGTGTCAGTCGGTGACAAAGTTCTCGCTCGCTCACCATGACCCTTTGTAGTCACGGAAAACCTACGTCCCCTGTCAACTACGAAACGAAACATGCGCGGTCATGAAAGACGGCACCAGACAGGGTGGGAGGACATCAAGAAAAGTCAATGCCATCAACAGGTGTAAGGGATGGCTCCAACAGAAAAAGACTTTTACATCAACATGCTGAACGAGTACACGGGAAAGAGTGAATGTTGCTGTGAACCAAACTCTTGACTATAATGTCACTATAATCCTTTGTCTTGTTCTGGTTCGAAAATGTCAGACATACTGTCTGTTGACTTTGTTCCGGACACACAGTATCGACAGCGACCAGACAGACAAGCGGACATTGCAACAGTGACCGTTGGACTGATGACAGACTCTGTTCCAAACGAGTCTGCCCCCGTACCTACCCTCTCAGTGAAAGGAGAAACATGGGAGGATTCAGTGATCTCTGAAGACCTATCTGACGCACAGATTGACCAACTGAAGACACTATTGAAAGAATATCCGGACGTACTCACGGACAAACCTGGCACGGCTGTAGGTGTTGACCTCCACCCCATTCACCTGATGACGGATAAACCTGTTCGAGTTCGACCGTTTCCCCTTCCTTTTGCAAAGAAAGCGGAGAAAGAAATACAAGTCATGATCGAGCTAGGTGTTATAGAACCCTCCACCTCACCTTTCAGTTCGCTGGTTGTTCTTGTCGGTAAGCCAGATGGCTCGGTTCTCTTCTGTATCAACTACAGACAGCTCAACAAAAGTGCCATCTTCGATGCAGAGCGCATTCCGTATATCAAAAATCTCTTGTGTCAACTTTCCGAAGGCCACTAGTTTGTCAAACTTGACTTAACGAAAGGGTATTGGCAAATACCAATGGCCGAAAGCGACAAGGAATAGACCGTGCTTTTGGCTTGGCTTTCCTCCCTCAAAACTTCGGGCAGGTTTCAAATCACTGGAATTTCTCGGACATACTATTTCGGTAAGCAAAGTTATGCCAGAGGAAACACAAGCCAAAAAGATTTTGTTATTGAAAGTACCGACCACAAAGAAACAGGTCAGATCTGTTTTAGGACTCCTCTCCTACTACCGATGATGTCCCTCACTTTGCCTCTTTGACTGCACCACTGACAGACCTTACTAAAGGAACAAGCAGTAGGCAAATCAATTGGACACAAGAGTGCCAAGTAGCTCTAGAACAGGTACAGAAGGTTCTTAACACATTTCCTGTTCTTCTTCTCCCCTCTTTCACAGAGGATTTCGTTCTTCAAACTGATGCTAGTTCAAAAGGGATGGGAGCAGCGGTCCTTCTGTGCAAGGATGGTCTTTACCACCCTGTCCAGTATGTCAGGAAAACGTTTTTGTTAGCCCTTACAAAAGTACTCCACTATTGAGAGGGAATGTTTGGCCATAGTCTGGGCATGCGATAAATTTGCTTGGTTCTTGACTGGCAGAGAATTCACTCTGTAAATACTGTTGTCAATTTGAATGATGTATTTTAAAGTTTCCTATGTTTAACGTAATTTTTTATGTGTTGCTTTTTGACAAGCCCATCTTGATGATGCATATTGGGTGTTAAATTGGTGAAAATTATCACTACATACACAACTATGCAATGCTTAATTTTGTTTTCATATTTGATAATTAAGACACATGTTTAATTAATGTTTTGATGTGTGTGTTTTTTCTAAATAAGAGGTATGTCTATTTAATGCTGATTACATAGGAAATTACAATTGAAAGAATGTATGATGATGGATTACTGGTGCATGATGATGGATATAATTCTATGTGGCATTGATGTTGGATCATATGCATAGAACATTGCCTTTTGATATTTTGGATTGATCAAAAGTGTACACAAATTTATTCTCCATCCAGTTCAGAAAAATGGGTGTTTGATAAGGATAAAAATGTGTTTAGCTCCATTATGATTGAATATTCATTTTGGAATATTGGATTTTCTGTTTTCATGTTGATGGCTGTATGGAAAACAGATGAGTGTGGTCACTATTGGTTTTGATCATATCTGTATTGATGAAATGGATATTTCAAATTTTGACACTATTTGGTCTAATTGTTTGTGCAAAGGTTTCTTGATCAAAAGTAAATCATTTTGTTAAAATGTTGTTCTTTATGTATGGGATGGGGGAGTCATGTACATGTGCATAGCATTCTGCATACATTAGTTTTCTTTTTTTTAAACAGTGAGTTAGCTAATGATATTTTTCTTTTGTTTCAATTTGTGGTGTAGACCCACAAGTTGTAGGATTGGTGTGTGACCACACAAATTAAACCGGGTCAGCCTGTAAAGTAAATTGAGAAGTGGGCTGAATGAACTCACTGTAGTGTGGTGTTGCTGTGTGTGTGTGTGTGTGTGTGTGTCATGTGTGTGTTGTGTGAGGTGTGTGGTGAAATCGATTTTTTTTTGTCATCACTTCTTATCTGGATGGCCTGGGAAGTGGAGGCCCGTCTTTTTGTCTGTGGGCGGGTTCAAGATACCAATGCAAGTTAGTATATAACTGGTTTTGATTTTAATGTTCGTTTCAAAGACATAGGGACAAAAACGTTTTAAATAATTTTACTATATATATATACAGCAAAAGATAACAGCCGCACAACCGGGCTTCCCACTCCACACATATTATACGAGCTTTCACTTTATTCAAAGATAAATCTCAGTGAATAGTTAAGCTCCGTACCCCTACTCTGAAGGACTGAAAAGTTGTTGTGCATTTGAAAATGCCCGAATTGATCAAACTTTTCTGTGTCTAATGTCTCGTATTTGTGAACCTCACGAAGCAAAAACCAGTTAACGTTAACTCTTTATGAAATGCTCTGTGTTTCTCTATTTTTTATATATTTTTTGTTTATTAATACAATGTGCTGTGTTTACTTTTTCTGACCCAATGGGGGAGGGACAGTGAGCTTATGCAAAAGACAGTTGTTTTCACGATCTGTGAAGATGACTCATCAGTTTGCATGATCACGGCGGCCTGTGCAATACTGCCAAACTGATGGATAGGAAGTTCCAGTTTAACGTCGCATATCGGCTTTCGCCATGTACGACTGGGATGAACAAACCAACCAGGGTATAAAAAATGTTTTATGTTCCTGAATCGGCCAAAAGGCCGAGAAGCGACTGTCCAGTGGATGTCAACTTGAGCAAGAAGACATTCTACAAGAGAATGGTGTCTTCTTTTGCACCAAATCGAAAGTCCACAATAAACGCAAACCAGCACAAAGTTAAACCAGAAATAGTAAAAATCTTATGAAAATCTTATGTAAAATGAAGAAAATAATAATGTTCTGAAATTTTAATTAAAAAAAAACTAATAGACATGACCAGAGAGGGCCAACTACTGAGATGATATCCAAATTAAGGATAAAAATAGTAGTATGTCATGGTGGAGGCCTAAACGTTGGAAGCCATCCTAGGGATCTGCCGGACAGGATGTCCTCTAGAGGAAGGATGTAGTTAAAAAAATAAATCCAAAAGACCGGCGATCACCATCCACAGTACTCTAGTTCCCCTCATTCTAGCTCATTTCAGTTTTCCACAGAGAGCTATTTGTTTCAAGTTATTTCTTTCAACAGAGGCAAATATTCTGATCATTGAGTTTGGCTAGGGATAGGAAAAGACCTTACAAGTGGTATGCCACCATATAAAACAATGTAAGCCTAATGGATAAAACACTTTAAATTGGTTTATGCCGGTGGAGTGTTAATAAAAGGCATCAACTGAAAGGAGCTGAGAAAATCTACTGTGCATCAGATGGTGAGCTATGCAGGACAGTTGAGTCAAGTAATACGGCAAAAGATAACAGCTGCACAGCCAGGCTGCCCACTCCACACATATGATACGAGCTTTTGCTTTATTCAAAGAGAAATCTCAGTGAATAGTTGAGCTCCGTTCCCCTACTCTATAGGACTTTTCTGTGTCTAATGTCTGTATTTGATTGAACCTCAGAAACAAAACCAGTTAACGTTAACTTTATGAAATGTTCTGTGTTCTCAACAAAATCCAAAACAAAATATATATATATATAAATACAATGTGCTGGTTTGCCTTTTCTCCCAATGGGGGAGGGACAGTGACTTATGCAAAGACAGCTGTTTCGATCTGTGAATATCTCATCAGTTTGCATGATCGGCCTGCAATTTGACTGTCCAGTGGATGTCAACTTGAACAAGAAGACATTCTACAAGAGAATGGTGTCTTCTTTGCACCAAATCGAAAATCCACAATAAACGCAAACCAGCACAAAGATAAACCAGAAATAGTAAAAATCTTATGAAAATCTGATGTAAAATAATAATGAAGAAAATTGTAATTTCAAAAACTAATACACATGACTAGAGAGGGCCAACTACTGAGATGATATCCAAATTAAGGATGAAAAAAAAAAATATATATTTGGTGGTGTGGTGATTATTTTGTGGCAAACTGTTATTTATGATAATGTGGTGAGTGCAATAATTTGATTGTTTGTATAACCAATACAACACATTATTAACTGTGATTTGGTTATGATGTTAATTAGGGCGCCACAATGTGTTTCAGTAACACAGGCTGTTCCCAAGGGCGGTACAAGGTCTGTACCTGGGAGCCCCGAGTTTCGCCACCTGGGACGAGGTGTGCTGTGGCCGCTGTCGTGATACTCCACCTCCTGGAAGTGGGACTTCCAGTGAATCGTGCTATTGAGGTCGCGGAAGAAGTCAACTACTTATCTTATTGCTTTTTGGTGATGGTGCACGTAGGTTAATCACTTATAATCACAGTTAAGTCAACCGCAACAGCAGTGGAGTACTGGAAAAGTATTCACTTACTGCGTGCCCACTCACAAAGAGTTTTGATACGTTTATCAATGGATACATTGATATATCACATCAGTTGTCCCTGCTTTTCTTATTTTTTAGTCTGCAAAAATCCCTGGGGAGGGGGAGAGGGGGTATTGTGTGCATAATGTACTACCAGTCTTAATCAATCAAATACTCGTCAACATCATCAGAAGCAAATATTTGGCAAGAAACTGAATAGAACTGTGATAAGGTCAGTGTTCATCAACTTACAGTCAGTCTTCATCAAAGAAGTACTCATCAACGTCGTCAAAGTCTGGTTCAAAAGGCTGTTCTTCTTTGGGCTCCTCTTCCTGTTGCTCTAATCCTTGTTGTAGCTGCTCCACAAGAATGTTCGCAAGTTCCTGCGGCACAAAGTAGCCGTTCGTCCACTTGATCTCCAGCATGTCGCCTACAAGCTCCCAGCCATTTTCTGTTGGGTCTGAAACAGTGGACATTTGCTTGTTTGCTGACAGCCAGATGTGTGTTTGGTAGTTCACCCTCCTCAAGTGCATTTTCAGAGAGTCTCTGCATGGGGGAAGCAAGCTCATATCTATCCCCTGATAGCTGTTCAGTCTGCATGATGTCATGCTGTCAAAGCGCTGAATGAACTTCTGGTGACGCAGCACATTGATGTCGTTCAGTGAAGAAGACCCATGTCAACAGGCAAGGGAGGAACTGTGTCAACAGGCAAGGAGGAAAACAGTGAGGCTGATGTATTCACAGGTAGGGGATCTGTGGAGTCTTTGTCTGGTACCACGTCTTGAACAATCAGACCATGTGCAGTATGGGTTGTCCCAGCACCTGATGGGGTCTCCTCTCGTAGATCAAAGTTATCCCATACTAAATGAGTAACTAAGTTTCCTTCAGGGGTAATGGATGGTGGAAGGACTGAGTCTCTTTGCTCTACCTGTTTGCACATAGCTGTTTCGAGTTCAAGAAGTGTTGTATATGGCCGACAGTGGCCATAACGGTGGACCAGGGTGACTACTTCTGCACTCCCTGTTATGTGCCTCAGAGTCATTCCAAGGAGAAGATGTTTTGGCATGTGCCACTGACCTCTTGTGGCAGCTTGGCAAATATCTTGCGATATCGAGTTTGCAATCTGTTCACTCTTTCTTGAGCAGTCCTTCTTCCCTGTAATAACAAGGGATAGGAAGTCTTGGATTTCTGCAGGTGGACAGATTGCACCACTCTTGAGGAAGTCAGCTGAAGGGGGCCAGGGCATGAGTGGGCTTTCACGCTGGGCTGCCAAGATGATTCGTCGCAACACCAAGGCTGCTTCCTCCAGTCTCCTGGAGTCTCAGGCAGCATTCTCAAATGCTGTTTCTATTGCTTGGCCTTTTGGGACATTTGATGAGAACACCAGTTCACTCCTATATTTTGGCTGCCAAAACTGAAGTTGGCTGCTAAACTCTTTCTGCAACTTGTCTTTCAGTTTGTTCGTCTTGTAGTCTTTGTTGTAAAATTCAGGGGCATTTTCTAGTAGATAATGCTGATATTGTTCTTTCAACATTGTCATGCGCTCAACATTACAGCAATCAATGATGCTTTCTTTGATATATCGAGCAATGTATTTGAATGCCTCTTGGTGAGCAGTCTGTTCTTGCATACTTCTTGTGTCTTTTTTAGGCTTCCGATGACGTTCATCAGTCCGAGTGTAGTCTTTTCTGCAGGAAGGGTGGTAGTGCGCTTCTCTAGCTACTAAATCAATTCCTTCAATCTTCAAGAGGATTTTGCCATCCTGTTTTCGTTCTGCAGCATCCTTGATCGATTTATCAGCAGCTTCAGTGACACACTTGACTAGTTTTTCCAACTTCTGTTTGCTATGCGCACGACCTTTGTCACAGAAGAGGCACTTGTCAGCAGGTAGCAACACCCTGGAGGATGAGGTAGAAGGAGCTGGAGTCCTTGGAGTTTTTGCTTCACTGTCACATGTTTCCTGTTGTCTCTTTCTTAGTCTAACCGTGTTTGTGAATCTTTGGTAACACCAACGATGATATCCATGCAGATTTAACGAATAGTCGTCGGGCACTTGGGTACAGATGCCAACCATTCTCTCACGTTCATTGCTTTCTGCTTCCCTAAGGAGTTGTGTTCTCCTGTGTGCTGTGTGCACACAGTAACTGAAAGAGAGCCATATTAGTATCTTTTGATGGCAAAACTAGAGCGCTGAAATACTAGAGCGATGGTGCACTCGCAAATTCATTTATAATCATAGCAAAATGGCCGGCAGCGGAGCACTATCGCCAAAACCAGCAGGTTGTTTGCATCCTGGCAAATTGATCCGGTGGCAATGGTGCGCTCACAAAATTACGATTTACCGAACCTTGACGCGCTACTGCTGACAGGAGGGTTACCTACATTGTTTGATT
>CM065702.1:9219561-9252061 GCA_017654935.2 Phymorhynchus buccinoides
TGGGGTGCAACTGATCTTTCTTCTTCTTTTTTTGTTTTTTCTTACAAAAGTCACAGGATGTATGTGGGGAGGAGGGGGGTGGGTTGAACATATGGATAAGGGGACATTATTTGACAGGTCTCGTACTTATACATTTAAGAACGGGGGCCATAATTTCAATATCATAATTTTAAAGAAATCGATGTAAATTATTGTATGAAAAAAGAAGCCTTGGAATTCACCCCAAAATACCACTGGTTCTTCTCATTCAAGTCTGTTTTCCAGCCAGAATGGTACCTTAACGTAATTACAGATAAATAGTATAGGATTAATTACACCAGATTTAGGTTGCGTATATTAGGTTTTAATGCCAATAAAATATTTGTCCAACATGGTACGTGTTCAGAATCACCATGCCCTTTATCTAAATCCAATATTGATGACGAAAAATACTTTCTATTTCATTGTACAGCTTACGAAGATTTAAGAAAGAAATCCTTCTTTTCTAGCAGAGCCGCAGCTAGAAAACATGATGTTGCTTCTCTGCTAAAAACTGAAAACAACGAAAGTATTCAATCAGTGGCTTGTTTCATAGCAAAAACTAAAAAATCAGGCCAATGAGTACAAGAGCAAATTAGATGGTTGAAAACAATTCTATGCTGTTCCTGATATTTTTTGCATGTTGATTATATATTGAATGGTCGGTAACCATGAATGTTTTCTTTGGGTTTTCATTTCTTTGTTTCTTTCATGTCTAAGTTGTTGAATGTTGTTATTTGATTGAAAATAGTTATGTATCCCCCCCCCCCCCCCCCCCTTGTCATCAGACCCAGGTGGTAATGAATGACAATTAAAAGTGTATAAGTGTACAAGTGTTCTCTCTCTCTCTCTCTCTCTCTCTCTCTCTCTCTCTCTCTCTCTGCGCATGCGTTGACTGATAAAGTTGCGTACATATTGCTCTGTGTGTGAATGGTATTATCATGGTGTTTTTCTGTATGCACAAGTCTATAAATTGACCTGGCGGTATGTAACCACGTATGCCATGTGATGGTGATGTGAAAAGTCGAGTGGTCTATCGTAAAATGTTATTATTGTTTTTCCTTAAACTTTAGTCTTATTTAACATTGTGCTCCAGCCTTCTATTCAAACTGGCAAACCATGGAACCTAACGCTGACCAGCTGTGCGGTGTAACCCTGATAGCTAAGTAGCTTAATTGTCAATCATTCCTTGGATGGTTTTAAGACAAATAAAAGAGTTTGAGTTTTAATTGACGACTTCAAAATTACCACAACACCAATGGCCTCAAGCTTTCGAGATTTTGTAGTTCACCTCTTCGTCAGGAAGATAAGTTTAAAACTGACAGGAGATAAACGTTTCAAAGGTTCATCTAAACAAGCGCGAAATCGCAATAGTTTGTGGCACGCGGTCTATTTTTACCACTCCAATCATGAGTTACCTCCCCTGGCTTTTCAATAATTTTAATCTGTAAACCAGAATGTTATCTCTGCACCATTTCGTAACTTTTTATATCTTTTGGAAAACATTTAAAACTATGTATCCTACTTATACTCATCAAAAGAAGCACCGCATACTCGTCGTGTCTGTTGTAGTGTCTGTATTACATATGTTTATTATTTTGTACGCTTTTAAAATACATCATTTTAAAGAGCGGCCAGAAGTGTAGCCTCGATTTGAAGTGCGACAATTTTGTCAAAATGTGCGACAATTTTGGAACGACAGACCGACAGACCGACCGACAGACCGACCGACCGACAAAGTGAGTTATAGGTTTGTAGCTTGAGCCACAAACAAAAACAGAAGAAAAAAAAGCAGGGGTGAGCACAAGCTCAATATTAATTCTTGACAAAGAGAAGGGACAAAAAGGGGGGAAAAGGAGACTGAGTATGCTGTTCAGAAAAGAAGAAACAAAACAGTGTGGAGAATTGAAAACTACTCAACTTAAGGAAGGGCCTAGCAAATCAAAATAGTAAAAAGAAAGGAAAGATAAATAAAATGGCAAAGCCACACAAGCGCAGCCCCAGTTGATAGTCATAACAAAATCAGATGCAAACTGAGAGTGCGCCTGTGAGCCCCTGCTCAATTAAGAGTGTGATATTGCATATATTGGAGCGAGAGAAAAGGAAAGTAAACAATATATGAATAGTATTAATGGCTTAATTTACTCAGCAATAGTACACACTCTTATACGTTTGTGCCCGACATCCATAATGCAGAGCGAGCATCCAAATATAGACAAAGACCCCTCTTTTTACTACTACTACTACTACTACTACTACTACTACTACTACTACTACTACTACTACTACTACTACTACTACTGTTACTGGATATTTGTTGCGCTCTTTCTCCAAGGTGCTCAGAGCTCTTACAAAGTTAACATTAGACAGCAACTTCTTCGGTCGTGCAGTGAGAGAACACTCTCTCAGCCTTCCAAAGAGAATGCGTAGCACCTCAATGTGAGACTTTTCATCCAGCGTTGAGATCAGGATATCATCCATGAAATTGTCCACTCCATCCAAGCCTAATGGCAAGAGTAGCTTGCGCATCATTCGACTGAATATGGCTCCGGCCACCTTCAAGCCAAAGGCCATGACCCGCCAGTGGAAGTGTCCTTGAGGTGTTGAGAATGCTGTCTTTGGACGGTCAGATTCCACGACAGGAACCTGCCAATAACCTTTCGAAAGGTCGAGTTTGGAGAACAACTTTTATGTGACAACTTTGCGAAGAGAGCCTCCACATCTGACATTGGCTCTGCATCAAATTCCATCACTTTATTTATCCGTCAAAAATCAACACAGAACCGGACTTTTCCGTCCTTTCTTTTACACCCATATCTTGACTTCCTCCTGGATAGTTTCTCGTTGAGAACATGGGAGAGGGTACAGCCTAGTTCATCGATGGGAGTATCCGTGTTCATACCCCATTCAAAATATTTATCCACAGCAACCACCGAGCCAGCATGATCTCGGACTGATCACATACACCAACATAACAGACACAACAAACACCCTCCAGCACACACACAAAACGTGACGCCATCACGCTCATCAGACACTGATACACAGTGGTCAGACACACACAGTACACATGCGTGCACACATGACCCACAAGAAGTAGGAAATGAAAAAGACACACAAAAACACATGTATGCACACATGTATGCTCACTGGCGTTTTTCTTGCTCGCAAACTTAGATGTAGGTATATGTTTTCGCCATACAGTAACACAGTTAAAAAGAGACACGCCAACATGAACACAAAGGTTGACATCTTTAAGATCCACACACACACACCGCCATGGTGATGACGTTAGCTGGTCCACCAATCAGAAACACAAACGCTAACACACTTTGATTTTACTGGTAAGTTCCTCCACATCCAGACTGACAATGTTGTGTGGATTGTTCAGGGTAAATGCTTGACTCGTTCACCTGAGTGGCACACATCCTTAGACAACTGATCAAATATTTAGGGCGCAGCAGGAAAAAGATGTCCTGTCCTCATCTGGTGGAGAGATTGTGGTAGGCATTGGCTGGAACATGTCCTCTATTAATGCAATGCTAAATGTCAATACAATAGTCGTCACTGTTTCCTGAAATCACAATTACTAAAATTGTTCAGCAACTGTAGAGTAGAATAGTTGCTGTTTTGAAATATGTGGACAGACTGATGCGAACGAGCTAAAAAAACAGCAACAACCCAACAACCTAATACTGATTCATTGTTCTTTTGCATAGGCCAACTCACAATCTTTCGGATGAGATTTAAAACGGATATTCCGTGTGCGAACGCATGCTCAAGATGTTGCGCGCAGGTTAAAGCCCACTCCACTATTCGGTAGGAGGAGGCCGTGTTGTGGATGACACGAACTCACAGAGCATGCAACAATGGGTGGAGCTGCACTAGCAGCGACACGCTCTCTTTTACACGAAGTTAACAGACTATGTGACTACAAAATACCAAAATACCAAACATACAACAAAATACAAATAATGTTTAGAATAAATGCAAATAACCTCATCCTTTTTTTTCTTTAAGAATTTTATGTTTTGTCAAAGACTCAGAATTGTTAAAATAACTGACGTTATTTCTCCTGATTTTGTTCATGAACATTTTTTTTATTGATACTTGCTGATGGACGTTGTGGGCCTTGCTATTTTAGCTAGGTGCATCACGGCAGCATGACGCATCACACGTGACAAGAAACTGTCTGAACGATCGGTGAAGAAGGAGGAACAAAACATCCAAGCAATGGGGGAAGGTACATATACACTTATAGGTTACGACAGATGAAACGAAGTTGCGTCCAGGGTTTGTTAGTTGTTGGGTTTTTTTTTTTTTTAACACCGGTGAGTTTCAGTATTTGAGAGGTGCTGATACTTCCAAAACTATGCTTATAAATTTTGCTAAAGTGAATATGTCAGTCCAAGCATAGAGTAACTTTCCCAAACAAAAACAATCATATAGATGTAAAATGTTTTGGAAAGGGCGCACACATTCAGATGACAATATTATTGATAAACGGGCGCGTGTGCATGTGTGCGCGCGTGTGTGTTTATTGTTGCTGTGTACGCGTAAAATATAAGTGAATAAAATAGTCCAAATCAAACAAAACCGAAACAAACGATTCAATGTTTTTTATAGCGACTCTCCCATTGCGCCAGAGGGCTGCCACTCTGATGTGCGAAAAGCTGTGGTGGTCAGAGGTGAAGTGGTTTGCAACTGGCGTATCTTTTCCTGTGAGTATGCTGTCCCTGTGTTCTTTGAATCGGTCGTTGAGCGACATGTATAGGTTTCTCCCACATACATCATCGGGCACAGAGTGCAGGTAAGGACGTAGACAAGGTTTTGGGTCTGGCAGGTGAAGCGTGCTTTCAGAAGGAAGGTTTGACTCGATGGACCTTGAATTGTGGAGGGATTCATAAAAGAATATAATAGAAGTCAAAATGCTTTACTGC
This sequence comes from Phymorhynchus buccinoides, assembly GCA_017654935.2. Lineage (NCBI taxonomy): Eukaryota > Metazoa > Mollusca > Gastropoda > Neogastropoda > Raphitomidae > Phymorhynchus > Phymorhynchus buccinoides. The sequence goes on from CM065702.1 coordinate 9,224,520, forward strand.
TTTCCCCCCAGTCATTTTGATTGCCAATATGTATGGGGTCTTCCAACCAACAGTTTTCAAACTATTGCCACTTGATTTCGGACAGCCCATGCAGGTCTCCAGAATTGCAGTCAAATTGGCTTCACTGTGTTCCCCTATTGATGCTAATCGTGTATATGCCAGTCAGTCGTTTCCGACCATGACTGCCAGATAGCAGAGGAGACATAATTTATTATGCTATTCTGGCGGGCTGGGCTATAATTTGTTTATAGTGGAGATTCCTTGACCAGGGTACATCCCCACGTTCTCGGCCAAAGGGATGTGAGAACAGCTGGCGTTGGGGAAGGTCCCCAAAGGCCAACCCATCCCTTTGGCTGCAGCAATATCAGAGCCGGTGCCAAGGCCCCCTCGTTCGAGAGACATAGTCTTCCACACGAGACTAAACTGTACCATGATTTTCCATTACTATAGAAAACCATCAGTTGCACAGCTCTCATGTTGCTGTTGGCCCCTGGTTCAGGCTATTGTCAACAAACGATAAAAGCCATTTGGGCAAAGGGCCTGTGATGCTGATTACGAATATTTGTTTTTTGGTTATAGGGGTCTACAGCCGAAGGTTTTCATACTACAGTCACAGATGGCTTGGAGTCAAACCGGACTATCTTTAGATAGTCCATTGACGTATTATTGAACCTATAACAAAAGCTAATAACTTGTATCAAACAATGACTGCAGAAATATACAAAGGGGGTTATGCTTTTCATATTTCTGCAGTCTTTTTTTTTATACAAGTTATTACTTTTCCCACTAAGTTCAATAATATGTCAATGGACTATTCAAAAACAGTCTGTTTTGACTCCGCGGGACTATGCTTGTTTTCGGACGGCCCAGGTCTTCAGATTAGCAGTCAGCAGAACGGCTGTCAGAATGAGCTTCACTGCATCTCCCTAGTGATGCTGATACGACTGCTTGATTCCAGACGACCCAGGTCTCCAGAATAGCAGTCGCCAGAACGGCTGTCAGAATGAGCTTCAATGCATCCCTCTAGTGATGCTGATACGACCACTTGATTCCAGACGACCCAGGTCTTCAGAATAGCAGTCGCCCGAATAGCAATCACACTGTGGTTCCTTGCATTCCCCGAGTGATGCTGAATACGAACATAGATGTGTGTGGTTACATGGGTCTACAGGTAACGATTCTTAAATTAAGGCTGCTTGTTTTTTTGACGGTCCAGGTCTTCTGAATAGCAGTTATGAGAATAGCATTCGAAAAGGTCTCTTGTTTCATTCCTTGGGTGATGCTGGTCACAGCATGGTTGTAGGGGGCTACTGCCAGCGGTTTTAGGGCTAAGGCCTGGACAGACAGACAGTCAGACAAACGCGCGCGCGGGCACACACACACACACACACACACACACACACACACACACACACACACACACACACACGCACGCACGCATGCACGCAAGCACGCACACACGCACGCACGCAAGCACGCACACGCACACACACAAACACGAGGGGACGTTTAATAGGATGCGAGGCCTAAGGCTTTTTAGCCTGTCCGTATCTACCTATCTCCCTACCTACCTTTATAAGGTATTTATATTATATTGATACATCTTCCCCTTGTGGACATCGGAGGAGTATTTCGCACAAACAATTCCCGCACCTTCTGTAAGTTCTGTGCTTGTAACTCCCTCTAGTCTATCACTCTCTTTGACTGCCTTTTCCTTTTGCTTTACTGTCATCTACAATCTTTCTGCCTTACTGGTCCATTCTCCTGCGTTTGTTCTGGAAATACTTGCAACGATTTTGTTCATCCGAAAACGGACACGTTAGGCCTAATTATTTATTAGTTAAGCGCATAACGGCAGTATGAAGTATCTGCGCTCATATGACAGGATTGAAAAAAAGAAGAAGAAAAGATTGATACATTTTTCAGGTGTGCTGTAAATAAATGAGTATGGAAGAGTTGCTATCAAGAACATCGAATCGTTTGTTTCGGTTTGGTTTGAATTGGACCATTTTATTCACTTCTATTTTACACGTACACAACAACAATAAACACACACGCACGCACGCACGCACACACGCACGCACACACGCGCATGCACGCACGCACGGATGCACGCACGCACACGCACACACACACACACTCTCTCTCTCTCTCTCTCTCTCTCTCTCTCTCTCTCTCTCTCTCTCTCTCTCTCTCTCTCTCTCTCTCTCTCTCTCTCTCTCTCTCTCTCTCTCATTGTTCGACGTGTGTGTGTGTGTGTGTGTGTGTGTGTGTGTGTGTGTGTGTGTGTGTGTGTGTGTGTGTGTGTGTGTGTGTGTGTGTGTGTGTGTGTACGTACGTGTGTGTGTGGCTGTTAGTAATTGTGTTAGATCAATAATAATGATCGACAAGGGAAATAAATACCACAAAGAATATCTTAATTAGACAAACACCGATTCTTTCCCTTGATAAAATATTAAACGATCTTACGAAACCAATGTTCCTACCGAAGAATTTGTTAGATGGATTTTTGTTTATCAATAATATTGTCATTTGAATGTGGGCGTCCTTTCCGAAACATTTGACATCTATATGACTTTTTTTCTTTGGAAAAGTTACTCTATGCTTTAACTGACATATTCACTTGAGCAAAAGTTATAAGCAAAGTTTGGGAAGTATCAACACCTCTCAAATTTCATACTGAAACTCATACATCTGTACCGTTAACAATTCGAGACTTTCCTGGAATTGCACTGCCTCCGGGCATTGCCTCCAGGATCGCTCCCACCATCTTTATGTCTACTAATGTTCCATATGTGTCTGTTTCAGACCAGAGGACGTTAAACGGATTTTCATTCGCTACTGAAAGTCACCCGTCTTTAAAAAACTCAACTAAAAATCCCTGGACGCAAATTCGTTTTATGTGTCGTATACTATAAGTGAACCTTCCCCCAATTGCTTGGATGTTTTGTTCCTTCTTCTTCACCGATCGTTCAGACAGTTTCCTGTCATACGAGCGCTGATGCGTCATGCTGCCGTGATGCGCCTAACTAAATAGTAAGGCCCAGCACGTCCATCTTCGGCTGGTAGAACATCTTTGTAAAAATGTTCAAGAACAAAATCAGGAGAATGGACCAGTAAGGCAGAAAGAGAGCAGATGACAGAAAGCAAAGTTAGAAAAGTCAAAGTCAAAGAGTCACAGATTAGAGGAAGTTGCTACTAGCAGAGAACTTCAAGAAGGTGGGGAAACTATTGTGCTATTGAAATTCCTGTTGCCACTGCCTTCCTTCCTTGATGCTTAATTCTCTTCTTTGGTTAGAATGCTTATTGCGGCTTGTGGTGTCAAGAATCATTACCAAAATCCAACGAATCTGTGTAAATCCTCCTGTGCAAAATGTGTTCAGGAACAGGTACATATGGGACATTTATGTAAGTAAAAATAGCGGGACGATCCTGGAGGTACTGCAATACCAGAAAAAGACCCGAAGTTTGTAAAACCAAATAAGCTTAAATGCTTAGTATATAACAATAAATCCTAACAAATCATTAAACAGCAACAAACAATTTTAAAATATGCCCCCCCAAAAAGTATTTAAATACAAGTGAAAGACCACTTGCTTCAAAAAATTGAGACACCGTTTTGAGTGCTTTGAGTGACATTTATATAGTTTCTGATGCTGTAATATTATAGTCCAAGGTCCGAACTCTAATTCAGTGAAACAATATCCTGCATAACATTACAAATGCGCCGACGGGAGACCGTAAAAGACGGTACCTTAAATGTTCCAATGAGATGCATTTGCACACAATACCAACAAAATGTAAAGCATAGCGGTGTTCTCACATGACTAGTGAATAAAACTGCAACTTAATTTGTCTTCTCACCCGTGTCATTTCCGCATAAAACAAATCCAAAGACTTAGCCAAAAACGGAGATTAGAAATGTACTGAAAGACATTACAGTCATTAAACTCAACCGTTAAAAAAAGTTTCAGGTAAATTAATGGGGCAGTTCCTTAGGCAGAAGCAGCTACATCTTGCCTCACTAAAGTGGGACTAAGCCGCCATATTGAAAAGTCACGTGATTTATGACTGGCTTCCATGAAGCTATGGATATGCTTAAGACCGCTAACATGTTTGTACATTTACTTGCCAACGATCCTTTCAAGAATTATGCTGTGAACAATCTCCATATTTTTTGTAAACTACCTCATTGACTTTGGCATTTGGGCCTGGTCACGTGAGCAGTAACACAATTTGTTCAAAGACATTAATCGCTCATTTATCATGATGAGAAATCATGGGAAATGAGCAATTAGTGCATGGGAAAAGAGTAATTACTGGTTTTGGAAAAAGTATCACTGGACATATAACCATGCCTAATGACAAAGTCAATGGGGTAGCTTACAAAAATATGGAGGATGTTCACAGTATAATTTGGCAAATAAATGTGCAAGGAATATGCTGAGGGTCTTCAGACATACCCATAGCTTCATGGAAGCCAGTCAGACATCACGTGACTATCCAATATGCCAGTATATATATACAAAACTTGTAACTTAGAATGTAGATTGATAAAGCTATAAAGCGAAACGTCTCGTCCAAGTTTTGTTGTTGTTTTGATTTTTCCACCAAAGGCCACATTTTCTTGGACAGTGGCGTATATATATGTGGTTATATATGATTATATGAACAACGTACAAGAATTGAAGAAGCCGAAAAACAACCACACCATTAAACTTTCCTCTTCGAATTAGTTTGCTTTAATAAAACCTTTTTTTGCGTCCAATGTATAAGTTTGTGAACCTAAGAAAGAAACTCAATAACTTTAATTTTAACTTTACGATTTGTTCTGTGTTCTGAAAAGAATAAAAAAGAAAATAATGTGCTGATTTACTTTTTCTCCCAATGGGGGAGATAGACAATGCCTATGCAAAGACAGCTGTTTCGTCTTTGAGAAAGACTCTTCAGTCTGCATATCGGCCTGCAAAGAATGTCCACAGTGAACATTCAAACTGAGCTAGAAGACTTTCTCCAAGAGAAAGGTTGTCCTCTTTGCACCAGATTGAAAGTCCACAATAAAAGCAAACCAGCACTTAATTCAAAAGAAATGGTAAAAATCTTGTGTAAAATAACAATGTACTGAGCTTGGCAGCAAATAATAAAATCCCTCGAAGAGAGTAGAAGAGATGGGATGCCATGTTGGTGGATCCAGTGAAGGATTCAATAGGGGAGATCATAGAAATCGTAGTAAACACCAACATACTCCCGGTGAGGAGGAATGTAGAGAGGTGTGCCTGGATCAGGTAGACTGATGCGCATTCCTTCCTCGAAGAATGATATAAACGTACAAGAATTGAAGAAGGAAAAACAACCACACCGTTAAACTTTCCTCTTAGTTTGCTTTAATAAAACTTTTTTTTGTGTCCAATGTATAAGTTTGTGAACCTAAGAAAGAAACTCAATAACTTTAATTTTAACTTTACGATTTGTTCTGTGTTTTGAACAGAATAAAAAAAAATAATGTGCTGATTTACTTTTTCTCCCAATGGGGGAGATAGACAATGCCTATGCAAAGACAGCTGTTTCGTCTTTGAGAAAGACTCTTCAGTCTGCATATCGGCCTGCAAAGAATGTCCACAGTGAACATTCAAACTGAGCTAGAAGACTTTCTCCAAGAGAAAGGTTGTCCTCTTTGCACTAGATTGAAAGTCCACAATAAAAGCAAACCAGCACTTAATTTAAAAGAAATGGTAAAAATCTTGTGTAAAATAACAATGTTCTAAAATTATAATCCCTCGAAGAGAGTAGAAGAGATGGGATGCCATGTTGGTGGATCCAGTGAAGGATTCAATAGGGGAGATCATAGAAATCGTAGTAAACACCAACATACTCCCGGTGAGGAGGAATGTAGAGAGGTGTATATATGGAAACATTTTTGGCGGTTGCGTATAATGACAGTAATGTTTTTAATTATATTTTTAATCTATGTGACATCATCATTGGCCTCTGAAGGGCAAACTGCATTTTTCGCAAAGTTTTTGGATTCATTGTACGCGCAAATGACACGGGTGAGAAGACAAATTAAGTTTCAGTTTTATTCATTGGTCATGTGGGAACACCGCTATGCTTTAAATTCTATCGGCACGCTGTGCTAATGCATCCCATATTCACCGCCAAGGTCGCATTTTAGCACCACAATGGTTTAACACCCATGTCACTAAAAGGTACCAAATCAGGGCCTGTTATCCAAAGACCCTATTTTCTTAATTTTGGGAGGTAAGGATAGGCCTAATGTTATACATGTCACATAGGAATTAGCAATATTGCAGATATTCGTTTTTCTCTACCCAGTTAAGTTTTAATGGCATTTTTTGGCTGAAAAATGGCTGGCGGCGAAAGGGTTAAGGTGCCATCTTAAACGGTCTCCCATTGGCGCATTTGTAATGTTGTGCAGGATATTTTTACAATGCATAAGAATTCAGACTTTGGACTATAACATTACAATATCAGAACGTGTATACATGTCACTTAAGAGTACTCAACACGGTGTCTGAAATTTTCGAAGCAAGTGGTCTTTAACTTTTTTAAATAGTATATAAAATGTTAATCACAAACCTATCATTTTGATAATGTAGGTTTGTGAAGGAATTTCTTTGGTAAAAAAGTTAGAATAAAATAATAGTGGTTTTTTCTCATGACAGTTCCCGAGAAAAGAGGACGGTTTCCACAACAACCTCATTTAAGGAAAATCTTTGGGCGATTTCAAAGTCATCATCTATACATAATACAATTAAAATTCAAACTAGAGGAATTGTACCGTCGTGAATTTAAATGTTGAGTGCAGTAAAGATTCTGAACTTTTCTGTGAAAGATGATTGCGCACTACAATGGAGGGTGCACATTTTAACTGAGAGAAAAAAACTGCAACAAAAATAGAAACAACAACAACAACAACAACAACAAAAAACAAAACAAAACACAAAAAATCCAATATTAATTTTAGACTAATTATTTTATTTGTTGTTTCTGCTTCATATTTTGATGAAAAAAATGTTATGCTCAATGAATAAACGGAACAGTAAATTCCCGAATGGCATGTTCTCATTTCGTCTTATTATTTCCATAAAAGTATCGCCTTTTATCATTTCGCACTCAAAAAAGTACGTACGAGAAGAAAAAAAGACGAAGCTTTCGCCTTCTCACGTGAATTTTGTTGTTGATGCATGTGCCATTGCACCTTATTCATTGGCTTAAATGGCGAGTGTAAACAAGGTTGTCTTCAACACACCCAACTACAAACAACGTTATATTAACGTAATGCTTATTCAGGAGAACAAAATCCGTTTATAAACACAAATAGCTCCAAAACAAACGATTACATTAAGGTTTTCACAGTTTACCAAATAGTCAATTTTATAATATTTTAATGATAGTACTGCTTCTTGAAAAGACATGACAGGACATTTAATAAATAGAATAGGTGAAGACGGGGTAAAAAGCCCATGGGCGGGTAAGAAGCCCATGCCACTTATCTCATGAAAATAAGGCAAATTTCAGTCCAATTTGCCCATGAGACGAATGCTAAGCATTAACACAGGTCTCATGGGCAAAATGTGACTGAGATTTGTCTCATGAGCAAATTTGACTGAAATTTGCTTTATTTCATGAGATAATTGGCATGGGCTTCTTACCCGCCCATGGGCTTTTTACCCCGTCTTCCCCTACTAATTTGTCCGAAACCGATATTACCCACACCTGGTTTATTGCCTGTTTCATTTTGGATGCTCAGTCCTTGAGATCAGTTCTAGTACTTCCCTTTGTAACGTTTGTAAGAGACACAATAAGTTGCTTGTTTTTGCTGTACCATCTTGTGGGCCGTACAATGGCGTTGCTCCCACGCCGCTCATTCCGAATCCCAACTCACAGACACACCCTGGCTTGTCAGGTCGCATAATCAGAAATTATCAGTCCAAAGGGAGCGAATCTATGTTAGGCCGTCATGAGGCAACCAACCGAGGAGACACTGCACTGCTGCCGAGTCACTGAAGTTCAGTGGAGGTTTCACCCGAACGCATCAAGGACATAGACTGGATTGGAAATCAAAAGTGAGGTCACCATCACACAAGCAGTGCATGCAAGGCCACAGAATTTGAGACTTTAAAAAAATGATTTAATTGATGCCTAGCAATTCAGCGGACACCCTATCCACGCACTTTATCACAAAGTCTTGGATATGGTTTGCTGGCAATACATCTCAGGTGAATTGGACATTCTGGTGAACTCTAGATGAATGTTAGAAGGCATTTTAAAACTGAACAGGGCCATAAGTGGGCGTAGCAATTCACGAAATGACATGTAATGCTATGCACAGACGCATACCAGACTCTCTATCGCTGTTTCATTTTGTGTTTAACATTTGAGTTGCTTAGATTTCCTCCTGAATAGTGTCCAGAAGGTCTCTTTGAATCGAGTGCCCATGGTGTAGTATATAAAGAAATTCAAGGAAGAATTAAAAAAGGTTGCCATTTCTAAAATCCATATTGTTGTCAAGAAGAAATTGTGATATTTGCCCCCAGCAGTCATTTCTGGTAAGAAGAGATAAGCAATACGAAAAACACACACAGGAGAAATACAGAAGATGTAAAACACAGAATTGCCAATCAGCATTTTAGTCAGTGACACTTCCTGTGGAGAAAGTGAAGACGATGTTTCAGTACGCCATGTCACAATCTGCCGAAGTTTCACAGTGGTAATTATCGTGGCTGTTACAACCATGATCATTGATGTACCAGGTATAATAGCTCCAAATACGAGACCGTCCAAAATGCTTATCAGTTCTTTGTTATTTAAGTAGAAATCACTACCAGTGACCAGCATCATCTCTTCATTAGTCACTGGATCATACACACATTGAATCCAGAATCTGTAAGACACAACAAAGCACAAAGCAAAGACTCCAGCACACACTGACAAAATGATGATGGCCATCGTTCTCGTTCTCATCAGAGTCTGATACTTCAGTGGTCTGAGGACACAGTAACATCTCTCACAGGCAATAATGGCTGTCAGGAAATAGGAAATTAGTCCAGACCCAGTTATGAAAATCAAATTGTTGTTGGCCATAAACTTACTCACTGGTGTTTTTCTTGCTCGCAAACTTAGATATAGGTATATGTTTTCGCAATAGAGTAACATGCTTGAAGTTAAATAGAGTTCGTCGGTTGCCGCCAACATGAACAGACAGAGGTTGATGCGATCTTTAAGACCTTGTTTACAGAACACCGCCATGGTGATGACGTTAGCTGGTCCACCAATCAGAAACAGGAACGCTAATGTTAACACTTTGATTTTACTGGTAAGTTCCTCCACCTCCTGACTGACAATGTTGTGTGGATTGTCCCAGGGTAAATACTGTGACTCATTGAACCTGAGTGGAATGCATCCTTTGTTCATTGACAAGTTCTGCACAACGTCCTGTGTGGACATCCTGTCCTCATCTGGTGAAAAGGTGTTGATAGTCATTGGCTGAAACATGATGCTAGATTTCAATACAATAGTCGTCACAGTTTCCTGAAATTATAATTACTAAAATTGTTCAGCAACTGTAGAGTAGAATAGTTGCTGTTTTGAAATATGTGGACAGAATCGAACCAGCTATAAAACACCAACAACCCAACAACCTAATACTGATTCATTTGTTTTCTACATAGGTCAACTCACAATCTTTCGGATAAGACTTAAAACGGATTTCCGTGTGCGAATGCATGATCAAGATCTTGCGCGCAGGTAATAGCCCACTCCACTATTCGGTAGGAGGAGGTCGTGTTGTGGATGACACGAACTCACATAGCATGCAAAGATGGGTGGAGCTGCACTAGCAGTGACACGCTCTCTTTTACACGAATTTAACAGACTATGTGACTAGAAAATACCAAGTTACCAACAATACAACAAAAAACAAATAATGTTTAGAATAAATGCAAATAATCCCATCATTTTTTATAATTTCAAGTTTTGTCAAAGACTCAGAATTGTTGAAATAACTGACATTATTTAAGTAAAATTTAATTTGGGGATGAGTTGATCACAGAATGCAGAGAACAGACAAGAACTATTGAAGAAAAACAATAATAATAAGTTCATCTCCTTATTTACATTATTTCTCTACAATTCGGGGGCTGAGTATCCCTTGAAACGGGAGCCATTTCTTTAAATAGTTTGTTTTCTTCTTCTCTACCATCATTGTTTCTACATCATCATTAGACCTACTATTATTACTACAGTGGAACCTCCCTTTAAGACCTCCCATTATAAGACTCCCTCCCACATAAGACCTACTTCTCTGAGACAATGCCTTTATTTGTAAGTATTGAAATTACCTCCCTTATAAGACCCCTCCCTTACAAGACCTCATTTTGGATTATTTTTGAAGGTCTTATAAGGGAGGTTCTACTGTATGACGATCATGATCATCATCATCGTCATCATTGCGATCACGTGTTAAACAGTGAACATGGGTAGTAACATGTAAATGAGCATCAACAGTCAAACCTATCGGCAGTTTCTTCTAACTTAAAGCCATCCTTAGCTGGCCAAACGGTTGCTCGGCGAACAGCCCAATTCGATGTTCGGCGAACTGAAATGTTCGGCTGAACCTGGTTTTCCCCTAATAGCCCGAGAAAATGCTCGCCGAACAGCCGTTTGTTTGCTCGCCGAACAGCAGTTCGGCCCGAATCCTGTTCACATCTCGTGTTCTGGGAACAAGCTGTTCGCCGAGCGAAATGAGAACTCTTCATGCGTGAAGGAAGAAAGTTGTCGAGCTAAATGGAACTCTTCACACTTGAAGGGAAAAAAATTGTCGCTGATCTTTATTTTTAGATCAGTGATCCAAAACATGCCTTTGTTTTTTCTTCCGATTTTCTTTTTCTTTCTTGCTGTTAGATGTTAGCCGAACCCGAGAGCATAATGCAAAGATGTAGTTTTGTCACCCTCGTCATGTTTACTAACCTCAATTTGAAAGTCTGCTTCTTTCAGTTTTGTGAACAAGAGAGTTGGATCAGCACGAACAGATCAAACTCAAACTTGATCATCGATCTGTCATCATATCACATCATTTACACTATTATATGAAAATAATTCAATGCTATTGCTACCCCTTTTCAAAAAAACAAAATGTTACTACTCGGTAGAAATCTGAAGAGGTGAGTGGATTTAATCTAGGCTTATTAGGCCTACATGTTTAGTAAGTAGGCCTTTCAGTGAGCCTCGCTATGATGTTGGGGTCAAAGGTACACTTCCGCACAGTTCGTTTCGGGTCAGATTAAGGAACATATCCACTGTTCGGCGATCGATTGATTCATTGTTTGTTTGGGTGAAAAGAAAAAGACAACTACTTGGCCTCGCTTGTTTTGGCCGACACCCGTTCGCCCGAAAGAGATTCGGCCAGCTAAGGTTGGGCTTTACACGTTACTACCCGTGTTAACTGTTCAAGACGCACTCATGATTACGGTACCTGCTGGTTTGTTTCTTAAAGGGGCACCCTGACGGATGAGTATTTTGCAAGAAACACGTCGAGATCACCAGGAAAACACCCTTTACAGAAATCGCAACACTCACTTTGCTCTGGTTTCCGAGAAATCAAACCGTTAAATCGGCGATTCCTGATTGGCGGTTTGCCGATCAAAAGTCAAAAGCTCGGTAGTTGTCAGACGGTGACAAAGTTCTCGTTCTGCTCACCGTGGCCCTTTTGTGGTCACGGAAAATCTGTCCCCTGTCAACTACCAAATGAAGCATGCACGGTCAGAAAGACGGCACAGGCAGGTGGGAGGACATTCACGAAAAGTCAATGCCATCAACAGGTGCAAGGGATGGATCCAACAGAAAAAGACTTTCACATCAACATGCTGAAAGAGTACACGGAAAGAGTGAATGTTGCTGTGAACCAAACTCTTGACTGTGACGTCACTATAATCCTTTGTCTTGTTCTGGTTCGAACATGGGGTGAATGTGGTGGGGATCAACACCTACAGCCGTGCCAGGTTTGTCTGTGAGTACGTCAGGATAGTCTTTGAGTAGTGTCTTCAATTGGTCAGTCTGTGTGTCAGATAGGTCTTCCGAGATCACTGAGAGGGTAGGTAGGGGGGGGGAGCAGACTCATCTGGAACAGAGTCTGTCATCAGTCCCACAATCACTGTAGCAATGTCCCCTTGTCTGTCTGGTCGTTGTCGATGCTGTGTGTCCGGAACAAAGTCAACAGACAGTATGTCTGACATGTTCGAACAAAGTTAAACCAGAAATAGTAAAACATCTTATGAAAATCGTATGTAAAATGAAGAAAATAATAATGTTCTAAAATTTTAATTAAAAAAACCTAATAGGCATGACTAGAGAGGGCCAACTACTGAGATGATATCCAAATTAAGGATAAAACAATATATATATTTTGTGGTGTGGTGATTATTTTGTGGCAACAAGTTATTTATAATAAAGTGGTGAGTACAATAACTTGATTGTTTGTATAACCAATACAATACGTTATTAACGGTGATTTGGCTATGATGTTAATTAGGGCGCCACAATGTGTTTCAGGAACACAGGCTGACCCCAAGGGCGGTACAGGGTCTGTACCTGGGAGCCCTGAATTTTGCCACCTGGGACGAGGTGTGCTGTGGCCACTTTCGTGATGCTCCACCTCCTGGAAGTGGGACTTCCAGTGAATCGCACTGTTGATGTCGTGGAACAAGTCAACCATGGATGGAAGCAAGAAAACCAAGATCACGAGAAGTGAATGAAAGACAAGGAGGACAAGAAGAATAACACCGCCCAAATAAATTACGTCGATGGGAAGCAAATAGAGAGAAAGAGAGAGAGATAGTGTGTTGGCCAACTTTTGTATTTGTATTTGGTATATTCTAGTCACAGAGACTTATCTGTGTGAAATTGTAATTAATTACTTGTTTATTTCTCTAGTTAAGTTTAAATTTAATATTTATTTACTATTTTGAAATTTGATTTGTTGATTATATGTCCGATCTTTATATGTAAATAAAACGTTCTCTTCTTGTTTTGTTAAGAAGTGGGGTTAGCTAAAGATTTTGTATTCCCTGAGTATTTATTTATTTTATTGTCCGCACCGGTTGAAAGGAGTGATAGTGTGTGCTTGCGGAGTTTGCTGTCTGCTTGCGTGTACGTGTTTGTTTGCGAGTGATTGACAGTATGACAGCACACACACTGTACACACACGTGCGCGCGCACACGCACGCACACACACACACACACACACACACACACACACACACACACACACACACACACACACACACACACACACACACACACACACACACACACATTAAAACAAACCAAGAAAGAAACAACAACCAAATTGTACAGAACTTCAAGACGTGCTGAAGTATAAAGAAAAACTCTTGCTAGCCTACTTAGCTTGTCTTTTGTGGTTTGTTTCACTGTCAATGTTTTCTGGTTTGCAACAATGAGAATAGTGAAAGAATGAAACAAAGAGTGAAACAATATGCTGTCATTTTTTCTTTTCTTCCATAAATGTGACCCAGCACCACAAACGGGCCATTAAGTCACTGGACTTGTTTATCAAAACAGGCTTGCAAAGTACAAAAAAATTCATTTGTTGTCAATTTTGATTTTTGGGTATTTTGTGTGTACTCTAGCATCTTATCTTTCATATTTATAAAGGTTAATCTTTAATATGGTCTCTAAATGGTCTTATAATAGTTTTAAAACGAGCAGGTCAATGCATTTTCTTCCGCTAGGCTAGACCTTAGACTGTGTTTTCTCAAAATGGCCGACGTTCACCCTACTAACTTTAAATGCTCATAACTCTGGAACAGAAAAAGTTAAGATAATAGTTCTTGTATAATTTACATAGACCTTTAGAGAAGGCAAAGCATGGGGAAATATTACTGCCACCACCACCAACAAGAACAACAAACAAACAAACCAAACAAAACCCAGACAACTTATATAATTGGTAATCGATTCCCTTATGAGGACCTCTCTGACGATGTTTTCACCAGGTTGGGAAAGTCTTCAGTGGGTCTGTGACCAGTGCCTAGAGGAACAAAAAGAACCCCAAACCGCTATGGACGCAAAAATTGATTGGATGGTGGAAAGGATCATGAAGCTGACCGCTAGAGTGGATACCATGAACTCGAAACTGAAAGTTGATATTGTGGAAGAGAAGATTGAAGAAATTGTGGAGAAGAAGGTGTTTGAGGCCCTGGAAGAGGGAAGAGAAAAGGAAAAGAAAAAAAAAGAATATCATAATAGTAACCTTGAAAGAAAGTCCCAAGAGTTCTATTGATGAGAAAAAACAGGATGACTTGACACAGGCAAAAAAACTGATGGAAAAACTTGTTGATGTGAGTGACATTGACTTGAGTGAGCCAGTGCGATTGGGGAGAGAATGAGGAAACAGGCCTAGGATGCTTAAACTGACAGTAAACAGTGAAAAGAAAAAGAGAGAAATATTGAAAAATGCCCCTAAACTGAATGAGCAACAAACTGAGCAATCCAAGAGGGTTTACATTAATGCAGACTACACACCAAAGGAAAGGGAAATGTACAAAGCACTGCGATTGGAGAAGAAGGAGAGATAAATGAAAGGTGAAAAGAATCTAGTGATAAGGCATGGGAAAGTGGTAGTGAAGTCAGAGATAGAGAAAGCTACCCCCAAGGAAGACGGTGGCAAGAGTGCCAAACCGTCTGGCAGTGCTTCAGTCCATTGACTGACAAACTCGGAGGATGTAGATAGTGTAAATAAAAGTTCTGATTTGTTTGGTGACAATTCTAAAAGTGTTTGGTGACAATTCTAAAAGTAAGTTTGAATGGAAACACTGTAATATAGAAACTGATGATTCAATTACTGTTGTATATAGCAATGTGGATAGTTTGTTGAATAAAAAAGATGAGCTATTATGTCGTATTGATTAATTGAAGCCAGCCATTATTGGCCTCACATAAATTATTTATAAATATAAAGGACATAGCAACATTAACAAGAATATTACTGATGTAGAGTTAGGTATTAAAGATTATGCTCTTTTCAGAAATGATAACCCCCATAGAGGAGTGGCAATCTGGATAGAAGATTCTCTGAATGCTAGACAATGTAAACTAAATGATTTTAAATTCCAGGAGAGTGTTTGGTGTGAATTTAGAACCACAAATAATGAAAATGTTCTTATTGGTTGCGTGTACAAAAGTCCAAATTCGACCAAGGAAAATGTAGATAACTTATGCAAACTCTTGAAATCAAATACATTATCACAGTATAATAAAGTGTGTGTGTGTTTGGAGATTTTAATTATCCAAACATTAAATGGCAGGGACAGTGGACAAGTGGGGAAGACAGTGACTTCATAGAATGTTTAAGGGATGCCTACCTCATACAAAAAGTAATAAAACCAACAAGAAATAGGCTTGGACAAAACTCTAATATTCTAGACTTAGTTCTTGTCAACAGTGAGGGATTAGTGTCTGATATCATTCATTGTGACCCCTTCGGAAAAAGTGACCACGATGTACTTATCTTTAAACTGTATGTCCAAAAAAGTAAAACTGTACATAAAAGACGATACAATTTTAATTTAAAGAAAGGAAACTATTCTGAAATGAAAAACATCCTTAATAATGTTTCTTGGTCTGAAGTACTCGACGAAGATGTAAATATGTCCTGGAACAAAATAAAAGAAATAATTACTGTTTTAATGG
This sequence comes from Phymorhynchus buccinoides, assembly GCA_017654935.2. Classification (NCBI taxonomy): domain Eukaryota; kingdom Metazoa; phylum Mollusca; class Gastropoda; order Neogastropoda; family Raphitomidae; genus Phymorhynchus; species Phymorhynchus buccinoides. The sequence continues at coordinate 9,240,249 of CM065702.1, forward strand.
ACAAGTTTATACCGAAGGTGAAATGTAATACTAAAAAAAGGAAACCTCTGTGGATGACATAGAAAAGCTATGAGATTAATTAATAAAAAACGAAAGGCTTATTGGAGGTTTCTCAGAAGAAAAAGAGGGTATAGGTATAGGTATTACATTAAGATTAGAAATAAATGTACCAAAGAAGAATTATGAAAAAAAGGTAGCACATGACTGCAAAGCTAATCCAAAACAATTTTGGAAATTTGTACAAGAGAAAACCAAGAGTAAGGCAGAGATCAGCACACTCGTTGATGATAAAGGTATCTTTGCAGAATCAGACTCCCAAAAGGCTGAGACTTTAAATAATTATTTTTCAAGTGTTTTTACCAGGGAAAACAAGGAGGATTTACCTAAACTAACCAGTTGTTCTTATTCAGATGGTATTAGTATTTCAGATGTAAGGGTAACCCCGGAGGCTGTGAAGAAAAAACTAGATAATTTAGACCCTTCTAAAGTGCAAGGACCAGATTGTATCCCACCAAAGGTTTTAAAAGAATTAAGTGAGGAACTCTCGATACCACTATGTACACTTTTTAATGCTTCTTTAGAAACTTGTGTTATCCCAGATGATTGGAAAACGGCTATTGTAACTGCTGTTTTTACAAAGGGGACTAAATTCGATCCCGGCAACTATAGACCAGTAAGTCTAACATGCATAGTCAGTAATGTTTTAGAATCACTTATTAGAGATGAGATAGTTTCTCATATGATAGATAATAGTTTGTACTCTAAATGTCAACATGGTTTCAGAATTAAAAGGTCTTGTGTGACACAACTTCTTGAAGTAATGGAAGATTTTACAAGTATTTTAGATGATAGTTGTGATGATGATGTTATTTACTTAGATTTTAAAAAGGCTTTTGATTCTGTACCACACGAAAGGTTATTATTGAAATTAAAGGCATATGGTATCTGTGATGACCTACTAAAATGGATAAGAACATTTTTATGTGGAAGGAAGCAAAGGGTTCGTGTGGGCTCATCATGCTCCATAAATACTGATGTTTTATGTGGAATCCCACAAGGCAGTATCCTTGGCCCTGTTTTATTTACCATTTTTATAGATGACTTACCCGATTTTGTCCAAAGTACATGTAAAATATTTGCTGATGACACGAAAATTTATAACGTTATAACAGAACATAGTGTCATACAAAGTGACCTAGACAAATTACGGAAATGGTCAGAGGATTGGAATCTGTACTTTAACGTGTCAAAATGCAAGGTAATGCATATTGGCAAAAATAACCCTGAGTATGATTATTTTATTAAACTTGAAAATGATGTACAAAAGATAGAGCCATGTAAAGAAGAAAAAGATCTCGGAGTCACATTTGATATTTTATTATTATTTGATATCCATATTCAAAAAGCAGTTAGCAAAGCAAACCAGATGTTGGGTATAATTAAAAGAACATTTACGAAAATAGATAAGGACATTTTTTTGTTATTATATAAGTCTATGGTTCGCCCTCACTTAGAATATGATAACGTTATCTGGTATCCATATCTTAAGAGACAGTCATCATCAATTGAGAAAGTTCAAAGGAGAGCAACAAAATTAGTAAAATGTTGTAAAGATTTAATGTACAGTGATAGATTAAAGCTGTTGAACTTACATTCACTAAAGGGTAGGCGGATAAGAGGTGACCTCATTCAAATGTACAACATTTTTTACAACTTAGTTGATATCAGTTTTGAGTCTCTCTTCTCACCATCCTTGTCTGACACAACCAGAAACCAAGAGAGGAAAGTACAAGTTCAACGGTTTAATACTAAAAAAGAAAAGAAAAAAAAAAGTTAGTTGATAAAGGCGTATTCGCCGAAATATCCAGTAGTTTTGTTTTGTCTCTTGTGAATAAAATAACGTCACTTTGCACTTGTCGTGTAGTTGTTTGTTTGTTGCAGGTTTAATACTAACAAACGAAATCATTGTTTTAGTAACAGAGTTGCTAACTCCTGGAACTCACTTCAAAAATCTACTTGACAAAAATGAAACTTTTAGTGAAATGTTTTATAATTATGATGATTGATATTGCAATCATAGTTTGATTGTTTTTCGCATGCAAATGCAACCTTATTAAAGAAAACATTCTGGATGGGACATATTATAAGCCGCGAGGCTTAGGCAGAAGCCAGTCCCTCTACTACTACTACTACTACTACTACTACTACTACTACTACTACTACTACTACTACTACTACTACTACTACTTATAGTTAGCAAGATGCTAGTATATTGATTCTCCTCTCTCTCTCTCTCTCTCTCTCTCTCTCTCTCTCTCTCTCTCTCTCTCTCTCTCTCTCTCTCTCTCTCTCTCTCTCTCTCTCTCTCTCTCTCTCCTCCTCTCCTCTCTCTCTCTCTCTCTCTCTCTCTCTCTCTCTCTCTCTCTCTCTCTCTCTCTCTCTCTCTCTCTCTCATGTGCTTATTCCGTGTTCCCCCTCATTAAAAACATTCGTTCGTTCGTTTCTCTCTCTCTCTCTCTCTCTCTCTCTCTCTCTCTCTCTCTCTCTCTCTCTCTCTCTCTCTCTCTCTCTCTCTCTCTCTCTCTCTCTCTCTCTCTCTCTCTCTCTCTCTCTCTCTCTCTCTCTCTCTCTCTCTCTCTCTCTCTCTCTCTCTCTCTCTCTCTCTCTCTCTCTCTCTCTCTCTCTCTCTCTCTCTCTCTCTCTCTCTCTCTCTCTCTCTCTCTCATACATATATACACGTGCTTGCACACATACGCACATACTCATGCACAAAAGCGCAGAGAGTACAGTCAATACAAAATACACACACGCATACACATCCACATACCCTTAAACCAACACACGCACACGCGCGCGCACACGCGCGCGCGCACACACGCGCACACACGCACTCGAAAGTGTACACATACGCAATTACACCTATGTATGAATACACATGCACAATTATACTAATGAGCGTGTGCGCACCTAGAGACAAACAGAGAGACAGACAGCCATTCATGTTTATGCGCACATATTATATAGGCCTAAATGCACACGCTTGTCCGGGCATACACTAAAACAGAATACAGCAAAGTAACACATAGACTAAAATTTGAAAAAAAGGAAACAGAAAAAAATCAATCAAATAAACATACTCGCGCGTATCAAAGTCAAAGTCAAAGTCAAAATTTTATTTTCAGATGGACATCAAATAAGCATTACATTATGCTTTTTTTTACATCAAGCCATCCATAACAAAACATAAATCAAATAATAAACAAGCAGAACATGAAAATGCACAAACTACACATACAAACATGTACATGTACATACACGTACGCACGCACGCACGCGCACACGCACACACACACACACACACACACACACACACACACACACACACACACACACATGACACAATGACAAAAGAATGATTTTTAGCCAGGAAGAAAGACATGGTGGTATGATCAATAAACATGTTAGTAATAGCATTACACCCTCAGATGAAAAAAATGACATGACCCTGAAACTTAATGTGTGTAATATAAGACATCGCTTAGCACAATAATAGCTACGTTGAATACAATGCATACGCAATATACAGGAAAGTTTGTACATTTCTACAAAGGGGCAATTATTTATTCATTAAGTAAATTTTCATTTTTTTGTTAAATGGTTCCTGTTCTTTAAACTTTTCAACATTTTTGGTAATTGGTTCCACAAAGTACCACCGGAGTAAAGAAAACTTGATTTGTAAATATTGTTATGTGGCCGAGGAAATGATAATAAGTGATTATGTCTATGGATGTTGAATGTAAATGCATTTGCTACCTTTTTAGGCGCGTTTCCACGTTATGCATGCATATTGCTTTATTGAAGAATAATCTGTTTTGTAGTGTTAGAATATTAAGTTTTTTGTAATCATTATTTGTCAAAGAACTGGATTTAAAAAAAATTATTTTTACTGCCTTTTTATACAAACGATGTATTACTTTTAAGTTAGTTTGACTACAATTATCCCATAGCGTGAATGCATAGTCTATTATTGGGAGTATGTGGGCACAGAAAAATAGTTTACGAGAATGGGTATCCAGAAAGTTTTTAATTTTTGTTAATTGAAATACTTTTCTAGTGTAAGAGGGTGGAGCTAAAGGTTTTTGTTAATTGTGCACTTGTGGTGTCTGGCCACCTGTTGCTTGACTGTTTCAGTAGGGGTTTTGAAAGTTTAAAATAAATAGTTAAATACATAAATAAATTAAAATAAAATTATTAAAGTTATGTAGTAATAGGAGTTAGGCTTATAAATTATAACTTGGACTAAATAGTAATAAGTAATATTAATTAGTAGAAAAGCAATTTTAGTTTTTTGAAGGCCATCACATGACCTTCACAGCCAATCAGGTTATGTATTTACAAAACAAGTTCACTCACTTTTTCAAGTTTGAGGATCTTTGAGAGGAGATCAGTCATTGAGTCTGACCCAGCAGCTGAGCTTGAGGTGTGCCAGCTCCAAAGGAACCTATGCCCTGCGTGCTTGTCCTTACGTGAATAAAATTTCTACTTTGAGACCGGTGTCGAACCTGATTTTGGGGTGGATGTTCCCTTTTCCCTGTCCCCTTAAAGATCCACTACACCCTCCATTACCCTACCTCACCCCCTACTATCCCCTCACCCTGTTACATGTGGCGTCGCCGACACCCTTGACACCATCACTTCAGGACAGCACGTGAGGGCTGCAGCCGGACAAGAAAGAAAATGCAAGACATGGAGACTGAAGAAAGAATGGGAGTGAAATGGATGACTCCACCAAAACTCCCGAAATTTACTGGCGAATTGCAAGATGGGCCAGTAGAAGATTTCATCGACGAAGCCAGGAGAGTCTTAACTGCCTACAGACTGCCTGGTGGAGTGGCAGTTGAGTACATTCTCCGCCATCTGGAGGGGCTGGCGAGAAGGGAGATTCTCTCACTACCTACGACTGATAGGTTGGCTCCTGAGCAGGTGCTAATGGCTCTCCAGCAGGCTTTTGGGGACACACGGGCCGTCATGACCCTCTTGTCGGCATTTCACAGTCGGCAACAGCGAGGGGGAGAACGTCTTCTAGAGTATGTGCACTCTATCCAGGATCTGGCCACACGCATAAACAGTAAGCAGCCGAACACTATCACACATAATGTGCTGAGAGATCGATTTGTGGAAGGACTCAGTTGTGCTGCTTTGAAGCGAGAGCTGCGCAAGATGATTCGTGCCGACGACAAAGTGATGCTAGCAACCTTACGTGCAGAGGCAACAGAGTGGTTACGTCATGAAAACCCTGATGAGGTTGTTGTGCAGAAGCAGGAGCCCACAGACAGTAAAATAGCACAGCTGACCGAACAGATTGGCATTCTTACAACAAATTTGCAGGCCATGCAGGAGACCGTGAAGACACTGACTGACCAAGCAAACAAGCCTGATGCAATGCCACGCTCAAGCAGGAAGTGCTTCAGATGTCAGCAACCGGGACATTTCGCACGAGACTGTCCCAAAGGAAAACCATCAGAGCTACAGGGAAACGGGCAGCCCCGGCAGTGAACAGCCGAGCTGTAGGGGCAACCGGCAGGGCTGAGGATAGGATGTTCAGAGGAAAGTGTCCAGAGACTGAAATGGTGATAGAGGGCAAGACCGTGAGGGCAGTGATTGACACTGGTAGCGAAATAACAACGGTCACCGAGTCATGGTTTAGAAGGCACTTACAGTTACCACTTCGACAGATGAGTTGGCTTTCCGTCAAGGCAGCCAACGGCTTAGAGATTCCATATGTGGGACTGCTGGATGGGACTGTGACTGCCTTTGGTCAAGACTGTAGGGCTACTATTCTGGTAGTCCAAGATCCACCAGGTTCAGGGACACGGAGAGAACAAGCTCCGGTACTTATGGGAATGAACATTTTGCAACAAGTCTTGCCAGCTATCAACAATGACTCCAGCCTAGGAAACGCCCTTCATGTGATGGTGAGACAAATACGGCAGAAGCAACGGACAATTGCTGGCATTGGTCGTGTGGCAGAGCATACCTACATCCCTCCTTGGTCAATGGTGACTGTTAGGATTACAGGTGCTGGAAAAGAAACCGTCGTGGCTGAACCCTGTCACCATCAGTTGCCAGCAGGAATGGTTCTTGTCCCCACACTGGTTGGCGGGGCACACTCATCTTATGTGCGAATGGCCAATCTTTCTGGGGAAAGCGTAGTGTTGACTGGAAAAACTCCAGTGGCTACACTACATGCAGTAGATGCTACAGAAGGTGAAAAGGGACATGTGGAGTTGGAGCTGTCAACGGATGAAGTTATGGTTCGACGCCAATCTGCAATGAAGTCGGAACCGCCAGACTTTGCAAATTTAGAAGAGAGACTCCAGTCAATGCCAGGCAGAGATGAAGAAAAGCAAAGACTGTTAGAAGTGCTGAAGCGCTATCCGAACATTCTTCCATCTAATGACATTGACGTTGGGTTCACCGACCTTCACCCCCATCGGGTTCCTACAAGCGATGAAGTCCCCGTAGCTCAACCTTATCGGTCCATTCCACCAGGTGAACTCCAAAAGGTGCGTGATCATATCCAAGAACTTTTGGACAAGGGTATTGTCGTTCATAGCTATAGTCCATACGCAGCACCTGTGGTAGTTGTAAGGAAGAAAGACGGAAGCATCAGACTGTGCGTTGACTATAGAAAATTGAATGCTAAGACAGTCAAGGACGCTTTCCCTCTGCCCAGGATTCAAGAAAGCTTTGATGCTTTGTCGGGTGCAAAGTATTTCACCACGTTGGACTTGGTGAGTGGCTTTCACCAAATAGCAATGGACCCAGAGGATCAGCATAAAACTGCATTTGTCACTCCTTTCGGGCATTATGAGTTCACCCGAATGCCATTTGGACTTACAGGTGCCCCAGCCACCTTTCAAAGACTGATGAATGGGGTGATGTCTGATTTCCTGTTCCACTTCTTGCTTATCTACCTTGATGACCTCCTGATTTACTCCAAGACATTTGAGGACCATCTCCTCCATCTGGATCGAGTGCTGGCGAAACTGAGTCGAGTTGGATTGAAGCTCAATCTGGACAAATGCCAGTTGTTGAGGGAGTCTGTGGATTATCTGGGACACACGATTTCTTCTGAGGGAGTGAGTTGTCAGACCGAGAAAACCAAGGTGGTCAAGGATTGGCCAGTGCCCAAGACTACCAAAGAGCTGCGTTCCTTCCTCGGGTTTGCAGGGTACTATCGCCGTTTTGTGGAAGGATACGCCAAGATTGCTGGCCCTTTACACAGCTTAGCAAACAAACAACAGAGCAAAAGAAAGCCCCTGTCACTGGCAAGAGACTGGACGGGAGAACACCAGGCCTCTTTTGATAGGCTGAAGGATGCTCTCACTAGCAGCAAGGTTCTGGCATTTGCAGATTTCACACGGCCATTCATACTTGAAACTGATGCCAGCTTCGAAGGACTTGGAGCAATCCTCAGTCAAGAACAACCAGATGGAACAATCAGAGTGATTGCGTATGCCAGTCGGCGACTTCGGCCTACAGAAAGAAACGAAGCTAACTACAGTAGTTTCAAATTAGAAATGCTTGCTCTGAAGTGGGCTGTCACTGAACGCTTCCGCAGTTATCTCCTTGGCTCCCACTTCGAGGCGTTGACGGATAACAACCCGGTAGCTCACTTCAAGACATCAAAATTGGAGATGGCAACAGACGGAAGAGAGAATGTGTTGGTTATGACTGACGTGTTCACAAAATTCACTGTCGCCGTTCCTACCAGAAACCAGGAAGCAAATACTGTGGTCCAAGTGTTGGTGAAAGAGTGGTTCAATCGCTATGGTGTGCCAGAAAGATTGCATAGCGATCAAGGTCGAGACTTCGAGTCGGCATTGGTAAAAGAACTGTGCTCTCTTTATGGTATCCACAAATCCAGGACAACCCCTTATCACCCCCAAGGAAATGGACAATGTGAACGGTTCAATCGGACCCTCCATGACCTGTTGCGGACTTTGGAGACAGAGAAGAAGAGCCGTTGGCCCCAACATCTTCTTGAAGTTGTTCAAGCTTACAATGTAACGCCTCATTCAACAACAGGGTTTTCGCCTTACTACTTGCTCTTTGGAAGGGAACCAAGACTTCCTGTGGACGCGCTTCTCGGTCGTCCGACTCATGCTGCTTCAGGTATGGTTGACTGGGTACGTCATCACAGAGAGCGCCTGAGGGAGGCGCATGCTCGCGCTGCAGCCCGTATGACAGCTGAAGCTACTCGTCGTGCGAGTCGGGCACCTGTCCGTGGAGACTGCAATCTGACGGTTGGAGACCTGGTGTACGTGCGGCACAGGAAGCCAGGACGCAACAAAATTCAAGATAGGTGGAAGCCAGAACTGTATGTGGTGACAGGCAGGCCCTTCTCTCACCCCTCACCTGTCTACACCATCAGACCTCATGATGGTGGGACTGAAGTGACGCGAAACAGAGCAGACTTACAACCAGTGGAGACTGCCAGGGGCATCTTCACACCAGAATCGGAGCAACCACTCGAGCAGTCATCGGCAGAGAGTGACAGCGACGCAGATGAGGAAGTTATAGTCGTGGCAACTCCGGAGAGAAGGACTCGGAATCGTCCTGTGCCACGACCACGTCCCCATCCAGTGTGTCAACCCAACCATTCCCCAGTATCACCACAAAGCAACCCTGTCCCACCCCCTGATGTTCCCGAGAGTCATCAACCATCGGAGTCAGTTTCCCAGGCTCCATGTCCGGTTCCTGCCCCGAGGCGATTGTTACGCTCTACGGCTGGAAGGCATGGGAATCCCCACCACCAGCCACGCAGTGCAGAATTATAGTCTTGCATAGCTAGGACTGAGGAGAGCTGAATCTACCTTACAGTTTTAAACAGTCTATATTGACTATAAATGACCGACTATAAATGACCTTGTGGTAGAATTAGGATGAATTTTTATTAAAAATGGCAGTTTTAAGAGATATTGAGAGACTTAATACATTGGACAAAGTCTTAGAGATGATGGACCGGTAACAATGAGGGAAGCTATTGTTCTTAAGGAGACCATTTTCATTTTAACTTAGAGAGATTGTGTTGAAATTGGGCCTTTGTGACTACAGAGACTGTTATTTGTACAAAAGTCGTGGGAGTGAAAAGACTTTTGAGTGTAGTTTTATCATTTATAAAAGCAAAACTTCATAGAAACCTTCTGACTAATCTAACATATTTAACGTGCTTTACGCCCAAGTTAATCAAACAAATAGGACATTGTTCAGTCATTCGGGAATGTATGTGAGAGGGTGGAGTTAAGTTGCCTAACAATGAGGACATTGTTCAGTCATCCAGGGATGTGTGTAAGAGGGTGGAGCTAAAGGTTTTTGTTAATTGTGCACTTGTGGTGTCTGGCCACCTGTTGCTTGACTGTTTCAGTAGGGGTTTTGAAAGTTTAAAATAAATAGTTAAATACATAAATAAATTAAAATAAAATTATTAAAGTTATGTAGTAATAGGAGTTAGGCTTATAAATTATAACTTGGACTAAATAGTAATAAGTAATATTAATTAGTAGAAAAGCAATTTTAGTTTTTGAAGGCCATCACATGACCTTCACAGCCAATCAGGTTATGTATTTACAAAACAAGTTCACTCACTTTTTCAAGTTTGAGGATCTTTGAGAGGAGATCAGTCATTGACTCTGACCCAGCAGCTGAGCTTGAGGTGTGCCAGCTCCAAAGGAACCTATGCCCTGTAAGTAATTATTGTTCCTTTTATTTTAAAAAGAATCTTTGTCACTGATTATTTGACAGATTGGTGTGACCATACTGTGATGCTGTGTCAAAAAGGTTTAGTTCACAATGATTGAATTGAGGAGTGGACCTACACTGTGAATTGAATGGATTGCCTTGAGTATGTACTATTGTTTGGAAATGTGTGTGTAGGGCAGAAAGTAAAGCTTCATACTGTATTTGTTGGCAGTCATGCAATCACATAGCTAGATCAGGTCACTGATGGTTATGTTGATAGGAGATGCTCATGCTGGGCCTGTAATCAAATAGTGTGGCACCTCTGTTGTATGATCAGCACACAGAGAGTTGCTACAGGGTATGTTATGTTGATGGGAGATGCTCTTGCTGGGCCTGTAATCAAATAGTGTAGCACCTCTGTTGTATGATCAGCACACAGAGAGTTGCTACAGGGTATGGCCAGTTTGGGGAAGGCTGTGAGAAGTCTTGAACTTTGGGACAGTGAGTGACATACAGGCAAACTTGTCAAGAGTTACCTGCCTTGGTCTCTTTGAGCAGTTGCTTGTCTTCTTAGTCAGATAAAGGCTGTTTCGCATCATAAGAATGCATCGCTTGGCTGTTGCCTGAGTACAGCTAGTTTTGTAGCATACTAGATGCAGAGCCCTGACACAGGTGCGTGGAAGAAAGGATTGAAGGAAAACTGAATACTTGGAGGACAGTTTGGAGTAAGAGAAAATGGGATGGATGTCATATCTTTTCATGCAAATTATGGGCGCATTGATTTGATGTGTGCTTGCATGATTTTATGACTGATTGGGTATTTTACTGATTGATATATTTTATTGGACTAAATGTGGGCTATCGTGAGTTAATGTTAATAACCTATTTTATGTTAATTTTACATTGATATTTATCATTGCTTTATGTGTTTATTTCAGGCGTGCTGTCCTTGCGTGAATAAAATTTCTATTTTTGAGACCGGTGTCGAACCTGATTTTGGGGTGGATGTTCCCTTTTCCCTGCCCCTTAAAGATCCACTACACCCTCCATTACCCTACCTCACCCCCTACTATCCCCTCACCCCGTTACACTAGAAAGACGTTTTCCCAGGGATTCGGTGTGATCAGTCCAAGACATATCTTTATCAATGATAACACCTAACATTTCATGTGAATCTACTTCTTCGATTTGTGTTTTACATATAAGTAGAGGTGGAAATTTGGATTTTATTTTTTGCCGTCTTTGTCTTGTTGTAACGTACATACATTTTGTTTTGTTTGTATTTAAAGACATGTGATTTAACTGGGTTCAATTTACTAGGTTTTGAAGACTGTCTTGAAGTTAATTTGCTAAGGCATCAACATTTGAATTACTTTCATGAAAGGACGTGTCGTGTCATCTGCAAACATGTCACACTTACTTTGCACGGAACAAGGCAGATCGTTGACATAAATGGAAAACAAAAGAGGACCAAGTACTGAACCCTGAGGTACACCATATTTAACTGGTAAAAACTTAGACATTTTGTTGTTAATGATCACTGACTGTCTTCGATCGCCTAGAAATGATGATATGAGACTTAGAAAATCCGGAGTTAGTTTATAGAGATCTAGTTTACGTAATAATAGAGAATGGTTAATAACATCAAAGGCTTTTTCAAAGTCGACAAATAGAATGCCTGTAAATTTATTTTCGTTCATGCTATTTAGAAGGCTGTCGGTAAGCTGTATTAGGGCAGTATGGCAAGAATACTTTTTACGAAAACCAGACTGGTCTTCGTGAAGTAAGACATTTTTATTTAAATAGGAATATAATGACATTTGAAGGTGTTTTTCGATAGGTTTGGATAAGGCTGACAAAATGGATATGGGTCTATAATTTGAGGGATTTGATGTTTCACCAGATTTATACAGAGGGATAACTTTTGCCTGTTTGAATTGAAGGGGAAAACATTGTTTATCAATGAATAAATTGTACAAATAGGTAAGTGTTTCAGAAATGACCGGGCACGCAATTTTTAGTATCTTCACATCAATACCATCTAAATCACGTGTCCCTGATGGTTTCAT